>JBBGZY010000515.1:0-97500 GCA_037952925.1 Lithobates clamitans
CCGTATTTTCTGTTCTCATAGAAGGATCTTATTCTTCTTTTTGTACATTAACATAAATAAACATTTTCGTATTTACCTTGGAATGCAACAGCAGTCAAATTTTGCTAAACTAAGGGGTAGGAAACTTATGCAAGTAGATCTTACCACATAAAATCTCAAGAGTTAGGCCCCTTTCACACTGAGGAGTTTTTCAAGCGTTTTTGTATCAAAAAAAGTGCTGAAAGCTATAGAAAAATGCTTCCCTTTAAAATCAATGAATGTTTTCACACTGGGCGGTGCACTTTCATTGCTGTGAAAAAAATCCTGCTTGCAGCCTCTTTGGAGCAATTTTGGGGAGCTAAAAAACACACCAAAAACACTCCTCTCCACTAAAATGAATGGGAAATGCATCAAAAATGCCCTCACTAAGCATTTTGGTGCCATTTTTGAGCCACATGTCCTTTAAAAACCGCACCAAAAGCTCCGCAAAAGTGCTCCATTAACGCATATGTGTTTTACTGGCAGTTTTAAAATGAACCAGTGTGAAAGTACCTTTTAACCTGAACTCCAGGAAAACAGCTTAATACACAAGCTTGGATGCAAGTAGTATAAGTACCCAAATTTTACCTAATATTAGCCCTTTGCACTCCCTGTATTGCAAAACTGGTAAAGGCAGGGGATGGACTGGGAGCTATTCAGGTGTGCTGCAAGCAAATGTGTTGACAAGGAACATGAGAATAGGCAGAGATTGCTAAGGGAGTAATGATATTACCTCATTGGTCTGCTGTAAGCTGTTTTACCTACCAAATTATTTGTTTTCATTTACGTAGACTCCTGAGATTTACACAGATACTTTTCACTGTACAATATCACAATGCAGTGAAAACCTAGGCCTTCTTCCACTATCTCGGCGCTATAGAGTTAAATTTTTGTAAAAATATAGACCATTCAGTAATCACAGTGATTCGGTCTTTCATAGCGATTCAAAGTGTCAGCTGCCACTTAAAGGTCAAAATGCAAAACAATAATCCATACAATATAGTAAGATGTCCACAGGTACTCCAAAGGTGCCTCTGATTACTAAAGCGGCGCTACTGTTATTGCTTATTATGACCAGCTTTCATATGGTAATGGCACATGAGAAAATTGAAGAATGACAGATGGTGATAAAAGTCTAGGAAGACACAGGGGGTTGTCCTAATGTGGTATTAAAGATGTGCACCTCACACCAGAATCCGCAAGCTGTGCATCGCACTCCACCTAAGGGGTTCTCACTCACCAGAATGATGAACACATCAAGCTTTGATATGTTAACCATGGCTGTCATCCACGTCATGGAAGGTGTCAGAGCTTGTACTGGATCTTCCATAGGTACTCGGACAGAAAAAAGGGGCTCAAATAGCGTAATTCTGTTTTCTCTATCGTTTACTTAAACTCAAATTGACATGTTCCATAAAATCCGTCAGTCAATTAGTTCTTAAATTATCAGCACCATGCACTGCATAGTTGGAGGTAAATCTGCATAGCCAGCTAGCCAATCACCTGCCAAGTAATGAGACTCTGTTCCATTACCATATGAAAGCTGGTCATAATAAGAAATGACAGTAGCGCCGCTTTTGTAATCAGAGGCACCTTTGGAGTACCTGTGGACATTTTACTATATTGTATGGATTACCTTTCACTGTACAGCCTGGTGAATAACACTACTAAGTGTCTACTACTACTACTAACACACATTGGTGTCCTCTCTCCACTCCCAGCTTTCTAATGGAGGGACTGATAAGGTTTCATTCGGCTCCCTCTGCTCTTTCCTCCTATCAGCATGCATTCAGAACACCTGGTTGGTTATCAGTCCTGGTCCACCCCCTCCCTGTCTGAATGCTACTGTATAGGGGCGCCAAGAGGCTAATACCAAGTCAACTATATATATAGATACAGCGGGGAAAAAAATAATTGATCCCCTGCAGATTTTGTAAATTTATCCACTTACAAAGAAATGAAGGGTCTAGAATTTTTATCATAGGTCTATATTAAATGATAGAGACAGAATATCAACCAAAAATCCAGAATTAACACATGATACAAATCCTATAAATTGAGTTGCAGTTCAGTGAGTAAAATACTGTAAGTATTTGATCCCTAAGCAAAACATGACGTAGTACTTGGTGGAGAAACCCTTGTTGGCAAGCACAGAGGTAAGACGTTTCTTGTAGTTGGTTACCAGGTTTGCACACATCTCATGAGGGATTTTGGTCCATGCTTCTTTACAGATCTTCTATAAATCCTTAAAGGAGAAGTCCAGCCAAAGCTTGTTTGTTTTGCACTCCTGTGATCTGTTTTCAGCAGAGAGTGAACCGAAGTCTGCTCTCTGCTGACGTCACGGATATCAGTCCAGGCATCCCGAAATGGAAGTCTGGATCTGCCAGGTGCCTGGGCTGACACCCGTCTCAGCGAGCCACTGAGAGCCTGAGACAGCCCTTTCCGCCCCCTCCACAGCTCAGCGCTCCAATGAACGTGGAGGGAGATGAGCAGAGAGCTGTGACTGGCAGTCTACAGCTCACTGCTCACGGAGCTGTGAAAACCGAGCGATCTGTGGTGTCAGATCACTCGGTTTTCAAAGCAGAGGTGCTGGGGGACAGATGCAGCATCGGACTGATGCTGCATCCACCTAGGTAGGTATGAATAGGGAAAATAAAAGAAACCCATACTTTAAATTTAAGGTTTCTTGGCTGTCGCTTGGCAATTTAAAGTTTCAGCTCTCTCCATACATTTTCTATAGGATTAAGGTCTGGAGACTGGCTAGGCCACTCCATGACCTTAATGTGCTTCTTTTTGAGCCACTCCTTTGTTGCCTTTGCGGTTTTTGTTTTTTTTTGTTCATTGTCATGCTGAAAGACCCATCCACAACCGACCTATCTACAAGGTTCTGGCTGAGAGAAATAGGTTCTCATCCGAGATTTTACAATACATGGCCTCATCCATTGGCCCCTCAATACGGCATAGTCGGCCTGTACCTTTAGCAGAGAAACAGCCCCAAAGCATAATGTTTCCACCTCCGTGCTTGACTGTAGGGATGGTGTTCTTAGGGTCATAGTCAGCATTTTTCTTCCTTCAAACACGGTGAGTCGAGTTAATGCCAAAGAGCTCAGTTTTGGTCTCATCTAACCATAGCACTTTCTCCCAATCCTTCTCTTTATCATTTAGATGTTCATTGGCAAACTTCAGATGGGCCTTCTTGAGGAGTGGGACCTTGCAGGCACTGCAGGATTTCAATCCATGGTGACTTATTGTGTTACCAATGGTTTGGTTGGTGGCTGTGGTCCAAAATGTCTTCAGATCATTTACAAGCTCCTCCCATGTAGTTCTGGGCTGATGCCTCACTTTTCTCATGATCATCCTTACCCCATGAGGCGAAATCTTGCATGGAGCTCCAGAACAAGGGCGATTGATGGTTATTTTCTATTTCTTCCATTTGCAAATAATCTCTTCAACAGTTGTCTCTTTCTCACCAAGCTTCTTGCTGATGATCTTGTAGCCCATACCAGCCTTGTGCAGGTCTGCAATCTTGTCCCTGGCATCCTTTGACAGCTCTTTGGTCTTGCCCATTAAAGTTAGGTTTGAATGGAAGAAAGAGATTCTGTGGACAGGTGACTTTTATACACACAACAAGTTGTCATAAGGAGCACTTTGTTAAATTGACAGGAATAATCTGTGTACAACATGAGCACATACTGTAGTCAGTCTGTGGGAGCCATAATTATTGTTGGTTGGTAGAGGATCAAATACTTATTTTTCTCACTGAACTGCAATTTATAACATTTGTAACATGTGTTTGTCTGGATTTTTTTTGATATGCAGTCTCTATAATTTAAAATATGCCCATGATAAAAATTAGAGACCCTTAATTTCTTTGTAAGTGGGAAAACTTTCAAAATCTGCACTGGATCAAATAATTATTTTCCCTACTGTATATATACAGTATCTCACAAATGTGAGTACACCCCTCACATTTTTCTAAATATTTTAATATATCTTTTCATGTGACAACACTGAAGAAATGACACTTTGCCACAATGTAAAGTAGTGAGTGTACAGCTTGTATAACAGTGTAAATTTGCTGTCCCCTCAAAATAACACACAGCCATTAATGTCCAAACTGCTGGCAGCAAAAGTGATTACACCCCTAAGCGAAAATGTCCAAATTGGACCCAATTAGCAATTTTCCTTTCCCGGTGTCATGTGACTCGTTAGTGTTACAAGGTCTCAGGTGTGAATGGGGAGCAGGTGTGTTAAATTTGGCTTTAATGCTCTTACTCTCTCATACTGGTCACCGGAAGTTCAACATGGAACCCGATGGCAAAGAACTCTCTGAGGATCTGAAAAAAAAATTATTGTTGCTCTACATAAAGATGGCCTAGGCTATAAGAAGATTGCCAAGACTCTGAGACTGAGCTGCAGCACGGTGGTCAAGACCATACAGCGGTTTAACAGGACAGGTTCCACTCAGAACAGGCCTTGCCATGGTCGACCAAAGAAGTTGAGTTCACACGCTCAGCGTCATATCCAGAGGTTGTTAGGTGTTAGGGTTAGGGTGAGGGGTTAGGGTTAGGCCTAGGGTTAGGGTTAGAGCTAGGGTTAGGGACCACCCCAAAGGTCAAAGGTCAGCAGGTGTCCCCCCCAGAGGTCAAAGGTCATGAGGTGTGGCTGACCCACCCCCACCAAAGTGTTCGGCCTACCCCAACTAAGTCGGGGCATCAGCAAGACATAAGAGTGCTGCCAGCATTTCTGCAGAGGTTGAAGGGGTGGGGGGGTCAGCCCGTCAGTGCTCAGACCATACGCTGCACACTGCATCAAATTGGTCTACATGGCTGTCATCCCAGAAGGAAGCCTCTTCTAATGATAATGCGCAAGAAAGCCCGCAGTTTGCTGAAGACAAGCAGACTAAGGACATAAATTACTGGAACCATGTCCTGTGGTCTGATGAGACAAGATAAACTTATTTGGTTCAGATGGTGTCAAGCGTGTGTGGTGGCAACCAGGTGAAGAGTACAAAGACAAGTGTGTCTTGCCTACAGTCAAGCATGGTGGTGGGAGTGTCATGGTCTGGGGCTGCATGAGTGCTTGGGAGCTACAGTTCACTGAGAGAACCATGAATACCAACATGTACTGTGACACACTGAAGCAGAGAATGATCCCCTCTCTTTGGAGACTGGGCCGCAGGGCAGTATTCCAAAATGATAATGAAATCAAACACACCTCCAAGACCACTGCCTTGCTAAAGAAGCTAAGGGTAAAGGTGATGGACTGGCCAAGCATGTCTCCATACCTAAACCCTATTGAGCATCTGTGGGGCATCCTCAAACGGAAGGTGGAGGAGCGCAAGGTCTCTAACATCAACCAGCTCGGCGATGTCATCATGGAGGAGTGGAAGAGGACTCCAGTGGCAACCTGTGAAGCTCTGGTGAACTCCATGTCCAAGAGGGTTAAGGCAGTGCTGGAAAAATGGTGGCCACACAAAGAATTGAAACTTTGGGCCCAATTTGGACATTTTCACTTAGGGGTGCACTCACTTTGGTTGCCAGCGGCTTAGACATTAACAGCTGTGTGTTGAGTTATTTTTAGGGCACAGCAAATTTACACTGTTATACAAGCTCTACACTCACTACTTTACATTGTAGCAAAGTGTAATTTCTTCAGTGTTGTTACATGAAAAGATATAAAAAAATATTTACAAAAATGTGAGGGGTGTACTCACTTTTCTGAGAGACTGTAAATATATAGATGTCAATTTCGGTGTTTTGTATTTTATACCTGTTTTAAATCTTTATATATCTAAAGGCTGAAATATGATTACAATGTTCTCTCCCTGTGATAAAATGCTAAATGACAGCATTCACATACTTTTCTCTCTGCCTAAATGCTTTGGCAGACCCCCATACAGAGTAACTAAAGGGTCTTTTGATGAGGATGCCAGTTCTTGGTGAATACCAGTCCAGATTTGTTTGTTCAACCTTGCACTATAAGCGACTCATTGCTCGTTATTTTGCTACTGTGTCTCCACTGGAAAAACAAGTTTATTCATTGCTATCTTACCTCTGCAGGTGGCGTCTGAGCCAGACCATAGTCCATTTGGTTGACAAAGTCGAATACCGCTTCCAACTAATTCAAACCCTGTCTTGCATCGGACTCCACAAGCCGCATCAAATTGATTGTTGCAGATGTTCTGTATGAAATAACCATTCTCTGGGGGCAGCAACTCAGGGCAGCGAACAACTAATGATGTTGAGAATACAAAAACAATTGTTATAGGGGAATGATTTGCATTCCTATTAACCTAGCATGTAATCTGCTTTGTGTTAGCGTAAGTTTTATATACTGTAAGAAAATACTTTCAGATTCCACCTTTGTGTATGCCTTTATGTTATTAAATGTGTCATTGCGGGGAAGATTTGCAGGCAGCTACAATTTATAGAGGAAAACATCACAGCGATATACTTGGATGATTTATAGTTGCGCATAGAAAAAAAACCAAAAAAAAACCCAAAGCATTTCTTTTAATCTTTGCTTTTTATTATCTCTTATTCTCTATTTTTTTAACAAGATTGCAGTTAAGCACAAATGTATATGTTTGTTATTACTAGGAAGGTGCCATCTTATTGTTTGTAGGTCATGGGTGAATGAGGCACAATATGGCTTACTGCTACATGTTTTTCCTGAACATGCAGAACCTGACCTGTAGTACAGTAAAATAATAAACATTGACCTGTGAAAATATATGGTATTTCATTGTCACTACTGGGGCAAGCTTCACTTACTCCTAAAGTGGACCTTTTCACCCAAAATAATAGAAACACAGTTGCATGCAACTCTGCATGCCTAACAATAAAAACGGTACACTCTTAGGTAAAAATCTTTTTTTTCCCATAAACTTCCGCCACTCCTGGAGCACTGGTGACATAGCCCTGACCTCCCAACTGCTTCCTGGGAGGGCTATGTCACTAGTGCCTTCTGGGCCTGATTAGTGCCCATCTGCAGCCTTGCCCATCATTGCAGCATGATTAGTGTCCATCTGCAGCCTTGCCAATCATAGCAGTCTGATCACTGCCCATCTGCAGCCTTGCCAATCATTGCAGTCTGATCAGTGCCCATCTGCAGCCTTGCCCATCATTGCAGCATGATCAATGCCCATCTGCAGTCTTGCCCCTCTTTGCAGCATGATCAGTGTGCATCTGCAGCCTTGTTATTGCTAAAATAAACAGAGGCGGATCTCCTGTGTACTCGGCTTGGCTTGCAGTCTCGCCCAGTCCTGCCCCTTGGCCAGACTCTTATGATGGACATAACACCAGTCCAATGGTGGGACGTCAATGCTAGGAGGCGGGACTGGGCATGACTGCGAGCAGAGCCGAGTACACAGGAGATTCGGCTTTGTCTATTTAGGCGGCGCTCATTCTCTCCCCTCTGAGGCAGCCGTTTGGTGTATAACACGCACACATGATTTTCCCCTGATTTTAAGGGGGGAAAAGTGTGTGTTATACACCAATAAATACGGTGTATACTGCTAAATACCTTTCCCATCAGCAGTATGTATCAGTCTTGTGACTTCTAACAGTGTCTGGTTAAAGCTTGTAGGAGGAGCTTTCATTCTCCTCTAACTGTCCTGTGAGGCTGCAGGACCCCTGACCCTCTGTCTGGACAGTGCTAAGTGGCCCTATGCTGATCACATGCACTCTCCCAAAAAAACAAAAAAACAAAACAAAACCTCTCTAGCAATACACACCAAACTAAGCATGTGCAGAGTGCCCCCAAATGCTCTATACTATCAACAGATGGATTGGGGACTGTGGAAGAAGGGGAGGATCAGAAATGACAGGATCAAACAGCCTTTTATCCTGGTATTTAGATAATCAAGCACATAGTTGCGTTTGACTCGTGCTACCCAAAATTGAGGCTGATGTACGAAGTAAATAAAGGAGAAGTTTGTGCTGCCAATATCAGTTAATTAAGAGAAAGTAAAGATGCAAAGCTGCATATATTCTCTATAATTTGTGACTAGTAAAATGTTAGGAGCACATTTTGAAAAAGGAAAATAATTCATACCTTTGCAGGTGGGGCCATCTTGTTCATATCCTTCTTTACATACACAATCCTCCACTGATGTGCTTCCAGGTGGTGATGTGTGATTTGGATCAGGACACGAAATGCAGGTGCTTACTCCTCCAGGTGAACCCTCGGGTTTGTAGGTTCCAGACGGACAAGCTAATTTAAGGAAACAAAATTTACTAATGCTGCTCATACAGTATATCACCTATAATTGGTTTTACAGCTACAGGGCTGCTCCAAAAAATTACAATTACAATTAATAACACAAACATATAGCTATATTTGCCAGTTAATGATGAACATCCTTTAAGTCTGTGTTCACTATACAACCAACTTCTGTTTTTATTTTCTAACCTACCCTAGTCTAGAAATGTGGGATCTGGAATCTGAATAGCTGCTATAGGCAGCTTCCAGACTTTTTAAGACTTGAGTTTCAAGATGAATTACAGTGAGTTACAATGTTGCACATGACAAATAGATTCTATGTCCTTTGAATTATTTTGTTACAGTGGGAATCATCTATTTCCGCTGGTTTGTCTTGCGTTGCAGGCAGTGCTAATGTACCAATCCAGGTGCATTGCACTGTTCTATTTTTTTTTAAAATCAAACTTTATTGAAATGTCACACCACAGTGACATTTCGTAAAGTTCTATCAGCTGGTGCTGGAATAGCCGTCTGATGCAGTCCCACCACACTAGTGTGAAGAGCTTCCCTAATCAATACTAAAACAATTTCTCTCAAAGCACTTTCAAGAATTTTAGCAGCAGTTTACCCTGTTTTGGAAAAATGTAAATTTTATTAAGTCATAGAAACATTGATTAGTGCTGGTAGGAAAAAGACAAAGAGGTCCATCAAGTCTGCCCTTTTTCTTTGGAGGGGATTTTTTTATTTCTTTTTTGTATAAGTATACTGTAGATCTGGATTTGGCCCAAACATGTTTGTATCCACCCACTATTGACAGACTCACTACCCCTGCTGGAAGTCTATTACAAGCATCAACTACTCTTTCAATAAAATTATACTTTCTAAGATTAAGATTTGAACTTTCTTCCTGCTAGTTTGAGGTCATGTCCCCGTGTTCTTGGTCTTAACTCCATTTTGAAAATACTGCCCTCCTGAACCTTATTCATACCCTTAATGTATATAAAGGTTTTAATGTTGTCTTCCCTTTCCCTTCTTTCTTCCAGACTCATTCATTCTTTAAATGTTACAAAGAAGTTTAAGTAATGTATATATATTGTTTGGAAACTTTTCTACTCAAAACATTAGTTTTAAAAAAAACACAAAAGTTAATAGTTATATGAAATTTTTACACCCAGGGGTCAATTTACTAAGCATTAAATGTATTTTTGAGGTAAAATATCTCAAGCAGTTTTTCAACTCATAAATGTGCAATTCACAAAAAAATGCATGTTAAATTCCACCTGAGTTAAAATTTTTATTTTGTAGTAGTTTAACGTGTGTTATTGCACATTATTTTAATGCAGTCTAGACCTCCAGCTGCAGCGTAAAGTGAAACATTTAGCAATGGTGGGAGTGTGTCGGGTTTTTAAGGAGCTGCCACCCGCCAGTGTTCTAACAACCATGACTCACCCCGGCTGTCAGCGGGGATTCCTTACTGACAGCAGAATGTAACAGTAAAATGTATAAAATTAACAGCGTGCAGTCCTCCCCAATCCATACCGTGACCCCCCCCCGAACCATATCAGGCCACATGCCCTCAACATGGAAGGGGAGGTGCTATTTACACTAGTACATTTTTGGTGAATAAATAGGGGTACTATATGCCCCATACTTATTCACATGGGGGGGGGACAGGGATCTGGGGGCAGAAAAGCACCCCCCCATGTTCAGGGAATGTGAATTGGCATGGTTCAGGAAGAGGGAGCGCATGCTTGTTTCCTCCTCCGTTTCTTGGCCTGACATGCTGCTAAGATAAGGGTCTTGCATGGATTGTAGGGGGACTCACACAATTTTTAAAAACATTTTGGCATGATACTCCCCTCCCAAAAAATCCATACCAGACTTAAAGGGCCTGGTAAGGTTTGGGGGGGGAGGAGAACCTCACTTTTTTTTTTGTCTCTTTTGTTTATATTCTGCTGTCAGCAAGGAATCCCTGCTGACAGCAGATGAGTCACTGGTTGCTAAAGATGCAGTAGGTACAGGCTCATTAACAACTAGCTATTCACTCTTTGTTAAGGATGCCGGCAGGTGCTGGCTCCTTAACAACCTGCTAATATTCATTAAATAGCACATGGCTAGATTGTGACAAATGCTTTTGTTTACATTTTGTTAGTGAACTGATTTTTAACTAGGTTTATACAGTATTTATTGATTGTTTCCTATTTTGGGGTAAATACTACACAAACCTATAATGAATTGAGCTTTTCAATATCGCATGTGATATTAGGATACATGACCCAAGTATTGCATGTGATCTTTATTAGTGAATTGAGCCCAAACCGCTATAAAGGCAAACATAATGTAGTAGTTGGGAAACAATAACATTATAACAAAAAGAGCACGTTGTAATACTTGAAGCAATCCATTAGGTGTAAGCTTTTGTTTTTTGTTTTTTTTTGCACCTGCACTAGAAAATGACTAGCTTGATAATAAGGCAACATATTTGTTACAAATTGTCTGGAGCTGTAGAGTTCAAGTGGAAATTGATTAGCTTGTTAGTTTGTAACAATGACAAAATAGGAAAAGATAAAGAGACCTTTCTACTAAGACAAAAGCTGAAGTTTATTCTGTGGAAGTCCAGACTAGAACTAACTAAGCTTAAAACTGCTCCTACCCCCCTTCTAACTGCTATACTAACTACCCTGTAGAAGGAAGATGCTTATACTTACCTATTCTCAGAGCGTTCCAGTCTGGTCACGTGATCTCCCCAGTGGATATTTTCAGGGGAGAGGAGAGAGCAGCAACAATGGCTGCAATGCCTGGGCTGTGATGTTACCCATAGGCACCCAAAAGCACCTGTTGGCGGCTGTCCTTCCTCTCTCTTGAAACTGGGAGACAATCACTTGACTGGACCCGAGAGCTCTGAGAATAGGTAGGTATATTCATCTTTCTTCTACAAGAATTTTAGCTGCAGTTTACCCTGTTTTGGAAAAACATAAATTTGATTAAGTCATAGAAACATTGATGAGTGCTGGTAGGAAAAAGACAAAGAGGTCCATCAAGTCTGCCCTTTTTTTTTTTGGAGAGGATTTTTTTTATTTATTTTTTGTATAGATCTGGATTTGTCCCAAACATGTTTGTATCCACCTACTATTGACAGACTCACTACCCCTGCTGGAAGTCTATTACAAGCATCAACTTACTCTTTCAATAAAATTATACTTTCTAAGATTAAGATTTGAACTTTCCTCTTGCTAGTTTGAGGTCATGTCCCCGTGTTCTTAGTCTCAACTCCATTTTGAAAATACTGCCCTCCTTAACCTTATTCACACCCTTAACATATATAAAGGTTTTATTTTGTCTTCCCTTTCCCTTCTTTCTTCCAGACTCATTCATATTGTAAATGTTACAAAGAAGTTTGTAACATTTGTGCTTATAGATATAAGAAGGGGGGTGGGATTAGTTTTAACCTTAGTTCTAGCCCGGACTTTCACTTTGATTTTACATTCTCTTCCCAGACTGAAAATGGGTCTGGAAGTCAGTTTTAAATGTTGATGGGTATTTTAAAGCAGTACAGAAGGGGTACTTAAACATTAATTTTTACTTAGCTCCTAAAAAGACATTGTAGACTTTGTATACATTTCAACAGGAAATATATGTACAGAAGGATTGGAAGCAGGTATTAGGTTTTTATGCGCAGAACAGCACTAAACACACACAATACGTCAGTGTATATTTCTAAATGTGTTTATATCCATACACCATTCATCCTGGATTCACAGGTTTTGCTAATTGGATTCAATTGAGCCACACATAGAAAACAATTGTTTTCTAAAAGCCTTGTTCTCACTACAACGCAACCCGGAGGTGCGGTGCAGTTAGCTGCGATGATATGCAGACAGTATAGGTATGAAGTGAGGTGCAATAATGTGCATATGGATCAGTGCGCACTTGTGAATGAAGCCTAATGCCCCGTACACACAATCGGATTTTCCGACAACAAATGTTGGATGTGAGCTTATTGGCTGAAAGTCCGACCATCTGTATGCTCAATCAGACATTTGTTGTCAGACTTTCCGCCAACAAATGTTGGCTAGCAGGTTCTCAAATTTTCCGCCAACAAAACTTTGTTGTCGGAATTTCCGATCGTGTGTACACAAGTCCGACGCACAAAAGTTCACGCATGCTCAGAATCAAGCAGAAGGAGCTGCACTGGCTAATGAACTTTCTTTTTCTCAGCCCGTCGTACATCTTGTAAGTCACCTCTTTCCCACGTTCGTAATTGTTGGCCAACATTTGTGTGAGTGTGTGTATGCAAGACACGTTGGAGCCAACATCCTTCGAACAAAAATCCACGGTTTTGTTGTCGGAAAGTCCAATCGTGTGTACGGGGCATTAGGGTTTAAAGAGGCACTGAGAAACACCTGCCCATGTCTTTGTAGGTTTCCTTGGGACCCCTGAACTTTAAATCCAAATTAAGCTATTTTCAGCTTTAAAGCTGAAGCCTTGTTCCTCCAAATTCCTAAATGTAATATGTGTTGGTTCTCTCACCAAAAAAGGAAAAAGCACCTTGAAAGGTGGTGTGCCTTCTGAGTAAATAGTCTATAGGGTTCATTTACAAAGGCATTTGAGACTGTTCTCTGCAGAATGAATGAATGCATGGTTGCAGGGAAGAAAATCACTTCATCTATGACTTGCCTACGCTTGGTGAACAATCAACAAGTTCAAATATCTCATCCAGTAACATGTTTATAATGGATACATTTCGGAACAACCAAGAGTCTTATTTTGCAGTAAAAGTATGTGTTTGTTGGCTGAGTAACCTGCAAAGCATTTTTCAGATAGTATGTGTGTGTGGCTGGAGGTTTTTCCTTAAAACTTGCATCTGATATTTATACTGCTGAGAATTAAGTTTATAAGCTCAAAACAACAGTCAGCTATTTAAATATGGATATTTTCTCACTGAGAAATTCTCACTCCTTATCTGACCCCTTATTTTGTGAGAAGTAGCCAGTTATCTGGCTGGAACTATCAGGGACTGAACGATGTCTGGGCGTTTCTCAGTTCATCATGCTGGTTCACAGTTCACCCTATTAACCGTAATTTTGCATTTTTCCAGGAGCAAGGTTAAAGGGAAGGAATCTCTAGAGATCATTTAGCTATCATGTTAAAACATTTTGAAAGTGGTTTCCTAACAGGCCAAAGTGAATATAACTCATAAACTAATTAGTACATTATAGACGATTAAGTATTACAGAGTATACTAAAATAGAGTTTCATTTATAAATTTGTTTTCCAGTGAGCTGCTTTCTCATACATTTTTCACTAGATCCAACAGGTAGGTCAGACACCTGGTATTTATCTTTAATATATACCAACCCAGCCAAACTCTTTACAACTGCTGACAAACAGACATATTTGCATTGTGAGATATAAAAAAAAAAAGGAATGGGAAAAAACATTTTACATCTATAACTCCACCTTTAAAGTCATCTTTAAACAATTAATGCTTTCTGTTTAAAAACAGTGACAAATTGTTACAACTAACCACAAAAATGTATTGATAATACCAAGAAAACTGTCAGCCTTTGAAGGCAAATTTATGACCCACTAAATACCTATCAAAGGGGCGATAAACAAAGTTTACCATTAAAAACGTATTCCACGCTTCCCCCTGCAACATAATACTGTACACAACATCCAATATACACTAAAATACCAGAGGTATTGGGACGCCTGCCTTTACATGTACATGAACCCTAATGGCATCACAGTCTTAGTCCGTAGGGTTCAATATTGAGTTGGTCCACCCTTTGCAGCTATAACAGCTTCAATTCTTCTGGGAAGGCTGTCCATAAGGTTTAGGAGTGTGTCTATGGGACTGTTTGACCACTGTTCCAAAAGCACATTTGTGAGGTCAGGCACTGATGTGGATGAGAAGGCCTGGGTCACAGTCTCTGACCTAATTCATCCCAAAGGTGTTCTATCAGGTTGAGGTCAGGACTCTGTGAAGTGCAGTCAAGTTACTCCACCCCAAGCTTGCTCATCCATGTCTTTATGGACCTTGCTTTGTGCACTGGTGCACAGTTATGTTGGAACACGAAGGGACCATCCCCAAACTGTTCCAACAAAGTGGGGAGCATAAAATTGTCCAAAATGTCTTTGTATGCTGACGCCTTAAGAGTTCCCTTCACTGGAATTAAGGGGCCAAGCCCAATCCCTGAACAACAACCCCACATCATAATCCTCCCTCCATCAAATGATTTGGACCAGTGCACAATGCAAGGTCCATAAAGACATGGATGAGCGAGTTTGGGGTGGAGGAACTTGACTGGTCTGCACAGAGTCCTAACCTCAACCCGATAGAACACCTTTGGGAAGAATTAGAGCGGAGACTGTGAGCCAGGCCTTCTTGTCCATCATTAGTGCCTGACCTCACAAATGCGCTTCTGGAAGAGTGGTCAAACATTTCCATAGACACACTCCTAAACCTTGTAAACAGCCTTCCCAGAAGAGTTGAAGCTGTTATAGTTGCAGTCAACTCAATATTGAACCCTTCAGACTAAGACTGGGATGCCATTAAAGTTCATGTGAGTGTAAAGGCAGGTGTCCCGATACTTTTGACAATATTGTGTATATTGACCAGTGGCAACTTGATTGGAATAACAAAGAAAAAATGGTTGCACAGTATTCCTCCCATTGAAAATACACTTGTATAGTCATATTTATTGCATAGGATGGAGCTGTATATCCATGCAGCATAGACTCCTACTGGTAATGTATGGTATATAGGGTTTGTATATGCACTTTTGTAGACTGTTGTCTGTTAAGCAGGTCTTTCTTTTCAATTTTTTTGTGGTATATTGTTGTAGGGAGATTTTAATACAGAAGTAAAATAGTAATTGAAAGGGTATTTGCTTTGCGGGAAACTTATTGTAACTGGATCTGGATATCAGACTTTGAAAGTGAAAATTATTCCATCAAAATAAGAAAACAGCACCAAGAAAAGTGTATTTCCCTTCATTAATTGTGTGTCTGTGCCATTCAATTTCTTTGATACTAATATAGTATGGTAGTATGAGATAGCTACTACAAAGTTACAGCATGTGTTGTTCTGTTAATAAGAAAATTCATCTAGTGTAACAGGGAAAGAATAGCTTCTAACTTCCACCACCTGCTGAGCTAAACCTGTAGTTATTAGTGAATTGTAAATACAGTTATTCATGTTATTTAAAAAAAAAAAGTACAGGGCTTGTCTGACTACTTTAGAACTAGGCACATTTTTGCTTGTATTATCAATATATAAGTAAATGAACAAAGAAATATTTAGCTAACTATTGCTTGACTTTCTTCTGATCTCATATGCAAGACTGTTTTAGTAAAAGTTCAAAAAGGGCATTTGCCCCAGCCACTGGGGGACAGTGGGCCCAGCCAACATTTAACAGAGCTTTTATTAATAATTTGTAATGAAACATTAGTCACTTGGTGGTCTGGGATTCCTTAAAAGAGAAATATGAGTTTTTTATTTATTTTGCAGAATCATACCTACCTAGGTGGATGCAGCATTGATCCAATGCTGCATCTGTCCCCCATCGTCTCTAAAGCTGAGAACTGAGCCATCTAACACCGCCGATCACTCGGTTCTCAGGGCTTTTTGAACAGAGAGCTGATGTCAGTCACTGCTGTCGGCTCTGGCCACCCCCACCTTCCCCACAATGCTCACTGGAGCGCTGGGTTGTGGAGAGGACAGGATCAGCCGGCTCAGGCTCTCAGCGGCTCACTGAAAGGATGAGTCAGGTGCCAGTCCTGGCATGTGGAATCCTGACCATATGGTCACAACCTTTCCCGATCCTGGTCCGGCTCTGTGATGTCAGCTGACAGTGGGCTCCAGCCCGCTGTCTGCTGAAAACGGGTCACAGGAGTGCAGAATGAACTGCACTCCTGTGATCCACAGGAGAAGTACAGCCAAACAAGCTTTGGCTGTACTTCTCCTTTAAAGCCCCTTGATTTTCCCTCACTAGTCTTTCAGTTTATGAAATCATGGTGAACCTAAATATTTCTCATTGATCTAAAAAAAGTAAACATGCAGTAAGCATCTGTCCATGGTCCTGATCTGACACCTGGCAGAGCATTCCAATTTGCCAGGCAATCAAGGCTATATGGGAAATCTGTCAATTACTATTGGCCTGGTTCACATCTATGCATTTTTTAGTGCGTTTTCAGTTTTGCAGAAACACACTACAGTCCATTTAACAGGGTTTGCTATGGGCCACGCTCACATCTATGTGTTTTATGGTAAGGGCCAGGGACTTTTTTTCTGGTTTTTGGTTCCATAGACTTCAATTGATCTAAATTGTATATTTAAAAACGCAAAATGCACCTGGAATATGCAAACTGCAACCTGTATAGGTGTGAACTTGGCCTTAGAGGTAGTGGAACCTAGGACTAGTGGACAGAATGTTTGTTCACCAACATCAAACTAGTTGTCCCAAGATATTAGCAGGATTTAAAGTATCTTTCTATATCTCAGGTATGCTGTATGATACAATGTGTAATTCCAATAAATGCAACCAAACTCATGAGCCCCAAACCATGTATTTTCTTTCATAAGATACTCTCACAGGGTGCTACCTGTTTGACAAAGCTGATGTGTTTGGCCCACTTGCATCTTAAAGCCTTTGCTGATTACAGATCAAAAAGGAACTATATGACCACACTGCTATTAAGTGGAGCAAAATGCAATTACAGATGGTGGAAGCAGAATCCATGCAGGGGATATTACTTCCACAAGTCCTGCCTGTTATAAAAAGGGCATAAGGTGGTTAAAGCGAGCCTATCCTCAAGCAACTTTATCCTTCAAAAAGTTTGTAACAACTGATTTACAGCAGGCATTCTGCAAATGCCCTTTTGCTTAGGGCCACTTGTTCATCCATTCCACAGCACCTTTTTGGCTGTGAACCAACATATTAATAGAGCAATTACCAGACAGCTTTCCTTGTTCCTGGAACCTACCCCCTGATGACATTATCAATGTAATCCAGTACACAGATGCAGGAGTGGGCGGGACAGGCCTCTAATAATGTCAAAGTCCTGACAAGCACCTGTGAGGCTAGAAGAATAGAAGATGTCAAGGCACAGTCGAATGTGATTAAGTGCTCTGCTTCTTCGAGCCAGGGATTATGCTAAAAGTATGTTCTTTTACAGATTACTTTGTCACAATAAACTGTGCTAATGAGTCCCTGTTAGACAGCCAAACTTTAGATTTTGAGTAATAGGTCTGTCTTAGACCCGTCTATCCAATGCTACGTTATCTTTTTATGCAGATTTACATTTGAATTAAAAGAGCTTCTGTCAACCAAGGCCAAGAAGCCCCAATTCATATACTCGGCTAATATTTTCTTGCTGAAAAATATGTGCATTTTCATGTAACTTTCTTTTATTTTCAGGAAACTTTCCTCTTTTTATTTCTGGACCTTCTAATTAAGCCATAGCATCACCTGCTACTTGTTAAACAGCAGCAGCACTCCTTCTACTAGTAATATGGCATGCAGGGATAATGATTCCTGAAATGCCATTTCAAAATGAAATCTATCAGGAGCCAGGTCTCATTAGCCTGGCAGGCTCAACTACACAACATGCTATGACTATAAAAATAGCAAATTAATCACTTTGCTAGAAATACAAGTAATACATTACTTTTCTTTCTTCTATCCATTACACACAGAAAGCAAGAATCGTAAAAGAGGTAAATATGCGTGTTTTTAAACAAGTAAAAATTGTTCCTATTTTGCACATTCTAAATGAAAAAACAAAAAGAGACACTGTCTAGAGTGTAGGCTCCAATGAAATCAGATTTACAAGAAGAGGAAGTGATTAGGCCTGCTGACTTAATACATGACACTGTATAGATGGCCTTGTTCCTTACAGGAATTCACAAACCTTATCTAGCTAGAAAGTAAGCAAAACCATAGGCTATTACGAAATGCCATTTTGGAATACAAGTGTTACTAATGATGACTGCATGTGGTTATGCAGCTGATAATAATGAAGCCAAGACATGCTTAAACCTCTTTCATATTGGTCTGGATTAGGCTAGAACAACATTATCAGGTGAAAATTCCCTTTAGGATTAAGCAGACTTCCTAGTGTTAAACCCAGACTGGATCCTGCTTAATATATTGAACAGTGACAGTACAACTTTTTAATTAAAAAAAAAAAATGATGTTGGTAAATTAAGAAAGGAAAAATAAGCAAAATAAATAAAATGATTAATTATACGAGGTGTGTCTAAAAAGTTTGGTGAACGGTGTCAGAAAACAAACAAAACAGAAGATACAAACAAATTACCTTTATTGACCTTCAAAGTAATCTCCATCCTTCAACACACACTTTCGGCAATGTTCATAAAGCTTCTCTCGCTCAAAGGTCTCTTTAGGAATTGATCACAGAACCGATGTCACACATTCTTGGATTGCCGCTATGTCCAACACTCAGGCGGGAAAACAAAAATAAGTCACAGGCGCCAGATCACGGGAGTACGGTGGATTCCACTAGGATACCAGATCGAACTGGTAGCACCAGGTCTCAATCCCTGTGACGATGGTTCAAAGAAAGGATAAATCCTGGTCACACATGGTAATGAAATCTCCCGCAGTTTCCATCTGTTTTGCTTTCTGTTCGTCTGTCAGCTTGTGCGGCACATACCGGGAACAGATTTTCTGCTTACCCAAACGATGGTGCACACTGTGTCCTTGCTAATGTCCAATTCCTCCACCATCAATCACAGAGTCAGTAGCCGATCTCGTGCCAGCATTTGTCGCACTTGCTTGATCATGTCTGGGGTTCTGCTTGTCGATGGCCGACCCAAACGTGGCTCATCCTACGTTGTTTCCTTCTTTTCACAAAAGCGTTTGAACCAGTCATAAACACATTTTCTGCTCATGGCTTCCATCCCATACACTTGCACAGACATTTCATGCGTATCCATTTTCCCCAATTTGTAGCAGAACTTGATGTTCGCTTGTTGCTCCGTTACACTGACTTTGTTCGACTGCATGCAGCGGGTTCACTCTGGCGATCATGTGTACTCCATGCTAGGTAGCGCTTTTCAACGTGTCTCTGGATAGCCATGTGCATGCACGCACATCTGCTCCATGTTGCTGTTGAGATATTGGACCATTCTCCAAACTTTTTAGACACACCTCTTATTTTAAATCTGCACTGCTACAGAAAATGTAGAACCTCCAGATGAACAAAATAAAAAAGTTAAATAAGCACTAGTCAGAATGAAAAACTAGCTTTGACTGAATCATAAAGAAAAACATTCACATGTTCCAGAAGTACGCAGTCCAGTCTCCGCTATCATTACTATTATGAGAGATCTGCCCATCTATACACACTATTGCAGCGGGTATATGGGATTTGGCAAAGGTGCATTCAAGCTACCTCTGGTTCCCTGAAAAGCATATCAGTATCCCCAAAACCTGAGATGCTGTGTAGTTCAAACATCAGCCATCTTCTTTGGTTGCTGGCTCTGGACCATTTCCTAATGCAGCTTACTAATGACCTATTCCAGTGATGGTCAGCCTCACTAGCCAACAGTAAAAGGTGGCATTCAGCAGCCTGCAGTTAGAGATCATTGAAGTTGGCCATAGTTTGAATTGCACAACACCCTGAGTTTGAAGGGTACAGGAGAATCAGAAAGTTTCATACTGAGGTCTTGGCATGGGTGATGTAAGGTAATGAGAAGCAAGCCATGGGAGAGAGGAGAATAAAAGAGGAGAGGAGAAGTAATTTAGAAGAAACAGAGAGAGGAAAATTTCTCATGGTATATGTTAAAAGCATACGGCCACCTAGATTTATGCCGTTTTTGTTTTGTCTTACCACATGTGTCATGTCTGAATGTGAGAATATAAAGATGAATTGATGTTTGAATAAGAAGATAAAAAAATTATAAAAACGAAAGGGCATACAGGCACATGTCCTCCCATCCCCACAGATTTGCATTAAAGTATATCTAAAGCCAAAACATTTTTGTTAAAGTAGGGAAGAGTTGTTAAAAGCCCAGTCAGTTTTTTCCTGTCTGTGTCCCATTGAGAATATTTCTCTTAAAGTGACACTAAACTCTGATTTTAAAAATATATTCTATTCAAGTATGTATTCTTAACTCAAAAAGTACCTTCTTTTGCTATTAGCCTCCTCCAAATCTCCAAACTGTTTTTTTTTTTGCTGTTGTAATCTGATGTCCTGTAATGCCCCGTACACACGGTCGGACTTTGTTCGGACATTCCGACAACAAAATCCTAGGATTTTTTCCGACGGATGTTGGCTCAAACTTGTCTTGCATACACACGATCACACAAAGTTGTCGGAAAATCCGATCGTTCTAAACGCGGTGACGTAAAACACGTACGTCGGGACTATAAACGGGGCAGTGGCCAATAGCTTTCATCTCTTTATTTATTCTGAACATGCGTGGCACTTTGTCCGTCGGATTTGTGTACACACGATCGGAATTTCCGACAACGGATTTTGTTGTCGGAAAATTTTATCTCCTGCTGTCCAACTTTGTGTGTCGGAAAATCCGATGGAAAATGTCCGATGGAGCCCACACACGGTCGGAATTTCCGAGAACACGCTCCGATCGGACATTTTCCATCAGAAAATCTGACCGTGTGTACGGGGCATTAGAGGATGGCTACATTTGTTCTCCATAATCGCACTATAAGGAGCATAGGCATCCTCTCTTTCTAAGACCAGCCATACACGGTTAGAATCTGCAGGAACCGGCCAAGATTTGCACCGTTAATGGGCAGACTGAATGTACAAAGTTGATTGATCAATTAACTTGGGTACAACCAGCATGATGGATTTTCTTGCGATTATCGCTAGCGGCTGCTATAACCACTAGTGATAATCACTGTCTCCTCCCGGCTGGGATGGCTTACATGCAACCCGCGGTTGCTGGAAAGAAGTGTGCACATGTATGGCCTGCCTAACAGTCGAGATAGACTTTGGACTATGGGATGTGTAGTGTGCACAGAACTGTGCACATGACTGCACCTAATGTGCACTGCTCGTTTCAAACAAACAGAAGTGGGGGGGGGGGGAGAAGTTTGGGAGCTCATAACTCGGCCCCCAACTATATCACTGACCTAGTCTCAAAATACCAACCTACTCGTTCCTTTCCTTCCTCCCAAGACCTCCTGCTCTCTAGTTCCCTCGTCATCTCCTCCCATGCTCGTCTCCAGGCAGAAAAACACAGTAAGAAATGATTTAATAAACAGCAGATTACAAAGCCACTTAAATAGTGGATATGAATGGATTATTTTTGAAAAATAACTATATCACTTAGTGTCACTTTACATTCTTGTCTTGGAGACACAACAGAAAGAGAGAAAATCTTTCCAAATTGAAAGGAAATCTCTCTTGGACAGATATCCCTGTAAAGAAGAATTTCCATATATTTTTGTTTCAGTGTCAGCTCCCCAAATCCTTTTCCTTCAATATCAGCTACTGTGTTAATAGTCAGTAAGACAAAGAGAGGGGTAAATCTTCCCCGAAAAAAACCTACACTCTTTTCAAGATGTAAAAAAGTTGGCTTCAGGTGCACTTTAATGAAATGGTGTTTCTATTTGCAAATTTAAAAATACTGTTTTTATTGAGAACGTTGGCTACTGGGATTTTTTTTCTCGCTATATCTTTAGGAGAACGTTCATAAACATGTGTACTTTTTTTTTTTTTTAATCTGGTATACAGAAAGGTTTGCATTAATGAGTACATAACTGCAGGTATTTTTCATATCTGTATGGAGTTAGGCTTTATGCTAGATTTAGTCTATTTAGTGCATTTTAATATTATGTTTACGCCACTGTGTTAACCACCTGCAATAATTTATACACTCCATTTAACTGTATCAGTTGTGATTTTTTTTGTCTACTTCTAAAACTAAAATATAACTATATTCTCTTTTATATTACCTCCTTACAAGAAATATCAAAGACTTACAATAAAAGAAAAAAAAAACCCTCATACATTATGTCTAGCAAAAAAAAAAAAAAAAAAAAGCATTGTTATATCACTATAGTGTACTGCACACATTATGTTGATTTAAAACACCATTTACATTTACAGTACAAGCCATTGTGGTCTATAATAAGTCGTGTATATGCATGAGGATGTTTCCCCATTAGAAGTCTGCTTTATAGGTATCTTTAAAAGACTTTAAAAAAGGTAATGGGAAAATATTACAGTAACTGTTTTTTAAAACTAGCTTTTATTAGCCAAGTCCCATCAAAAATCAGTATCTAAAGTGAACTTGAAAGTCAAACAGTCATTACAGGGTTTTACCGTGTAACTAGTTCACAAAGATATCTTAAAATAATATTCTTGGAGGCTAAGAATATTCATGCATCATACATACTAGGGGAAGTACAACTGGGGGAATCAATGGTGGAGAAGGATCTGGGTGTTTGGGTAGATCATAAGCTCAATAATAGCATGCAATGCCAAGCTGCAGTTTCAAAAGCGAGCAAAATCCTTTCTTGTATTAAGAGAGGTATGGACTCCAGAGAGAGAGAGATATCATTTTGCCCCTGTACAAATCATTAGTAAGACCTCATCTGGAATATGCAGTTCAGTTTTGGGCACCAGTTCTCAAAAAGGATATCGGGAACTGGAGAAAGTGTAGAGAAGGGCAACCAAACTGATAAGAGGTACGGAGGAGCTCAGCTATGAGGAAAGATTAGAGGAACCGAATCTATTCTCTCTTGAGAAGGGGAGATTAAGGGGGGATATAATCAACATGTACAAATATATAAGTAGTCCATATAGTGAACTTGGTGTTGAGTTATTCACTTTAAGGTCACCACAGAGGACAAGGGGGCACTCTTTACGTCTAGAGGAAAAAAGATTTCATCTCCAAATACGGAAAGGTTTCTTCACAGTAAGAGCTGTGAAAAAGTGGAATAGACTCCCTCCAGAGGTGGTTCTGGCCAGCTCAGTAAATTGCTTTAACCAGCCAGCCACCGTCATTATACTGAGGCAGGTCGGCGAGTTCCCGGTGAGCCGTCGTAGCTGTACGTCGGCCCTTTAAGCGAGGATAGCAGGCACGCACGCCAACACAAAAATCCCTGTTCTCTGAGGAGAGGAGAGAGAGATCGTCTGCTCCTGCTAGCTAGGAACAATGATCTGTCATCTCCTCTAGTCAGTTGCATCCCCCTACAGTTAGAATACACACGAGGGAACACAGTTAACCCCTTGATCCCCCCTAGTGTTAACCCCTTCCCTGCCAGTGACATTTACACAGTAATCAGTGCATTTTTATAGCACTGATCGCTGTATAAATGTCAATTGTCCCAAAGATGTGTCAAAAGTGTCTGATCTGTCCGCTATGTCACAGTTTCAACAAAAATTGCAGATCACCGCCATTACTAGTAAAAAAAAAAATATAATATTAAAAATGCCATAAAAATGCCATAGTTTGTAGACACTATAATTTTTGCGCAAACCAATTAATATACACTTATTGCGATTTTTATTACAAAAAAAATGTAGAGGAATACATATTAGCCTAAACTGAGGAAAAAATTAGCTTTTTTAAAAAAAAAATTGGGGGTATTTGTTATAACAAAAAGTACAAAATATTGTGTTTTTTTCAAAATTGGTGCTCTTTTTCTGTTTATAGCGCAAAAAATAAGAACCGCAGAGATGATCAAATATCACAAAAAGAAAGCTCTATTTGTGGGCAAAAAAGAACGTCAATTTTATTTGGGTCCAATGTCACACGACTGCGCAATTGTCAGTTAAAGAGACGCAGTGCCGTAACGCAAAAAATGGCCTGGTTATTAAGCAGCCAAATCTTCCGGGGCTGAAGTGGTTAAAAAAGGCCTGGATTCTTTCCTAAATGTACATAGTATAACTGGGTACTAACATTTTTAGGTAAAGTTGATCCAGGGAAAATCTGATTGCCTCTCGGGGGATCAAGAAGGAATTTTTCCCTTGTTGTAGCAAATTGGGTCATGCTTTGCTGGGGTTTTTCACCTTCCTCTGGATCAACTGTGGGTGAAGGATTGTGTATATGGGACTGTATTTTTTTTTGGGTAGATGGACTTGTGTCTTTTTTCAACCTGAGTAACTATGTAACTATGTACATACCAATTTACCTTAACCCTACCTTAATTTAGCTTAACCCAAAAATACAGATTCACTGTTAAAAAAATTGCCTTGCAAAGGAAAGAGCTAATAAACAGTGGTGGTTTCAGTGTTATACAGTAATTACATAGATTTGTACAAGGTAGGTGTGATTGTAGTCTACAAAAAAAGGTACATATTAGGTCCCCTGTACAAGACAGGGTGAAGAAATGTCACCAGCACACCAAGGATTCCTCGGAAGGGTCCAAAGCTTTATTCACATGGTCACAAGGTACATATGCGGCAAAGTTTCATAGCCACGTAGGTGCCCTTCGTCAGGCAGGTGACTTGCTTGACAAAGGGGCCCTGTGTGGCTCCAAAACTTTGCCGTATGTGTACCGTGTGACCATGTGAATAAAGCTTTGGATCCTTCCGAGGAATCCTTGGTGTGCTGGTGACATTTCTTCACCCTGATTGTCTGTGGTTTCCAGCTGGTGGTCATTACAGCACCCAGCATTACTAAAGCCATTTCCATGAATGTGTGTGTGGGGAATATTGTGTTTGGACTACAAGACGGGATATTTCATATGTTGATATATTGAGACTTTAATGACATTTAATACACCCTTTAATGCAGGTGTTCTAATCCAGCCTTTTTCAACCAGGGTGCCCAGGCAACCTGGGGTTCCTTCAGGTTTCTTCAGGGGTGCCTTGATAAAATGCCTAAAAATTGCCCAAAAAATGTTATACAAGACCACAGGTGGATCAAGCCTGCCTTTTAGTTACACAAAGCCAGAGGTTTTTAATACACACAGAAGGAGGTTTGGTAATTAAAAAAAAGTTAGTGGTGTTTGCTTTTAGCCATTATGTGAGTTCCATGATGTTACAGTGATGACAAATCTTAGTTGCTGACCCTGTTTGTATTTGTGTACAGTACTAATTCTAAATGCCTCTTGAACTGTGAGGTCAGTGATTTATTCCATGCAGTATTCCCATTTTGCATTCTATTTCATAATTTCAGTAGGATTCAGTGCAAAATTAGTATGTTAAGCATTTGTTAGCTATCTTTTATCACTACAAATGAAAGTTACAACTATCCACCAGTTCTTGTACAGTGGAATTTATATATATATTTAATTGACCTTTTCTTCAGAATTTGTTATTTTGCCAATACGGGACCTTCATTACATCATAATATATTTTGTACAACAAAATAAGAATACCAATGAATTTAGATAACAGTATTTGAACTTACCAGAGTTAGTTTCACTTAGTAAGATGAGGAACTAGTATATTGACTTTCTGCACAATTAAAATGAAATCAGTTTTATTGCATTATTATATCATTCTTTATTATAGAAGCTTTGCTCTGATGTGCATCTCATTAGTGTAAGAATATTTAATAGCAGAAGCTGTAGACATTCCTCCATCAGGAACATTCAATTGTACCCCATATGACACTTACAGCATTGTTCCCCCTTCTCTTTCATTCTATTCAAATTGAACCCAGCCACTTCATAAATCAGAGACTGATTGGAACAGTTATTTCTGTCCTCTCTATTATGTCTTGCTAATAAGTTCCCATCTGTAATGAGTGCCTTGTGACTAAACTATTTCTACCAGACTCAAATATAAAGAAGTGTGGTGGAGTTGTCAAGTGCTAAATAGACTAATGCCTCGTACACACGTTCCAAATATCGTATGACCGATCGTATGACCGATCGTACGACCGATCGTACGACCGTTCTCGCTTAATAGTCGCAAGTAGAAATTGAATAGCTAAATAAAGTCATGAAAATTCTGGTACGACAGACAAAGAAATCGGAAGTGATGTCATGTGTTGTAATGTATTTGGATTGTATTTTTGGACAACAACAATACTGACTAAATGAAAATCGTACGATCTGGAATCGTACGAGGAAAATTTTCGTGTATGTCCGATCGAATGATATCAGATGAACAGTCGTGATCGGCTGTCGAAAGTAGTGTACACACAATCCAAATATCATACGATCCTTCCTTGGATGATCGTTTTCATACGATATTCGGATCATGTGTACGTGCCATTAGGAAGTGACTGCATATCTGCCCCCTCCACCATGTGCTTGTTAAAAAAAAAATGGAAGAATTGATCCCGTGCAACATTGTGCAAGGTGTCACCTAAGAGAAAACTGTCATACAACCACAAAATAAGTGTTCTAGAAGCCATAACATCTTCTAGTGCTAATGAGTTTGGTACCACACCAGAGAAGTATTCTATGGAACTACACTTAGTTAGGCAGGCCATAGATGATTTCTTTCCTGCAACCCATGGAAATAAAATTGCTCGACTGTGTTGATGGGGAAATGACTCCTGCTGAGCTATTGTGGAGAACACAGTGATTATTACTAGCGGCTATATCTACTGGAAAAAATAACATGTAAAAATCCAACATGCTGGTTGTAGCCAAGTAGATTGATGAATCAACTTGGGTACAATCAGCATGCCCATAGATGGATCGAATCTCGGCAAGTCCCTTCTGAACCAGACAAGATTCAAAACATCTATGGCCTACTGGCCCAATATTATCCCAACAATCAACACTAAGTACTGCATATCAACATCTCTGCTCTTTGAAGAATCTTTCACTTCCCTGGCTTTCTTTTAATATGTACTTAGTTCAAACCAACCTGTGAACTTTTAATTTCAACTTTTAAACTCATTGCCACATATCCCCTCCTAATACCTTGTGAATATATCATGTCGCACTAAAGCTGGGCACACTCTATAAGAAAATCAGGTGAACGATTGTTCGGCTCTGTTTGATGCTGCCCAGCAAGTCAAAACCGAGGATGAAAATAACGTACGAAAATTCTCATATGACAAAGGCTTTCTTGTTGCTGTTTATTGTTTCTGCGCAGTCTTTCATATCTGATTTTTCTCGTACAAAAACCACAGGAAAACTGTACACATTAAAGAATAAGTTTAAGCTTTTTTTTAAAAGTAAATGCACATTTTTTTTGCAGGCAAAAAAATGTGCATTAATTATTTTTTGTTGAAGGTAGCCTGTAAAGCATTGCACCAGCGATCAGCAGATCACTGGTGCCATGCATCTGTCAGTGTATCAGGTTGCTCATACCTCGTATAAGGAAGCAGATACATTCTGACAGGAAGACTCAATGAACTACCACAGTGCTCACAGTGCCGTGGTAGTTCAATGAAAACTACAAGCCGAGCCACAAAGGCTGCCGGACCTTGTAGCTTCCATTCATAGAGGACTATAAATGAGTGACGCAGTCAGGTCGGCGGAGCCCCGCACGGCCACGTCTTTTTTTTTTTTTTGGGGCAGCAGACATGGGGAGAAGATCCCTGGTCTGCTGTCACAGCAGGAATTGGGAAGGAGCGGGCCCTGGTGCATTCATAACATGGTACATGTTACAACCTGTATATGGGTGTAACATGTTATGAAAGGTGAGCTTATCCTTTAAATGAAAATGATTCATTCTGTTCATGTACAAGAAAAATTTGTCCATTTGGAAATTTTTGTTTGGAAAGTCTAAATTGGATGTCAAAAGTTGTGTACATACCACACGAAAAACAAACAATCATGCAGAATTTTCTTCCAATTTTCTCAAAGTGTGTACCAAGCTTTAGTCTTAACTATCTCACCTCTGGTCCCTGCATAGGATACAAAATGGGGACCACTCTACTAAAATTGGAAAAATTGGGATATATGATGCCAGTATCATCCAACTAGCTAAAGAGAATCCTTTTTAGTTACACGTTTTAAAATATCTGCTTCATTTTGCCCTTCATATGATTCACTTTTTGATAAATCTGTTATATTTTATTAATTGGCAAAAATATGTTTGATAAGGGTCTCTTATGGAAATCACAAGTTAAGTAATAATAAGTTCTGTTCAGTTTAAAAAGGCCCTATCAGAAACACAGGTATACATGCAAACAGTACTCCTCCTGCTTGCCTTGCCAAACACCACTCCTATCATGGGAACTTTTCCTCTCAAGTCTGCTGAGAAACTAACACTTCCAGTGGTTTCTCCCAGCCATCTCTTTGTAACTACAGGAAACTGCAGGACGAAACCAAACAGCACAGCGTGTGACCAAAAAGGTTGACACTGCCAAGAAGAGTTGGTTTCACAGAAGGCTTTAGCGGAAGGTTTGACTTTAACAGTTTTTTGGAAAAATGTTTGGGAAAATGTTTTTTCCTGACAGGGTCACTTTAATGGAAACCTGTCATGAGTAAAATATGGAGTCTGCCATTGCTGACCTTCGCTATCAAAAAATGATAGTTGCCTGGCTAGTATACTTTGAATACCTGGCCCAGAACAAGTATAAATCTAAGGACATCTGATCTATCTTTGACTCTCCAGATCTCCATAATTTTTCTAGCTCAGAAACTTACAAGAGACTGAACCTTGATGTTTGCCGCCAGGCAATTAGCATTTTCAGAAGGAAATTAGCCATGACAGCCTCATATTTCTCTAATGAGAGGTTCCTTTTAACTGTTGTTAGATATACTGTACGTGGCAGGAAAGAGCTACTGCCGCTGTTCAGGAATACTGGGGAAAAAGCAAGCTGAGATCCTTAGTTAGCACTGTGGAATGTACCCCCTGGCTGCTTTCCTTGTAGGAAATTGTACACTTCCTGATGAGTACAAGCACAGTCTCACAGGACAACATAAAGAAAGTGATTTCTTTGCTTTGTCATACATATTGCCAGCAGCTGTTTCCTACCACGAGAAATCAGCTTTATAGTCATGCAGAGTACAGCATCTGCAAGTAAATGTGAGAACAGGGAACTGCCAATAGTATTATTATTATTTATTTATACACTGGGAGCTTTCGTAGTGAGAACCTATGCACAGAAACATGAAACAATAGAAATGTGATAAGTGCCCAAATGCATTCTACTCTAACTATCAATTATAATTATTGTAAGCACGCAAATTCAACAATAGAATATACACACCTGACACAGTAATATCTGTGTGTCCAGCTGTTTTATGAACACAATATACAGTATGGAAGCTTAAGTCTCATTCATATCAGCATTCTTTGAAACACCTGCTGCTTTGATGTAATATACCAATCTATATGTTCTGCATTAGTCTTATGTTACCATACTGTGAACAGGATTACTGATAGAAAAAGCTGTCTTTTCATTGGTACTGTATCTATTAGTCATATATATCACAACAGCGTAATACACATAGTTTCACGTACCATGCAATCAACAATCCCACTACTGTCTTTGAGGTTTCAAGCTTTTTTTTATCATTTATAATTACTTTTATGCCTCTTTTTATAATTTATACAAAGCTCCCATATACCTCCACCCCCTACTTGATTGAGACTAAATGCAGTTGTTACTTTATTATAATTTCTCAGGTCTAATAAAAGTATATATATATATATATATATATATATATATATATATATATATATATATACAGTATATCTATCTATCTATCTATACAGAATTCCCCAAAAGTGAGTACACCCCTCACATTTTTGTAAATATTTTATTATATCTTTTTATGTGACAACACTGAAGAAATGACACTTTGCTACAATGTAAAGTATTGAGTGTACAGCTTGTATAACAGTGTAAATTTGCTGTCCCCTCAAAATAACTGAACACACAGCCATTAATGTCTAAGCCGCTGGCAATGAAAGTGAGTACACGACTAAGTGAAAATGTCCAAATTTGGGCCCAATTAGCCATTTTCCCTCCCCGGTGTCATGTGACTCATTAGTGTTACAAGGTCTCAGGTGTGAATGGGGAGCAGGTGTGTTACATTTGGTGTTATCGCTCTCACTCTCTCATACTGGTCACTGGAAGTTTAACATGGCACTTCATGTCAAATAACTCTTTAAGGGATCTGAAAAAAAGAATTGTTGCTCTACATAAAGATGGCCTAGGCTATAATAATATTGCCAAGACCCTGAAACTGAGCTGCAACACGGTGGCCAAGACCTTACAGTGGTTTAACAGGATAGGTTCCACTCAGAACAGGCCTCGCCATGGTCGATCAAAGAATTTGAGTGCACGTGCTCAGCGTCATATCCAGAAGAATTAGTTGTATGAGTGCTGCCAGCATTGCTGCAGAGGTTGAAGGGGTGGGGGGGGGGGGTCAGCCTGTCAGCACTCAGACCATACGCTGCATACTGCATCAAATAGGTCTGCATTGCTGTTGTCCCAGAAGGAAGCCTCTTCTAAAGATGATGCACAAGAAAGCCTGCAAACAGTTTACTGAAGACAAGAAGACTAAGGACATGGATTACTGGAACCATGCCCTGTGGTCTGATGAGACCAAGATAAACTTATTTGGTTCTGATGGTGTCAAGCGTGTGTGGCGGCAACTAGGTGAGGAGTACAAAGACAAGTGTGTCTTGCCTACAGTCAAGCACGGTGGTGGGAGTGTTATGGTCTGGGGCTGCATGAGGGCTGCCGGCACTGGGGAGCTACAGTTCATTGAGGGAACCATGAATGCCAACATGTACTGTGGCATACTGAAGCAGAGCATAATCCCCTCCCTTCGGAGACTGGGCCGCAGGGCAGTATTCCAACATGATACCAACCCCAAACACACCTCCAAGATGACCACTGCCTTGCTAAAGAAGCTGAGGGTAAAGGTGATGGACTGGCCAAGCATGTCTCCAGACCTAAACCCTATTGAGCATCTGTGGGGCATCCTCAAACGGAAGGTGGAGGAGCGCAAGGTCTCTAACATCCACCAGCTCCGTGGTGTCGTCTTGGAGGAGTGAAAGAGGACTCCAGTGACAACCTGTAAAGCGCTGGTGAACTCTATGCCCAAGAGGGTTAAGGCAGTGCTGGAAAATAATGGTGGCCACACAAAATTTTAACACTTTGGGCAGCACTTTTGTTGCCAGTTATTTTGAGGGGGCAGCAAGTCCATTCATGTCCATTCACACACAGAGCTACGCCTCGGCCCCACCCCCCACCACCTTTCTCTCCTGATTGGCTCAGTGGCTGTGACTGACAGCAGCAGGAGTCAATGGCTTCCACTGCTGTCTCAGCCAATGAGAAGAGAGAGTTTACGGAGAGTCAGGGCACTCGTGCACATCGCTGGATCGAGATGGGGCTCAATTACCTATTGGGGGGATGGGGAGTGCTGAACACAGAAGGTTTTTTACCTTTATACCATTGAGCCTTTACAACTACCTCAATAGCCAATACCTCATGCTCTATATGGTATCAAAATGCAAGTCCTTACACACAAACACATATCCAATTTTCTCTGAACTTAGAAAATGCTCCTATTTGCCATTATGGTCAAGCTAGGATGGGTTTGTTATAGTAAAAGTGGTTGAGAATAGTTTTGGTCCTTTAATGTCATTACTTATCTCTAAGGATTAGCTCAGACATGTTTGGGTCCTAGTCCAAACCCACCTGAGCATGTCCCTGTACTGGACCAATTATAAGTGGACTGTATACATGCAGCTTTGGGGGTGGGTAATGCCCTAGGTGCAGATGCTTGGCCCAGTACAGAAGACAGCTAAAGGGTAACTCCACTTTTGTGTGACAAAAAATGCAAATAAATAAAAATAATATAGCATATACAATTGCTAAACAAGTCATACTGTATTTGAATGTTTTTTAGAACATCATTTCCTTTTAATTTTACAGCACTGTAGTTTTCTGCAAAATACAATGCATTACAGATGATGTACAGAACTCCCCCCAGATATGTCCTTTCCTGTTTGTGTGATTGGCTCACTGATCCTCCCAGAAGTCAGATTTTTGGCACCTCCTGCAACAAAAATGTCATTTTTGGTGAAACGCCCAAAAGGGAAATCCCATCTAAAGACCCTGCCATTTTCCTTGTTAGAACCCTGCAAGTGCAGCAGCTGATTGATAATTATAAAAACACTCCCATACAGATTAATTCTGCCCATAGACACAGACTATTTCTTCAGAATAATAAAAGGTAGGAATCTGCAGTAAGGTTTTGTTAAAATACTTGCAATGTACATAGATCATCCAGAGGGGAATGTTTTTTACTCAACAAAAGTGAAGTTACTCTTTAATGGCAACCTTCCCAACACGCCCAAGCTCATCACTACTTATAACATATGTGTTTGCAGCGCCTATGGTAAATGAGGGAAGTAGGTTTATCAAAATGAACAATACAAATGCATTAAACAAGCAGGGTGTGGGGAATTTAAGCTGGATTTACAGTATAGCATTAAAAGAGGCACATTTTACTATGTTTTTCTGCTCTTTGTCTTATCACATTTCATCGTCAGTTTTGCTGCTTTTTTGAGCATTTTGCTACATTTATAGGATGCAGTAAAACACACATTAAAACCTGCTCTAAAAGAAAGTAACAGTCATTATATAGGGCAGACAGTACAGTTACAATTCAATACAGGAGGAATTAGAGGACCCTGCTCATTAGAGCTTACAATCTAGGCGGGAGGGTCAAGTGATACAAAAGTTGGTAACTGTAGGGGATGAGCTAATGGAGAAAATAAAAGTACAGTTGTTAAGCGGGGGCAGAATAGGCTTCTCACAAAAGAAGGGTTTTCAAGGATTGTCTAAAAGCAAACAGAGTAGGAGATAAGCGGACAAATGGGGTAGGGAGTTCCAGAGGATGGGAGAGGCTCAGGAAAAGTTCTGGAGGGGAGTAGGTTACGAGGGAGCTAGAGAGCAGGAGCTCTTGGGCAGAAGGAAGAGAACGAGTACAGTAGGTTGGTAGTTTAAAACTAGATTAGTAATGTAGCTGGGGGTCGAGCTGTGAATGGCTTTGTAAGTTGTTAGTATTTTGAATTTAGTTTGTTACTGTGGATCAGTAACTTAAGGATTATGTTTGTTTTTTTTTTTTGTTTTTTTTTGTAAATGTAGATGTGCAATACTCACTATTAAACATTCTGTTTTAGCCCCTTGCACTTTCAAAAAGAGATTACACAATCTTGAAATCAATTTTTTTTTAAATAAATTAATTGTCTTATCATGTTATGGAACATTGCACCATTGGTATTGAAATTGCATTATTTGCATACAACAACCACACACATTGATAGCACCAATTTACCATTGGTGCGTGCGTAGAGATCACAGGCTAAATGTGCAGAGCTAGTCTGTGTGGCCCTGTCCTTTGTGATCGCTGTGATGGACAACGTTGGAACTCACATAGGATGATGATGTCCTCCTGTGAAGGAAAAGTCTGGATGGCTGCACTGCTAAAACCCACTTTATTAAGAATAATCCAAATGAACAAGTAAAAACATCAAACAAGCAGAGAAGGGTAAGGAAAACCCGTTAGAGCGTTTTACGCTAAGCTAGCGCTTACTCCTGATGATCTCATCCTCGCAGTGTTTGAGCCTGGTGATATACACTCACTGCATAATTGGAGGTGTTCACATGCTCTGCTACTGTATAACCAACAGCTCTGGGTATTTGTGTGTGCTTTGATGGAGCAATGGAGTAGTAAACAAAGCACATCGAAGGTGAGTATAATTTGGTCAGGGGTTGGCTATGGTAAAATCATATTTTCATTTTTATTTAATACATGTGTTCTTTATTTTAATATATATTTTTTTTGTTTACAAAAGTTTTTATTGGGAATAGTCAGACATTTACAAAGAAGTGACATTATACATACAGGGATCAGGTTTGAGATAGTTGTACATATCCAAAGTATAAGTATTAATGTCAAATCTGCATCATATAATGCTCATATGCAACTTGTATGTAAATCATGTGTAATATGTGCGTAAATGCGTATTGGTTTTCAGTAACAGATTAACAAAACTTAAAAATGAAAAAGGAAATAATAACTTAAAAAAAAAAGGGATAGGATACTGCTATGCGCACTATAGGTAAAAAGTTAAACTCGCAACTCAAAACATTTGACTGCTGTATCATCATGAGGTTATCAATAGCAAAGTACAACTTGTATCTAGTTTTAAAGCAAGCATCTCCACCATCTATGAGTTTGGCCAGGATTCTCATTTCCTTTCAAAAATTCGCATGGAGTCTGTGAGGGTGTAATGGATACTTTCCATCAGTCTCACCGACTCCATGCAATGAAGCACCTGAGCCCAGGAGACTGTGCGTTTGCGCCAATTTAAGGCAATTGCCCATTGGATTGCCCCAAACAATGTGTGGACCAGTTTCTGCACTGGAGGTATGATCTCAGGGAGGTCTGCAAATAAAATGCACATTTAAAAATGTCAAGGTGATGTTTGAGCCAGTTATTTGTAAGACTTTTGCAGATGTCTGTTGCCAGAGGGAGCATAACTCCCTACAGCTCTAAAAAATATGGAGCAGGGACCCTCTCTCTCCACAGTCCCTAAAACATCTATCTGTGGTAGTAGGGTACATTTTATAAAGTCTGACTGGCGTATAATACCATCTAGTGTACAATTTAAGTACCGTTTCCTTAACCGCTACTGAGCGTGTACATTTATGCATTTTCTGGACCATTTCATACCAATCCTCTACTAAAAACTCTAGACCAACCTTTTTTTTCCAGTCTAACATTGCCGTAGATTTGGCCTCTGCATGAAGGTCATTCAGGTGCATATACAATAAGGATATTGTCCCTCCATCTCTGGAACCATTGTGGCACATATTCTCAAAAGGTGTTCTAGCCTCCCCCTCAATTTGAGAGATGGCCTTTTGGAAAAAATTACGTATCTGTAGGTATTTAAATAAGTCTGAGTTAGGTATGGCAAAGTTTTGGTGCAGGTATTCTAACATGCAGAATGCGGTGCCCTGCATCAATGAGTGCAGTGTCATCAGTCCTTGTGAGGACCAGAGCATGAAGTCTATCTCTGCATTGAATGCAGCTGGGAAGCCGGGGTCACCCAAAAATGAGGCCAACAAGGGAGGATTAGAGGAAAGACCAAATCCCTCCTTGTATAAGTTCCAGAGATACAGGGACTGCCCAACTATTTAATTGAGCTGGTAAATCCGTCTGTGGTTCACCGCCGTAGTCCACAAAATGCCTGGTAGGAAATAAGGTTTAACCGTGTCCTTTTCAAATTGAAGCCAAGGGATGCCCGATGTGGAAATATGCCATTGAGCCATTTGAATTAATCTAGCTGCCAAGTAGTATTTCCACAAGTCCGGGCAGCCCAGGCCCCCCTTAACTCTGGACCTGAACATCAGAATCCTGCTAATGCGTGTTTTTTGAATGTCTTGTATAGTAGATTTGGCTATTTATAAAGGCAGGGCCCTGAAATAAAACAGCAGTTTAGGCAGTATCGACATTTTGACCGCCTGTATTCTTCCCAAAAAGGAAATATGATAAGGGGACCATTGAGTTAGTAGTTTTTTGATGTTAGAGAAAGTCGTAGGATAGTTCAGGGTATACACCAATTTTAAAGTAGGCGCTAACCGTACGCCCAGGTATTGTAATCACTCTGTATTCCAGGAAAATTCGAAACTGCTTCTAAGGATGGAGACTAGGGGGGGTGGTAAATTATGGGCATCGCAACGCATTTAGAGGGGTTGACCCCCAGGCCAGAGACATTATGAAAAGTGTCCAATATCTTGAAAAGATTGGGCAAGGAGACTAATGGGTCCATGAGAAACAATAGGACATCATCTGCATATAAACTAAGTTAATATTCGTGATTATTTTTACAATATCCCCTAATGTCCTGGTTATTGTTTAAATATCTAGTCAGGGGCTTCATTGCGAGGGTAAATAGGAGGGGGGATAGGGGACAGCCCTGTCTTGTACCCCTACCTAAGTCAAAGTATTGTGATGAGCTGCCGGGTATTTTGATTCTGGTTTGGGGTTTGCTATACAGAGCGCGAAAACCATTTACAAATTTTTCTTGAATCCCAAACTTGGAAAGGACCATGTCCAGATAGGGCCAAAGGACACTATCAAAGGCCTTGTTTATATCTAGAAATAAAAAGAGAGAAGGGCGCACCGGCCATGTGCATTATCTTTTGTAAAACATTTATTAAGTAAATGATAAAGGAAATTACTCACAAGCAGTAGAGAATCATGTGCCATGAACCTTGGACATCAGCTTGCAACAAGTGGTTAAAATGATGAACAAAGCCTTCCAAAGGTCTTTCAGAGGAAAATTCAGAAAACACTGCTCGCTAACGCGTTTCGAAGGGCTCGTCCCTTCTTCATCAGAGCTCAGCAGTGAACCCTCCTTCAGTAGGTCCTGTATATATAGTGAATGCCAAAAAAGGCCCAATCAATGGATGGGGCAGGGCACATGGGGCTCCTCCCTCTCTGGAAAATCCTCCCTCCCACACTTTTGTCTGTACAAGTGGATAGCCCATCATGGTTTAGTTGGTTAGTAGATAAATTGATGAATAGATTCATTCATCAATAGATCTAATATAATAAAGAAGTTGATGAGTGTCGCTAACTTCTTTATTATATTAGATCTATTGATGAATGAATCTATTCATCAATTTATCTACTAACCAACTAAACCATGATGGGCTATCCACTTGTACAGGCAAAAGTGTGGGAGGGAGGATTTTCCAGAGAGGGAGGAGCCCCATGTGCCCTGCCCCATCCATTGATTGGGCCTTTTTTGGCATTCACTATATATACAGGACCTACTGAAGGAGGGTTCACTGCTGAGCTCTGATGAAGAAGGGATGAGCCCTTCGAAACGCGTTAGCGAGCAGTGTTTTATGAATTTTCCTCTGAAAGACCTTTGGAAGGCTTTGTTCATCATTTTAACCACTTGTTGCAAGCTGATGTCCAAGGTTCATGGCACATGATTCTCTACTGCTTGTGAGTAATTTCCTTTATCATTTACTTAATAAATGTTTTACAAAAGATAATGCACATGGCCGGTGCGCCCTTCTCTCTTTTTATTTCTTTGTCTGCTAGGATTCCCCATCCTTGAGGGCAGCAAGGCCAGTGTATCCCTTTTATCTATTGGGTCGACCACTTGTGCGCAGGAGTCATTTTCTGTTTTTCTATCGCTTGTTTATATCTAAGCTTAGCATGATCTGGGGATATTAACGTTGTGATAATTGCTGCAAGGCGATCCGCCAGAAGGTGGCTAAAAATTTTTAGATCATTATTAATGACTGATATGGGCCTATCGTTTTGGGGGAGTGTGTGATCTTTACCTGATTTCGGAATCAGGGACATATTGGCCATAAGCATATCATTAGGGAACGAATCACCAGCCAGGACTTTATTAAAAAGTCTTGTCAATTTTGGGGTTAGGAGACCAGAGAACTTTTTATAATAAAGGGCCGTAAAGCCATCCGGGCCTGGAGCTTTTGAAGGTTTTAGTTTAGATATGATTGAGGCAACTTCCTCTTCTGAGCAAGGGGCATTAAGGGATTGCACTTGATCATCTGTAAGCTTGGGTAAGGGAATGGACTCCAACCATGATAGGGAAGCAGGCGCGACAGGAATCTTGGGGTCTGCAAGTAGAGTTTGGTAGTATGTGGAGAACAGTTGTACTACCTCATTAGGGTAAGAAGTGAGATTCCCTGTCCTATTTCTCAGTTTGTATGTGTGAGTGGGTTGTAGTGTTTGTCTTAATTTTCTTGCAAACATGGTCGAAGCCGAACCGCTATATAAGAGGAAACTAGCCTTTGACCATCTAAGTGATTTCTCTGTGTGTTCAGAGAGGATATCGTCCAATGCCTTCCTCTTTAGTGTAATCTGTTGAAGTAATTCATGTGTTGGGGTCTGACCGTGTTGATGATATAGTTTTTCTAAATCTGTCGTGAGGGAGGTGATATTAAGTAGTCTTTGACGTTTACGTTCCGAGGCTAATTGCATAAGTCTGCCCCTCAGGACTGCCTTATGGTCTACCCACAACGAAGCCGGGGGAAATTTCCCTAATATCATTGTGTTTGAAATGTATTCGGAAATGTATTCGGAAATGTATCCCGATATCTGTGATAATGCTATGGGATCCATGAGCATGGAGTCGTTAAGCCTCCAGGCTCCCGCCTCCCTGGAAAGTCCACTTTATTTTAATATTTTAATTAAAACTAATAAAATATAAACTAGTACAAGCCTAGAACCATTTTTTATCTGATTTCTTTTATATACACATTGCCAATGCATGCATCTCTTAAGCCGTGTACACACGAGCGGAATGTCCGACAGAAAAAGTCAGACGGAAGCTTTTCATTGTCTATTCCGATCGCGTGTATGCCCCATCGGCCTCTCTTTTTCAAAAATTCTGACGGACGTAGAAATAGAACATTTTCTAAATATTTCCGACGGAACCAATTCCTATCGGGAAAACCGCTCGTCTGTATGCTGTTCCGACGGACCAAAAACGACGCATGATCTGAAGAAAGTATGAGACGGAAGCCATTGGCTACTGGCTATTGAAATTCCTTTTTGTAGTCCCGTCGTACGTGCTGTACGTCACCGCGTTCTGGACGGTCGGAATTTGGTCTGCCTTTGGTTTGACCGTGTGTAGGTAAGACCGCTTGAATGGAATTCCATCAAAGTTCCGTCGGGGAAACCTTCAAAGTTTATTTCGACGGCAAAACCGTGTGTACGCGGCATAAGGCAGTTCTTCAAATGTGATCAAACTGACGCCATACAAGCTGATTTTGCTGTCAGAGAAAGGAGCAGGAAGACATTAGTCCTAAATTGAGAGCAGCTATTTCTGTGCAGGAATAATGCTTGAATGTAAGCAAACCTGATAAATCTACCCCAGTGAGTTTAGAGTTTCTGAAGAACAGCATTGATCACAATTTCACTGTCTTACCACTTCCATCACCCCTCAAGTAAAGAGGTTAAGAAAACATACTTCTCTGGTACATGGTTCATATCAGTGTTCCCTAATTAGCTGTCTTGTATTGCAGTATTTATACATTTCCTGTCTTGGGCTTGGATGAAAGTATATAGAACCTTGGCAAGTGGTACAAAGCAAAGAATTTTACAATGAGCCTTTTGCTAAGAGTCGAAGCAGATAAGACAAGATATTTGTTCGTCGTGACACTTAAGCTAGTCGGCAAGAATCTTATATTTGAAAAGGAATAGTACAAATGTTGCAAAACTGTTTTCATGCTGGGGGACAATTAGAATGCTATGAAGTACAAAAAAAAGAAAAAAAAAATCATTAAATGAAATGGCGCTGAGAGCTAAATAAACCCTAATGGCTTCATAAAAGTCCATAAGTAAAAGAGCATATATAGCGGGTCCATAAATGCATAGACAAGTATGTAAAATTAGGCAACATCAGCGGCAGCTCCCCATAGAGTGAAGCAATGATCCTGTAGGAAACAAAAGGGAACACAACGGGGTGCCAGACTAAGTGTAGCAGGTTAACCACTTGACCTTCAGAAGATTTACCCCCCTTCATGAGCAGGCCATTTTTTGCAATACAGCACTGCACTACATTAACTAACAATTTTGCATTCATGCAACGCTGTACAAATAGAGCTTTCTTTTGGTGTTATTTGATCGCTGCTGCATTTTTATTATTTGCGCAATAAACCAAAAAAAAGACCGAAAACATTGGAAAAAAAAAACACAGTTTTTTACTTTCTGCTAGAAAACATTCCCCAAAAAAAATTAATTAAAAATCAAATTCCTTCATACATTTAGGCCAATATGTATTCTGCTACATGTTTTTGGTATAAAAATAAGTGTATATTGATTGTTTTATGGGAACGTTATAGTGTCTACAAACTATGGTATATATTAATGGAATTTTTATTTATTTATTTTTGTATAATAGTAATGGCGACGATCAACGACATATAGCGGGCTGCGATATTGCAGCGAACAATCGGACACTAGCTGACACTCTTGAAGCTTTGCAGGATCCAGTGACACTAATACAGTGATCAATGCTAAAAATATACACTGTCACTGTACTAACGACACTGGCTGGGAAGGGGTTAAACATTTAGGACGATCAAAGGGTTAACTGTGTTCCTAGCCAGTGTTTTTGTGTACTGCATGTGGTGCTTTTACTAGGGGAAGAGATGAATTTTATTCCCTGCTTTGCAGAAACACAAGATCCATCCCTTTCCCACTGACAGAATGGAGATCTGCCTTGTTTACATAGGTCAAATCTCAGTTCTGTGTGTCTTATTGACGATCGGCGGGTGCCAGAGGACATCCAGTGACCGGCACTCGCAGATCGGCTTCTGCTGTGATTGATCACAGCAGAAACGACCTGACAGAGGCACTCGATGCCCCCTGTAGCCAGAAGTGCAGAATCACGTATACAGTATATACGCGAACCTGCGCAGGAGGGCCATCCTGTAGCAGTATATCTGCTATGGGGCAGTCCGAAACTGGTAAATTGCTAGGAGTTTTTTTAGTACTGTGAATTTGAAATATGGATTTGGTGTGGATATCTCCTCTCACAATAGAAATAGTCCTAGTCTGTAGTTCACATATATAAAAGTCCAGGGGCCTTTGTGTACAACAGCCTTTTTTGAACCAGTGTGCCTTAAGCTTTCTTTAGAGGTGCCTTGGCATGATTTCTAAAAATTGACCAAAAATGTATACAAGCAAGTGGGTGGATCAAGCCTGCTTTTTAGTTACACAAAGCAGCAGGTTTTCATTGTGCACCATTACAACTTTTTAGCCGCCGATGTCCTAACAACCAATGATGTCATTGGTGTATACTGAGGACCTTGGGCCCCTGCACAGCACCCTTGTTTGCCCCTTCCCATCAGCACTAGGGTCACATTAGCTGAGTGAGGGAGAGAAACTGAGGAAAAAGGCAAACTCTAGAATAATAGTCAGTACCAGTGTGCAAAGGTGTGTTTGTTCTGGAAGAATAAATCACTTCTACCATTATACGTGTGTGGATGTTGCTGCATTATGTAAAATGTTACATGTTTTACATTTTAGAATGGGGTGCCTCAATATTGTGCAAAATTATAAAGGGTGCCTTAAATAAAAAAAGGTTGAGAAACACATGCTGTCCTGGTAACATGCTTCAAGGCTAAGTTCACCTTTTCAGGCAGAATTTCACTTTTCATAATATATAGAAGCCTTTTCACACTTCTATTAGCTGCTCCACATAAGCTGTTATGTGATTGGTCAGCTCCTGCACACTCTGCCAAATGAATGATCTGTGCAAGAAGAAGGTACAAAATAATTGATGTCTGTGAATAGAGGGAGAACAGTGCTCACAGGCATTGTATGCACTGAAGAAGCATGAAACTAGGGGGGGTGGGGGGTTTAAGGGAGCAATCTAGTGGGGGGGGGGCGGGTGCAGGTTGTGTGTTAATCAGGTCAGCTGTTGAACTCCTTTCTTAGTTCACAAACAGTTTTCCCGTCTCAAATACCAAATACCAGGAAGGAACAGGAAGTAATGGAGGAGTATTCTATAGGAGACACTGCTGATGTACGTTCTGCTCTAGAATATGGAGAAAGCTTTTTCTTTTCTGCAAAAGAGGTACCTTAATGGTATATTGGTGCATAGCAAAGCTTGAATTTAGAAAAAAACATAGCCTTTCAGCTCAACAGTTTGTTCTCCTCTAAATTTCATTTACTAAATCCATGTTTAAATGAAGTGCATATCAAACCCATTGAGAGTATATAAAAACAAACATAATCTTATTTTTTTCTAGACATTCGCTAAGCTAGGATGATGCCAAATACTGTTTATAATGTTTTCCTTTATAAACCATTGATAATTTCCCAAGTTACTGGGAAAATATATTATGCTGATATAATAGCACACAGTATCTTTAGAAAACACTGTAAAAGTTTCTACTTATTTTTCTTAGTCGCTGCAAGCTAAACAAAGCAAGCCTATGAAAATATAAGCAATGAAGTCATAAGAAAGACAATTTATATTTGGTTATAACTGTATGATAGGTTGTAGATAAATATTAGACAAATATTTTAGCCATGCAATAATTTTTCCTATTCTATATAAACTATTACATGATTAAATAAGCCTCATCTGTCATTACTAGATACAATGGTTTACATTACTTATGCATCATGTAATAGCTAATGAAACAGCATATAACCCACTTACAGGGCATAAATGTAATGGCCACTTGGGCATGTTTAGGACCAACAAGCTAAAAAACAAATGTCATTGTCCTGATGATTCCATAAAATAAAGTAGGTTGATCAGATAAAGCCATCATGTTTGGAAGGTATGGTTGGCCCAAATCATTCCCATTCCCATTGCCAGTTTTTAGTCTCTCGATAGCAGTGGTACAATCAGTCAATAGAGGCACAGAGTATATAAAAATGTACGCAGGTATCATAAGATAAAATATTTTTCCATACCACTGCAGGCCGCCATCATTACTCTGCTGACTGGCAGCCATTAGGGAGGTATATCTCCTCTCACCTAAATCAAAAAGCATAGGTGATTCATGTGATGAATGAATTCCATTTTCTTCTTTTAACTAAGCTATTTCTGAAGTATTTCTTTGATCATGTGAATTGCTGATGATGTGGATAAGGATTATGAAATCAGATTGTTGGGTTGCAATTATCTACTATTTTGGACAAAGATTGAACACAGGTAATGTTCCAGTCTTCAATTTTCTCTGTTGTCCCTGAACAAGTGGATGCTGGTCAAAGAAACGCATAGGGATTTTGTATTGTTGTTGTTTAGAATATTAAAGTGATTCTAAAGGCAGAAGGTTTTTTTTTATCTTAATGCATTCTATGTACTAAGATAAAAAAGCCTTCTGTGTGCAGCAGCCCCCCTCAAACTTACCTGAGCCCCATCTCCATCCAGTGATGTTGCACGAGAGACTCGGCTGTCTCCCTCCTCATTGGCTGAGACATCAGCGGGCGCCATTGATTCCCGCTGATATCAATTAAAGTCAGTGAGCCAGTGAGGAGATAAGGGGGCAGGACAGAGACGTGGCTCCATGTCTGAATGGACACACAGAGCAGCGGCTCGGCTTGGGTGCCCCCATAGCAAGCTGCTTGCTGTGGGGGCACTCGGCAGGAGGGAGGGGGACAAGGGACCCGAGAAGATGAGGATTGGGGCTGCTCTGTGCAAAACCACTGAGACTTTAGACTTCAAAGCAAGACTTTAACTTTGAACATAAAATTGTATAGCATCCTTGTTATAAAAGATCCATAATACATAATAATATACAGTAAGTGTTAATAGGTGTTGTTATAATATATAATAATATCATTTTTAAAAGTTTATTTTCTTAGATGTATAAGAATAAAAAAAAGATTTATTCTATGTACTGGTGTATAATTGTTGATTTAAAGGGGTTGTAAACCTTCGTGTTTCTTCACCTTAATGCATCCTATTCATTAAGGTGAAAAAACACCTGGCAGTGTAATCATTTCTTAGCTACCAACAGCAGTGAGACCTCATTTAGAACACTGTGTCCAGTTCACTTACAGAAAGGTATTGATAAGATAGAATGAGTCCAGAGAAGGGCAACAAAAATGATGAAAGGTCAGAGGGATAAAGGGAAAAGAAACATGCAAACTAGCTGTTTTACCACTTGCCTACTGGGCACTTAAACCCCCCTCCTGCCCAGACAAATTTTCAGCTTTCAGTGCTCTCACACTTTGAATGACAATTACTCAGTCATGTAATACTGTACCCAAATGAATTTGTTGTCCTTTTTTTCATACAAATGGAGCTTTCTTTTGGTGGCATTTGATCACCTCTGGGTTTTTTATTTTTTGCGCTATAAATGAAAAAAGACCGAAAATTTTGAAAAAAAAACGCATTTTTCTTAGTTTCTGTGATAAAATTTTGCAAATTATTAATTTTTCTTCATACATTTTGGCCACAATTTATACTGCTACATATCTTTGGTAAAAATAACCCAAATTAGTGGATATTATTTGGTCTTTGTGAAAGTTAGAGAGTCTACAAACTATGGTGCAAATCATAAAAATTGATCACACCTGATGTACTGGTGGCCTATCTCATTTCTTGCGACCCTAACAAGCCAGGAAAGTACAAATACCCCCCAAATGACCCCTTTTTTGAAAGTAGACAATCCAAGGTATTTAGTAAGATGCATGGTGAGCTTTTTGATGTTGTCATTTTTTCCCACAATTCCCACTACCTATTGCACTTTTGAAGGCCCTGGAGCAGCAGGACAATGACACGTGACACTGACGTGGCACTGATGACAGATGGTACTGTTACGTGGCACTGAAGACAGATGACAACAAAACCATGGATTTTTTTCCGAAGGATGTTGGCTCAAACTTGTCTTGCATACACACGGTCACACAAATGTTGGTCCAAAATTCTGAACGTGGGAATGTGGTGACGTACACAATGTAGGACGAGCCGAGAAAAAGGACGTTCAATAGCCAGTGCGGCTCCTTCTGCTTGATTCAGAGCATGCGTGAACTTTTGTGTGACGGACTTGTGTACACACGATCGGAAATTCCGACAACAAGTTTTGTTTGAACCTACTCTCAAATATTTGTGGGCGGAAATTCCGACAGCAAATGTTTGATGGAGCATACACACGGTTGGATTTTCCGCCAACAAGCTCACATTGAACATTTGTTGTTGGAAAATCTGATTGTGTGTACGGGGAATAAGGCTAATTTCACACTGGGGTGGTGAGGGCGTCGGCAACTCGGCGGTAAAGCGAAGCTAGTTTTAGCGGCTCTTTACCGTCGTTTTAGTGGCACTTTTAGTGGCACCCAACATTTTCAAGCTTCGCCCCCAGTTGCTCACACCCAATTACATCCCAGATCATCTTTTTACCCCACAAAATCAAAGGGGCCGTATTTGGAGACTTTTTATAGAATGGTATTTGCTGACTTTCAAAAATTATGCCAGCCTCCCACCAACAACAAAAAGTACAGCCATCATAATCTCACCCCTGGAGAAAAAACTTCACTAAAACTTTTTTTGGACAACCCTGATCTTGTCATTAGGCAAGCTGACAAAGGGGGTGGGATTGTCACCCAGGACAGAACCTCTTACGTTACTAGGCAATGAGGTTACTCTCTGACACCATGACTTACAAAAAACTACCCAGTGACCCTTTGCCCTCTTTTCGCAGAGAAGCTGATACCCTTATTGACAATGCTGTCATTGATCTTGTCATTGATAAGAAAGAGGCAGCCTTTATGCGTAAGGAGTTCTACAGCACCCCTTATATTTACCACTTACCAAAAGTGCACAAAGATGCACTACACCCGCCTGGTAGGCCGATTGTGGCATCTATGAACAGTGTCACCAGTGGTTTTTCACTATATATTGACTCTTTTTTGCAACCCCTGGCCCAGGGCCTTCAGTCCTATATACGTGATTCCACACACCTCATGGAACTATTGTCTCCCTATGTTTGGACTGAAGGTTATTCTTGGCTATCTCTCGACGTGAAATCTTTATATACGTCAATCCCACATGATATAGGGCTACTGGCAGTACAACATTTTTTGCTACTTGATCCCATGCTTAACACCAGACAGGCCTCTTTTATTTTGGATGCCACCTCCTTTTGTTTAACCCACGATTATTTTCTTTTTGAAGGACAGTTCTACCTGCAGACCCATGGCACAGCCATGGGAGCCAATTTTGCCCCCTCCTGTGCGAATCTGACCATGGGCCTGTGGGAGAAACAGTTCATTTGGAACAACAACCCCTTTGCCCAACATGTTATATTTTTTGGTCGTTATATCGATGACATTGTCATCATCTGGGACGGTTCTCCATCCCAGGTTGAAGATTTTGTCGCTCATTGTAACAACAATGATCTAGGCCTTTCCTTTACCTCTGTTTGGAGCAAGGATAGCCTATCTTTTCTCGACCTTGAGCTCAATCATGAAGACGATAGAATTTTCTCCCGCAATTTCACCAAGGCTACTGCAGGCAATTCTTACCTGCATTATGACAGCTGTCATCACCCCTTATGGGTAAACAATATCCCGAAAGGACAGTTTTGCAGGCTTAGGCAAAACTGCACTAGAGATTGTGATTATATCTCTCAAAGTGCACACCTTAAGGATAAGTTTGCCGAGAAGGGTTACCCCCCAAAACTGATAGAAGGTGCTTACCATTCCTTCCTTTTGGGAAAGAAACCCAGGGCCAATAAATCTTCAGAAGGGTAGGTGGTACGTTTCATTACAGGGTTCCATGATCAATATAAAAAAATGGAACGCATTCTCAGTAAACACTGGAACATCCTTAAGCAGGATCCTCATTTGAATGACACTTTACTCCATAAACCTAAGGTCAATTACAAGAGGGCCCCCACCCTTAAAAATAAAATAGCTCCCAGCAAGCTAAGACCTGTAAAGAAAGATCATCCTCTTTGCCTTATTCCTCTTAAAGGGATGTATAGGTGCAACAAACCTCGTTGCAAGAGCTGTCATTTTGTCAATCATGGACAAAAGAGCTTTATCCATAAGGGTAGGGTCTTTTTATTTGATAATTTTCATAACTGTTCTAGTGATTATGTGGTCTACTGCCTTATATGCCCCTGCCAGATGCTATATGTCGGTCGCATTATTCTTCCGTTAAGGCGACGGTTTGGTAGGCACCGCCGCCTTGTTGAATTGGGCAGTGACAAACATAGCGTACCATGCCATTTCTTGGAACATCATGCCCGGTCCACGGTGGGCCTCCGGGTTTGGGTCATTAAGTCCATACCCAGGGGCTCATCCGAAGCGGAACGTTTCTCGCGACTGTGTGAACGTGAAACGTTCTGGATATACACCTTGGACACTCTTGCCCCTAATAGTTTAAACGAGGAACTTGAGATTAATACTATCCTATAATTTTTTGTCATATCTTCCTTTGAGCACACTTGGCAATTACCCAATTCATTCTCTATTATCATTATTGTTATTTGTTTTCATATATATATATATATATATATATATATATATATATATATATATATATATATATACAATTTGTCCTATCACATTCTTTCCAATTTTGATAATTTTGCTGCTTCATAGATGGAAACTGTGTGTATATGCATACCTAGATGTATTCAGTTTAAGATTATTATTTTTCATAACTTACACTCTACACCTTGGTGCTTGCTGTAGGTTTGGTTTTTTGCCAAATTTCCTAATTTTTCACTTTTTTTCTCCGATAATTATTATATTATTATTTTTCAATTATTATTATTATTTTCACATTTTGTATTTTATTCTTTATTTTTATTATTATTTTTTTAAATTTTTTCTTATCATCTTTATTACTGTTCACATTTATTATTATTTTTATTTTTATCATCACTTTTATATATTATTTTTCATTATATATATATATATATATATTTTTTTTTTTTATTATTATTATTATTTTTTAATTTTTCTTAACATAATTTTTAACATTATTTCCATTTATTTTATTTTATTTCAGGGTAGGTCAGTGGATTTTCATTAATATTTTACTATTATTATTTCAATTCTATTTTTAACTCTTAATTGTTATCGCCATACATTTCTTATTTATTATTATATATTTACACCCTTTTGTAGATATGTGTCACAATTATATCTTGCAATGTCTTGTTTTTATAATGCCACACATAGAGCTCTCCTCTTTTGGCCAGGTGCTTGTTGTTTTGCAGCCGGCGCAAACACATAAATGCTTCCCCGTCTATTCCCTATCACTACACTTGAGAAAGGCGCGCGCATGCGCCCAACGGCGGTTGCGCATGCTCTGAAATGCGTTGTCTCCTCCACCCGGCTGATGTCACACGCTGGCTCTGCGAGCTGTCCTCTCCTTCCCTGCATGAGTGGCTGTTCCCGTCCCGCTTCCTTGTCCTCACTGCAGCCACGGATCAGCGACACCTCCCCAGCTAGTGTTTCATCCGCAGCCCACTATCAGTTATCGACTTATGGAGAGCTTTGTTCCTTGCCAATATGTAAGTGGCTATTTTCCTTTTATTACATCAAATGTTTTACTTAGAGGCGCTCCTCTCTCTCTCTTTTTTTCCTGGATGACTCCGAGCTGGCTTCACTCCTGAAAAGAGCTGCCCTTTGCTGACTGTGCTACAATTATCTTCTCTACTAGAAAATCATCCATCATCAGCTATTATTGGTTTTAAATTATGGACTTATTTATGGACCTATTGTTCTATACATAATTTTAGAATTTTCTAGAGCTTTTATTGCCTGTTTGTTGTGGTTTATCAGTAATTCTGAACGCCATTCTTATATGTTTTTTTTTTGGCCACTAGTGGGGCACTTTTAACCCCTGCTAGCGGCCAAAGAAGGGGTTAATAGCGCCCATGTAGCACTGCTGCCAAAGCGCTTTGCGGGTGCTTCGTCAGTGCTGTCCATTCATTTCAATGGGCAGGGCGTTTTAGGAGTGCCCCAAAGATGCTGCTTGCAGGACTTTTTCTAACGTCCTGCAAGCGCGCCGCTCTAGTGTGAAAGCCCAAGGCGCTTTACAGGTGCTATTTTTATCGCTAAAACGTCTGTAAAGCGCCTCAGTGTGAAAGTGGCCTAAGGCAGGAAGTGTGTTAGGACTACAGAAAACCTCCCCCTCTCCATAACATAGAGGAAGATGTTCTTTATGTCACAAAGGTGAACTGAGCAGGGTCGATAATGTTTGAAATATTTTCAAACCAGATTAAGATTGCACAGGAAATTAAAAGCTTGCTGGATATCTGACAGCATCAACAGATATAACAAAAAGCTTTCAATTGTATTTTTAACAAAGCAGAAGAGGGCAAGTGAGACATTCACTGTTTACACACACTAAGGACACCAGACTTGTGTAGCACTATGTTATAAACTAACATATAACCTACTGAACAGTTCCCACAGTGCTAGAACACCAAAATCCTTTTCGTGCTTTAAACATCTGTTGATTATTTGGATCGTGATTGAGAACAGGCACTTTGGATCAGTTGGGCACAGACTGTGACGAGGGCTAAGAAATAAAACATGCACACATTTCTAAGTCAATTACTCAAATAAATACAGTGTAACATTTATTTTCTAAAGGTTTGCATAGTGTGCGAGATAGCACTTCACAAAGTGTTAAAGGAAAATATTACAGTACACAGAGTATTTATGAAGGAAACACATGTCAAAAGATTGTGAAGATTACCTAAATTGCAGAAGCACAAACGTGTCATATTATAGGGACCTTCATAGACAACTTAGCAGGTCCAGAGCAAACATCTCATGAATCAACCCATCTTTACATTACTCCAACACAAAGATTACCAAATATACAGACAACAAGAAAAAATGTACTAGCTTTGTTAAACTACATGCCCAACCCAGCCTTTTTCCTTCTTTTTCCTACTGCACTACAACAACAGATGTCCCATATTCCCATCAAAGCTGTCACTTTTTGGACGATAATTTTCCACCTGGCTCAGTCCATATTTAAAGCGGTAGTAAACCACTGGGTGTTTTTTTTTTCTTTTTTCCAAAAAACCTGAAAGGTAATGTCATACTGTGCTAGTATGGATCAAATACTAGCACATTATGTGAAACTTACCTGAAAACGAAGCGCTGTTACTGCTGAAGGAGCTCCCATCTTCACCCGGTCTTCCTTCCAGGTTCGTGGACTTCCGGCTTTGTGGGTGGACAGAGCTGCAATGATGTCACCATTTCTAGCACAGGACTCCGGCTTTGTGAGTGACCAGAGCCACAATGACGCCCCCCCATTTATGGCACAGGACTCTGAAGGAATGGCCCGGGTGGCCGTTCCTTCAGAGAACATGCGTGGGTGACGTCACCAGCTGCATCTGCAGTAAATAAGAATTGCACGGTCATGCAACACTGTACCCAAATTAAATTTTTATCATTTTGTTCACACAAATAGAGCTTTCTTTTGTGGGTATTTCTTCACGAATCCCTTTTACTATTTTTTGGCGATATAAGCGAGAAAAAAAAAGAGCGGAAATTTAAAAAAAAAACAATATTTTTTACTTTCTGTTTTAAAAGAAATCTAATAAAATCTAATTTTGTCATACATTGTAGCCAAAATGTATTCGGCTAAATGTCTTTGGTAAAAAAAATCCAGTTAAGTGTATAATAATTGGTTTGTGTGATCACGGACATATGTACGCAGATGATCATGTACAGATGTGTGCAGATGATCATGTACAGATGTGCGCAGATAATCACGGACATATGTGTGCAGATGATCATTGGGACATATGATTTTACTGTTACATATGAGGGGGGGCAGTTGTTTTTACTATGTGGGGACATGTGTGTGGGGACAGTGTTTTAGTGACACTAATTCGGGGACATTGTGTGTTTACATTGTGTGGGGACACTGGGCCAGTGATCAGTGTGTAAAAAGCTGCAAAAACAGCTCATACTCACTAATCACCGGCTGGCTTCTTCGATCCACCCTCCTAACCTCATCCGTGTGTGTAGAGGAGAGCCGATCGCCTAGCAACCCGCTCTCTATTTACATCACATGACAACTGTGATTGGACACAGCTGTCATATGATCAGGAGGGCCAATCACAGAGCCCTCCTGCCGATCGGAGATGCGCCATGTCCGGGTGACACGAGCGCATCGTTGCACGGGCACGTGCGAACGCGATTCCCCTCCTTCTGATGGATGGACGTCCACTCAGAAGGAGGAAGCACCCACCCAGCCGTATATGTGCAGTGGCCGGGTGGGAGGTGGTTAACAATGCACGTTTAGGAGATATTTACAGTAGCTATAGGTAATTCTTATCATAGGCTTACCTATAGGTAAAAATCATGTATGGGAGTTTACTCACACTTTAAATCGACTTTTGTCAAGTCAAGAGGTGCTTGCAGCCCCCCCCATGGTTCATATTTCAACCAGTTCCTGCTGAATTTGAGTCATCTATGGACAGCTTTTTTAGGTTAGAATATATTTTGTTTCCTGCCCCTTTCTAGGAAAGCAAGTCATTTCTCTTCTGTGCTGGCATAAAATTGGTTCTGTTTGTTGAGCGGTACATTCTTTCTCCGCAAAGCATTGCAGTATCATGGTTATCGGTTATGATTTTTGGAAGGAATTGTTGACCTCGCTCAGGCAGACAAATAACATTGACAGGAATATGCATGACTATTTGCACTATTGCTCAACAAGATAATGACATTAATGACTTCAATACGTTTGTTGCATAGCTCTTATTTATCAAAGAATGCAAAGAGATCAGGTGGAAAATAGCTTCTAAGGAAGTATTGTGGATTCTTACATAACAAAGTGTTCTGGACACACTTCTCAGACAGCAGTTGGTTCCAGTACTGCCAGTAACTAAGGCAAGCATCCTTTAACAGCTATAAAAGGATTTTTATTTCCCAACTGCCAGGGTACAATGGGAGGACATTCTGAAAATAAGCTAAAATATTTAGGAAATTCGCAACATGAGGTCAGTTGGAAATGCTGCGAGTTATATGCTAAATAAATGCAGCTGTTTAGTAGCAGAATAAATGAACAAACAGGGCACCATCCATTAAAGCCAAGCTCCAGGCAAGCCAGCTAAATACACAGCTTAGATGCACATGTGAGATCTGTTTAACCTGCCAATGATTTGTTTTTCTATACATCCACTACTGAGATTTACAAAGCCCTGCCCCACATCACAGTCCTGTGACTGGACAATGAAAGAACAATGAGCTCATCTCTCTGTCATTTTGCTCTCTCCTCCTGTCAGAGTGGCTCCTTGCACTGCAGCACACCTGGCTCATTCACTCGCCCTCCCTCCCTCTGCCATACAGACTGTACAGTAGACTGCAAAAGGGTGATTCTAAGGTTGGTCATAGGATAAGAGCACTTGGGATTAAAATTTAGAAAGGGAAATAGGGATAAGGGTGTTTTCTGGGAGACAGCGGTAAGCAGCCATCTAGGGTTCCACCCTTAACAGTATTTAAAGATTTAATTATTCACAAAATTTTTAGACAACACTGGGTTTAAGGTTTTGATTGGGGGTTTAGATTGGGCCCCCCTTCTCTCTCCCTTTTTTTCTCTCTTTCCCTTGCCTTGATTGGAGAGATTTTTAGGATCATATGTATACTTAAGCCGCGTACACACGAGCGGAATGTCCAACAGAAAAAGTCAGACGGAAGCTTTTCACCATCTATTCCGATCGTGTGTATGCCTCGATGGACTTTTATTTTCGAAAATTCTGACGGACCTAGAAATGGAACATGTTCTAAATATTTCCAACGGAACCAATTTCTATCGGGAAAACCGCTCGTCTGTATGCTGTTCCGACGGACCAAAAACGACGCATGCACTGAAGCAAGTAAGAGATGTAAGCTATTGGCTACTGGCTATTGAACTTCCTTTTTCTAGTCCCGTCGTACGTGCTGTATGTCACCGCATTCTGGACGGTCGGACTTTGGTTTGACGGCGTGTAGGCAAGACCGCTTGAATGGAATTCCATCGGAGAAACCTTGGAGTTTATTTCGACGGCAAAACCGGTCGTGTGTACACGGCATAAGGAGTATTTTAAATGTTTTATGGTATGCATACGAAAGAAGTACTACATGTATATGTTGAATGTGAATGCAATGTCATGTAATGTATTTTCAAAGGAAAATTAATAAAAAAGAATTTGAACATTAAAGCTGGCCATACATTATACAATTTTCTTGTACAATTTTCCTTTGGATTTACCAAAACCTTATAATAATCAAACCTAAACACTTTAAATTTATATCCAATCAAGCAGGCCCTTGTACTACCCCATTGAAGGCAAATCACAGGATCACATGTACAGTATCCCACAAAAGTGAGTACACCCCTCACATTTTTGTGAATATTTTATTATATCTTTTCATGTGACAACACTGAAGAAATTACACTTTGCTACAATGTAATGTAGTGAGTGTACAGCTTGTATAACAGTGTAAATTTTCTGTCCCATCAAAAAAACTCAACACACAGCCATTAACGTCTAAACCACTGGCAACAAAAGTGAGTACACCTCTAAGTGAAAATGTCCAAATTGGGCCCAAAGTGTCAATATTTGGTGTGGCCACCATTATTTTCCAGCACTGCCTTAATCCCCTTGGGCATGGAGTTCACCAGAGCTTCACAGGTTGCCACTGGAGTCCTCTTCCACTCCTCCATGACGATATCACAGAGCTGGTGGATGTTAGAGACCTTGCGCTCCTCCACCTTCTGTTTGACGATACCCCAAAGATGCTCAATAGGGTTTAGGTCTGGAGACATGCTTGGCCAGTCCATCACCTTTACCCTCAGCTTCTTTAGCAAGGCAGTGGTCATCATGGAGGTGTGTTTGGGGTCATTATCATGTTGGAATACTGCCCTGCGGCCCAGTCTCCGAAGGGAGGGATCATGCTCTGCTTCAGTATGTCACAGTAACCACCTGTAATCATCTGTAAACACAGATCCAAGTAATTACATGTGATTCGGGACATTACATTCCAAACTGCATGTAATTACTTGGATGTGTGGTTACATCAGTAGATAAAGAGAACCTGTCTAACAGACTCAACGATCCACACATCCAACTGTGTTCCAGTTCACTAACCAAGAAGAGAAAAAGAAAAAAGATGACAATAACCACAAAATGTTTTTGTGGAAATACAATTAACCTCTTCAGATCCGCGATATTGCTGAATGACGGCAACAGCGCAGACCTGCTTTGCCGGTGTTCTGCCGAGAAAGTTCCTCTCAGCGGATAAGGACCCCCCTCTACTGCGCAGGTGCAGTGCTTGCGCAGTAGGAGCCGGCGGAAATAGCCGAAGGCGAATAGAAGAGAAATCAGCTGTACACGGCACCTGTAAGAGGGCCACTCGCCACGCTTCGGGCACGGCCTCGCTTCGCTCGGCACTTTTTAATTCCCCCTCTAGGTCTATTTGGATGGTGGGGCTTTAGCCTGGACCCAGGGTGCAGGCGCCGTGTACAGCTGATTGAAGTTTTTCATCTTCTGCTATTTTTGGCGGCTCCTAGTCATTTGTACTACGCAAGCGCTGCGCCTGTGCAGTACAAGGGGGACCTTATCCGCCGGGGGAACTATGTCTATTGGCGTTGTCCCGTGCACGAGCGGCCTGCACGATCCCTGCAAGGCGCGCGCGGCGCGCTCGTTGATCAGCGAGTCTATGAGACTCGCCTGATCACAGATCAGAGTAAGGGGTCGGTCCCGTGCCCTTACCACATGATCAGCTGCCAGCCAATGACAGCTGATCATGTGATGTAAACAGAGCCGGTAATTGGCTATTTTTTCTCCTCGCGCTGACAGCGTGAGGAGGAAAAAAAACCCGATCACCGGCGGCCGTGAGAGGAACATCAGTCCCGATCACGGCGATCATCTGTGCCCCCTGCCAGTGAAACCTAGCAATAGGCAGCAGTGCTGCCTACCAGTGCCCACCAGAGTCACCCAGCATCACCCATCAGTGCCAACAGTGTCACCCATCAGTGCCCACAGTGCCACCCATCAGCTCCCACAGTGCCACCCATCAGCGCCCACAATCAGTGCCACAACAACAGTGCTGCACATCAGTGCCACCTATCAGTGCCCATCAGTGTCACCTACCAGTGCCCATAAGTGCCCATCATTGCCGCCCATCACTGCCCATCAGTGCCACCCATCAGTGCCCCCCATCAGTGGTACCTATCAGTGCCCATCAGTGTCACCCATCTGTGCCACCCATCAGTGCCACCCATCCGTGCCGCCCATCAGTGGCCATCAGTGCCGCCTTATCTGTGCCCATCAGTGCCGCCTTATCTCTGCCTATCAGTGCCGCCTTAACTGTGCCTATCAATGCCGCCTTAACTGTGCCTATCAGTGCCGCCTTAACTGTGCCTATCCGTGCCCAGCAGTGCAGCATATCAGTGCCCACCAGTGCCGCCTCATCAGCGCATATCAATGAAGGAGAAAAATTACCTGTTTGCAAAATTTTATAACAAACTATAAAACTTTTTCTTTTTTTTTAATTTTCCATTTTTTTTGTTTGTTTAGCAAAAAATAAAAATCCCAGCTGTGATTAAATACCACCAAAATAAAGCTCGATTTGTGGGAAAAAAATGATAAAAATTTCATTTGGGTACAGTGTTGTATGACCGCGCAATTGTCATTCAAAGTGCGACAGCGCTGAAAGCTGAAAATTGGTCTGGGCAGGAGGGGGGTTTAAGTGCCCAGTAAGCAAGAGGTTAAACATACTGCTTTGAGTTACTTAGGATATTTTGAAGTTCTGACATTAGAACATGCAAACAATCTGAATATAACATGCATGAGGATTTCCCAATATGAATTCCTATCCTTAGCAATCCTTGACTTATGTTTCATCATCTTTTGAGTATTTCTCAGGAACTAAATGTGATATGTTCTTTAACAGGACTGATTAATGACAGACAGACTGTTTTCATTGTATTCATAACATGAAAGTATTTTGTGAGTGATGTTGCTTCTTGGGAAATGAGGAGGGTGGGAATTTTTGTTTTTGTTGTATTTTTGTTAGACAGATTCCCCTTTATGTACAAATTCAGTTTTCTAATGCTGGAGAGTTTGAACCACATTTTTGTAAGTTCTAGTTTAGTTTGGGACATGGAGTTAGGCTTTATTTGTATGTGCAGTTTCATGTGTACAGCCACGGCATCTGTCAGCTTATCATTGATTTGTACAGTCTGCTGACCATGGCTGAATACTGACACCTGTGAAACCCAGCCGTAACAAACACGCTAATTCCTGGCAGTGTACGGTCCGCTGCGGCTGTGTGAATGAGGTCCAACAGATTCGACTTTGGCATCATTTCACCAAAGGCAAAATTAGTCATTTTGTAGCCAGATCAATTTTGTTGCAATCTCTCCACTAATTGTAAAGAATTGCTTGCTACTGATAGATATCTTCTTCTTTCCATGCTTTTTTTAAAAAAAAACTAACATCTATAATTTTATATCCTGTAAACAAGCCACAGCTGATATTAATGAAAGGTCAAAAAAAAATTGACAGACTAAACATTCATCCAATAGTAAGGGCCAGAGACTATTGTTTGTATTCCACAAAAAACAGTTTAGAAATCTAAGCCCTTACTTTATCTAACATGTACATCTGCTATTCAGAGCATGTTGGGTTACCTTCACATTACTGCAATCAAGAGAATTCACTGTCTGCCCTCATGTTGTAAAGCGCTACACAAACTGTTGGCGCTATATAAATCATGTATAAAAATAATAATAATAATAATTAACTTTTTTTTATACTAAAGTTCATAAATGGTGCAAAAATAGTCCATATAATAAATGAATAAAGTGCTAGTAGTGTAAAGTATATTATAAATATAAAAATATAAAAAAATCATATACTAAAACATTTATATATTCAAGTGTCCAAAATAAGAATGATTCCAATATAAATATCACTGACAGTGCTTTTTAGTGTGATGAAGATGTCACACGTGTATCCACAAGTGCACTGATTCCACCACCACTATGCACTCACCAGAGCAAGTAAGAAAAACCAGCCTGATACAATCATGTTATCACATGAAACTTCCTTCCTGATCATGGCCATAGGTTACTTGGTAGCGATCAGAGAGGTCCCAGCAGCTCCTCTTATACAGGGAATAGAATGGTGACAACAGATCCGTGTGCTTCATTACTCACACCCGCAATACCACATACCCGGCATCGGTGAGGAGCCGCACATTGAATGGTATTGCGGGTGTGAGTACAGTAGTGGAGCTCATGGATCTGTTGTGGAGAAGACTATGGACGGCAGGAGGGATTTCCACATAAACACTGTCTGTGGTTGGAGGAAAGAAATTTGCTCTGTGTATGGCTTGCATTAGTCTCTTTAATGAATCTTGGACCTCTTTATAGTATTTCCCTACACAACATACAGACTATGACCACAAAAGCATACATGGAATCATCATTAATACATTTCATAAGAGAAATAGAGGGCTGCTGTTGCTGATCTCCTTCAATACTTCATGAGTCCAGCGGAACAAGCATGTATCAAGAAAAATCAGTGAGAGGTCAGAACATCAGATCTACATACTTGTTCCAGGTAAGCAATGGCAGTCACTGCATTTCTCCCATAGTGGGTTTCTTTTAAAGTGGATTTTGCATTACATGCAAGGTCTTGTTATTTAGTAACTACTTACTAATGTAGAAATTCTGAGTAAAAATAACAAAAGAAGACATTAAAAAAGAAAAAGCAACTTACCTTAGACCTTAGCACCTGGTCTGCTTGCCTAGGTGCCAGTGACACTTCTTAAGGCTGGTACACACAGACCAAATATTAGCCGGTTCAACAGAAGCCAGCCAGTGAGTACAGTAGCCTGTCCGACAGAAGCCGGACTAACATCTGGTTTCTGTCAAACGGACATCCTGGAAAACTAGCAGCCAATTGGCATTCGATCATCGCTCACAACCATTGGCTGCAAGCATTGACCGGTGTGTTCTGATGGGGGGGTGGGTCAGTCTGGATGATCTGGGAGATGAGTGTACCAACATCACATATTACAGCGAGCTCCTCCTGAGCTCCTCAGTTTTTTTTCATTCAGCCGCTTGGTTGAATAAAAAAAAAACTCATAGTGTTTACCAGGCTTTAGATTCTCATCTCATGAGAATAGGCTTCAGCACCATGCTCTTCTTGAATGCCACAAGAAAATGACATAACCAGCACCTAGGTGGTCCAAAGTCAGTGTCTAAGGCCGGCCATACACGGGGGGGAAATTTGCTTTATTCCCCCATCAACACAGACAGTGTTGATGCGGAGATCCCTCCTGCCAGGCCATTGTCTTCTCTCAGCAGGGGGGGGGGGGGGGGCAGGGGAGGGCAGGGCCAGCCATCCCCCCTAGGAGAAGACAGTAATTATTGCCAGCGGCTATAGCGGCCACTAGCGAAATTTGCATGTAAAACCCGCCATGCTGGTCATACACAAGTTGATTGATTAATCAACTTGCTACATTTACCTGCCCATGCATGGTTCAAATCTCGGCCAATTCAGCAGGATTCGAACTGTGTATGGCCTGCCTAAGTTTAATTTCTTTTTCTTCTTTACTGCTTTTTATTTTTACTGAGCATTTAACTTATCACTTTAAGCAAACAGCTGAGATTTAAATAAAAAAAGAAGTGATGATACCATACCAAAGAAAACGCAATTAAGAACTTTTGTGCTGAGGTGAATAGCTCCTATCTGTTTTCTTTGTGGTCAGTACAAAAGTAAAAAATGTAGCATGTACTCACAAATGATATGTCAGTATTAGTTCACCGTAACACTAGAAAACCAAAACATCTGGTATTCATTACAACAAGCAATAAAAAACATGTGTTAAACCTTTCCATTCTGTAGATCCAATAGAATATATAAAAAGAGGACGACGTTCCCTGATACGGGTGTCTGACATCTTTTGTATGGACAATGCAGGTGGCGTAAAATGAAGAAACACAAAAGTAGTGTTTGTTACTAGTGTCACTTATATATTTCCTTGTTAAATGGCTTTTTTGTTTATCCTGTATTCCAGTATCAGTGATAACTTAGTACTGCATTCTACACATTCCTTAACATTCAACAATTGTTTTTTTAATCATTAGGGAGTGTAAATTTTTTTTTATAAAAGTAAGGAGTAGCTAAGTTACAAAATACTTGTACTTTAACAAAAAGAAACATAATCTAGTTAGAAGAAAAATCCTGGACTGCTGCACTACATGCAAAAACATCTTTATTGAAAAAATGAGATAAAATCCAAATTGGCAAACATGACAAAAGGTGGGCACAACGGATGTTTTTGCATGGAGTGCGGCAGTCCAGGATTTTTCTCCTTCCGCATACTTGAGCACAGCCAGCACCCAGCACCTGTGTGGTAGGGCGGGAGTTTTTCAAGAGAGTACGGAGGCTTTACAGAGCGGCATTCCCTTTTGCATAATCTAGTTAGAGACTCCCCAGTGCAAGGTCAATTAGCTACTCAAAAATACACAGCAAAATTTTCAGCTAGGCTGATCTCTCCTTATCTGCCCTTTATCTGGTGGTCTCGACACCCCCCAATTTCCCCCTGCCCACTATAACCCAGCGGCGTTCCGCTAGTGGTGTGCAAGAGGAACCATATAAATTTACAAACTTCTGTCATTGGAGGGTGTACAATTGATTATTAGCGGGAGCACTGGCAAATTCCCACTGTTTAAATCTTTTCGATACACTCAATTGAGGCACCATATACGCTTCCTCCTTAAATTCCAGGCAGACTCCCCCAAGCACTTGATTCCTTTTGAGAACAGGTGCCAAAAGGATCCCTCGTTAAAGGGGCTGGTCTCGTACCTCTAATGTAGCGTACACACGAGCGGACTTTTCGACTGTTTGCTAATTTGCTAATTCCGTATTAAATAGGAAGGGTTAATTACCCTAGTTAAGGCTTGGCTGGCAACTGTTTATGCACCCCAGAGTTTGAATATTTGTTGCTGCAAACATTTGTTACTTGTAGTTTTAAATGTGATCAATGTAATTGTGAAACCTGTTTTTGGAATACTAAATTTAATCTACTGTGTAGAGCTGCACAATTCTGGCCAAAATGAGAATCACAATTTTTTTGCTTAGAATAAAAAGATTATCACGGCGTAAAATCTTTCACATTACACAAAAAAAATAGGCTAACTTTACTGGTTAGGTTTTTTTAAATTCATTAAAGTGTAATCTTTTCCCAAAAAATTGCATTTGAACGACTGCTGCGCAAATACAGTGTGACATAAAATATTGCAACAACCACCATTTTATTCTCTAGGGTCTCTAATATATATATATATATATATATATATATATATATATATATATATATATATATATATATATATATATATATATATATATATATATATATATATATATATATATATATATATATATATATATATATATATATATATATATATATATATATATATATATATAAAATGTTTGGGGGTTCTATATTTTACCTTGAAACCAACAAATGTCAGAAAAAGATTTAGTGTTTAAGTGGTTAAACTTCCCTCATTTACACACCAAGTGTATTCCTTTTATCTAGAGGACAAATTGTTACAATGTTTATACTTAAGTTTCACTGCTAAAGAATGTTGTGATTCTTGGCAGACTGCCTGTTTTTTTTTTCCTTTCTTTTGATTGCTGTCGGCATTAGCAGAGCAGAGAGAATTCTCAGCGTAGAAAGAATCAAGAAATACTTTGTCAAGATCGCAACGGGGAAAAAATCGCGATAACGATTCTTAACGATTAATCGTGCAGCTCTACCACTGTGTAGTCATATTATTTTAATCTTTAAAGTATATTTGAGGCCACAAGGCTCTCATCATAGTCATGGGATAACAGCAAGGTATGCAGGGTTGAGCCTAAGCTCTAAACCACAGGAAATAGCCAAGATTCTCATAAAAGAACACCTTAGGTTCGGGGGTTCCCAGGGCCCTCTACAAAGAACATAAGCATGCATGTAGGTACATCATGCAGCCTTCTTTTATTACCTGCTGTTCACTTCAAAGCAAAGCTAACACTCTTTTAATTTACTTGTGGGCAGGTTTCATGGTAGAAGAAACTCTTCATGTTCCGGGCTTTTCAGTTTTTGGTCTTCTCACTGGAGCGCCAGGCAGGGCAGCAAAGGGAGCGGGCGCATCTGCTTTTGATTCTCATCTGCACGCTGGGAGAAAAAGCCAGCTTTCAATCAGACAGCCGGGAGGATCGCAACTATATGGCCAGGATCCTTCCAGAACCTGGAACGGTTCTGTAACATTAGCCAACAGCAGGCTTTAGCCCGTTATTGGCTGATTCTGGGTCACAGGAGAGCACAAGTAAGACCCACATAAGAAATATGATCAAAAAAGGTTTGGCCATACTTTTCTGCTAATACCTGTGGCCTCTTACCTGTCAGTGGTTTAGTGCAGTTATGTTCACTTCAAAGCAGAACAAATTATTTATTTTTTTAATTACTAGTAGACAGATTTTAGGACAGAGGAGACGCTCCATGTCTCTTCTGCCATACAATCTCTTTCCCAAACTACTAGCATTTTTTTGCAAATTGTACAATGACAGCCACACTTCCACACTTCCTCATGTCAGGAACATGCGCAGCTACATAATCTTGACCTGGCTAGATCAAATGGCCGAAGGTCCAGAAAAGGACTGGGAGAAGATGGAGACACCAACAAGAAATCAAAGAAAGGGAGTACAAAATCAAAGAGCAGTCTGTCATAATGTGCAAATATAACAAAAACAGGAACTGAAGCACCACATCACTGCTAAGAAGTCCAGATACACCTTTATTCCAATAACAGTCAGGGGGGCAATCCAAAAAGTAGCCAATGCATTTTTGGGGGCGGGGAGCAATAGACTAGAAGTGAACTGGACCTTATATATTATTAATTTTTCGAGTGTGATTGCAAACAGAGGCTTTGTCAGCAACGGTGTGGCACTTCAATTTACATTTGTGTTACATTACACTACAAGCCAAGAAGACTATTGGGATCCTCTCCAGTGTAGAAGCTGCCTGCCTGGGAACCAGATCATTTATATCAACATCAACCCTTTAAGATAGCAATACCAGTTGGATAACCCTATGGGCCCAGCGCTATGTTTCCACTTTTTCTCATAATGTACAAATATCCTGTGAATACTTGAAAATTATGGAAAGAGCTCCTGGGGGGCCCCAAAAGTTTCATTTTTGTTCCGCTTGAAAATGTCGAGTTGAGTAACTGTATAGGTCCTGGTTTCAAAAAAGTCTCTGAATCAGATTCCAAAAGGAAGTGGTTTTCTAACTAAAATAAGTCATATCATTCTATCAAGCCCTGAGCACAGAATATTATGTTTTCATGCCAAAGGAAACACAATTTGTTCAGGTTCACACGAAGCTGAATCTAGGCAACAAGTAAAGCTAATCAAAGAATGTTTCATGCTATAAAGAAATCACTATAATGGTACTAGATTCACTAAGCCCACGCAATATTACTGTTAAAGCCGAACTCCAGGCAACCGCTAAATACAAATACTGTACATATAAGTTGACTGTTTTACCTACCAAAGGTCGAGTAATCATGGCAGCTACCCAGAACTATCACTGCTTCTTTCTGGTTTTTCAAATACTGTTACCTGCACCAGATTTACTGGATCACCTCCCTGCTCACTGGACAGAGCTAATAATGATGGTTCATTGGCCAATGACAAAGGCAGAGCAGTGACACAGGGAAATACAAAGCATATTCACGGAAAGAGGAAATAAATGTGACACTGGTCTTGCTGTGCAGTGTGCTAGAGATCCATCAATCACAAGACCAGAATTACAAAACCTTAGGAGGGTAAAACAGAAAATATGAATGGATTTCATTAGCTGTTTTCTTAGATCTTCATTTAATTGAATGCTATTTAATCTTGTTTGAATAAACTCAATAAGCTTTTCACATGTAGCATTGGGAGGAGAGGGGCTGGGGCCATAGTGGGCTCAAAAAGGTTGGTCCTGGAGCCCTTAAATACAGAGGACTGTATTTTTCAGGCATTCAGAGGATCTTGATGCCAGAAAAGGTTTTGCTATTAGGGTAGCTGAGCTGTAGAGAATGAAAGCAAGAATAGAAATTACAGGTAGGACCGTGAGTTATCAAGCCCATTCCTACCTTTAGTTAGTGAGAATACTTTCTCATTTTTCCTATGCACCCATCAAACATAACGTACAAATTTTAAAACTAACCTAGCTATATATTTTCTACAAACATAGATGCAATTAAACTTAAAGGTTTTGTGAAGGCAAAAGATTTCTTTTTTCATTCTCTGCATTAAGATAAAAAGCCTTCTGTGTGCATCAGCCCCCCTAATACTTATCTGGGGTCCCTCTCTATCCAGCCATGTTCTAGGATTGTCTCGGCTGTCCGGGACTCCCCTCCTCATTGGCTGAGACAGCAGCATGGTGCCATTGGCTCCCACTGCTGTCAATCAAAGTCAGTCAGCCAATGAGAAGAGAAAGTGGGCAGGGCCGGGCCTGAATGGATACACGGAGCTGCAGCTCGGCTCGGGTATCCCCCATAGCAATCTGCTTGCTGTGGGGGCACTCGTTGGGAGGGAGGGGCCAGAAGAGATGAAGAGGGACCCGAGAAGAGGAGGATCTGGGCTGCCCTGTGCAAATCCACTGTCTAGAGCAGCTAAGTATAACATGTTTGTTATTTAAAAAAAAACAAAAAAAAACAAGACCAAGTGAAAACAGAGGGAAAAGAAGCCCAAAATAAAAAATGAACGCAGCCACTACATCTAATGATTGGTAAGTTGCAATATATTACATTTCTGGTTTTGGTTTAACACCGTTTTAAGGCCCTATGCACACAAGCATCAAAATAGATGCATCCAAATATATATGGAGCTCATTTCTAAACACATCTGGAAGAGCTCATGTTAGCTCATGCTATTGTTAAATTCACACCTAGATGTTTAGCTGTCTCTAGATGGTTTCATAGAGATCACAGTTATAAAAAATGAGGTCTCCTGCCCTGCCAGACACGCCTGTGCTCTGTGGTAGAGCTGCATGATCTCAGTAGATGGAGCCACATCCAAATTATTTGGCAGGTAAAACTCACCCTCATATATTTATATTACATGTTTGTGTTTAACAGTTTGCCTGGAGTTCAGCTTTAAAAATGGCATCCCCAATTTTAGATGTTTCCCAGTGTATTTATACTTTTCATACAACTATTTGTTCATAAAACTATATTTTTAATAAAATTCACCTAAAAAAAAGAAGATTAGGACATGCAAGCACAGTATTTAAGTCAGAAATGCTACTAATAATAAGGTCATAACACAGAGTGTGAGAAACAGTAAAGCACAATCATTATGTAGCACTTTATAGAAGGAAGCAAAGCCTGCATATGCGTAGCAGTGTAGTTGCCACTAGTAACAAATTCCATACATCACTTGCAGAGACAGTGAACAGTCATTTGCTGTGTTTTGTTTTTGTTTCGTGGGGGGTACAACTTGGTTGGGGAAAGGGGTATATGGGATGCCCATAGAATAGTTCACTTTGCCATCATATTTCGAGATTTATTACTGATTAGCACATAATTTGAGTCTGAAGGAATTATGTGCATAATTTAACACTACAGTCTTTTCCCTGCATCACCATGCAGACTTTTGCTCCCCCTCTGTGTAACTCCTGCAGACTATTGCTTCCAGAACTTCCTCACCCATGACCGTGTAAGGATGAGGACATCACTCTTGACCGTGTAAGAGTAATGTTCCCAGAAATCCTCTCCTCCTGCACAAACTTATACTGTAGTTATTAGTGTAATGTCACATCTTCTTTAAGAAAAAAGGACCTACTCTGAATAGTTCCTCTTGAAGACTCTAGTTGCTTGCTGCTACTAGGCCAGGGGCCTGCAGTACCTCTCCCTGGAGGCCTATTAGTTTAAAAGCACATACTGAATGGTGGACTACTGTTTCCAACCAGCCCTGTTCGCAAATCCTGTGCCCTCAGGCCACATCGATTTGACACAACTCCCCACAGTCTCTTCTCTGATCCAGGACTCCTCATCATTGACCATGTAATGATGAGGACTTCATTACTGACCGTATAGGTGTGAAGTTCCCTCACAGACTTTCTGGCACACTGTGGTACACTCACCGACCTTTCTCTGCCCCGAGTCCTTGATGGAGAACTTAACCGGACCATACGTTCCAACAGCTTCACCTGCCCCTCCAGGAGTTCCTCATCATTGACCGTGTAAAGATGAGGACATTGCCAATGACCGTCTAAAGGCAAAGTTCCTTCACAGTTCTCCCCGGGCCTCCTCCTGTGATCGGCGCACCCCACCCCCCAGATGGGGGTGCCCTCCTGCTGCTGTCTAGTATTCCATTCTCCACTTCACCCAGCCGACAACTCCTCCCAGTGGCATGTTACCTTAGGTTATATAAGAGGGCCACCCCCTGCCAATACCAGTTGGGGATTGGTCAGGGCTCCCACATGAGCTGCCTGCCACTCCAGTTCCAGGCCCTGCCCCTCTTCCAGAACATTCTCCCTGGAAGCAGGGGAGGCCCCTCAGAACTAGAGCACAGGTGGTCACACCCACTGCCACACTAACCACTCCCAGCCCCCAGATCAAAACAGGCCTAGCTCAAAGCATAAGCCTGCCTAAATGTACCTGTGCTGACAGACTAACTAGTAAAAATCCTACACTAGCACCTACCTATTGGTAGAGGGTGCTACATATGTAATGAACAAACATGACACCTTGCATTCATGTACATATAGGAATTGATCTACTAAAGGCAACTATACCGTGCACTGCAAGTGTACTTGCTCTAGAGCTTAGTAAATGATGTAAAGCTTCACTTTGCAAAGAATACATAGCGAAATGCAAAGGAAAAAAAAACAAAAAAACAGCATTTTTGCTTGTACATGATTGAATAATAGAAATCAGCAGAGATTCCCCTCATTTCATCGTTTTTCCCTCAGATCTAGAGCAACTGCACAGTATATTTGCCTTTAGTAAATCAACCTCCCCGTATTACTTGCACATTTGTTTTTAAAACATTCGTTCATGAGATTATTTACATAAAGTTAATATTTTTTAACATGTTATTCTTAAAAGGATAGTCGCTTTACCCATTTAGGATAAAGGGAAAGTATCTGTGCAATGCCCCTTCCTGACCCATTAAGACTCACCTCTGTAGATACCTGCTGCCACGTTACTTCTGTTGCATCTGGAGCAAAATACCCAGTGCTTTTGTGCATGCAGGACCTTCTTCCATGATGTAATGTTCATCAAGGACCTAAAACTGATGTCTATGCCAGTGTTTCTCAACTCCAGTCCTCAAGGCGCCCCAACAGGTCATGTTTTCAGGCTTTCCATTATTTTGCACAGGTGATTTGCTCAGTTTCACTGCCTTAGTAATTACCACAGCCATTTCATTTGAGGGAAATCCTGAAAACATGACCTGTTGGGGCGCCTTGAGGACTGGAGTTGAGAAACAATGGTCTATGTCATAATTCAGTAGATGAAGATCAACACACTTCAGCCTATTTCCAGTGATGCATAATGCCCCGTACACACGGTCGGATTTTCCGATGGAAAATCTCCGATCGGAGCGTGTTGTCGGAAATTCCGACCATGTGTGGGCTCCATCGGACATTTTCCATCGGATTTTCCGACACACAAAGTTGGAGAGCAGGAGATAAAATTTTCCGACAACAAAATCCGTTGTCGGAAATTCCGATCGTGTGTACACAAAGCCGACGGACAAAGTGCCACGCATGCTCAGAATAAATAAAGAGATGAAAGCTATTGGCCACTGCCCTGTTTATAGTCCCGACGTACGTGTTTTACGTCACCGCATTCAGAACGATCGGATTTTCCGACAACTTTGTGTGACCGTGTGTATGCAAGACAAGTTTGAGCCAACATCCGTCGGAAAAAATCCTAGGATTTTGTTGTCGGAATGTCCGAACAAAGTCCGACCGTGTGTACGGGGCATTAATGTGCACATGGAAACACTTGCTACTGAGCACATTCGCGTTAATATACTATGGTAAAAAAAAAAATGCAAATGGGCAAATTGATGGAAGGGCTATATAGCTGTCAGATTCCATCTATACTTGCGTGGCAGAACCTTATGAAAGAGTGTAGTTTAAATGCATCACAAACAAACAAAAAATTTTCCAGCACACTTTACCAACCAATCTGCAAAAAAAAACAAATTGGCCCTGTCTAACAGTTTACGTTAACACAGAGGGGTTTGTTTGCACACATTTGCAAATATATGCGTAAGCCACAGGCTGGCTGGTAAGTGTGCTGGGAAATCTTTTGTTTGTTTGTGATGTGTGTTGCCCTTCCATGTGCACCTTACTGTATATGCCATTTATAGGTTGAAGTGGTTGCCATGTTTTTGTAGTTGGTTGAATTGGGTGCAGGGATGCATGGGATGCCTTTGTGTCCATTGTGCTCTTGCTGGGTGTCAAGTGCATCCCTGTACCTTTAACCACTTGCCGCCCGTCATATAGCAAAATGACGGTGGCAAAGTGGTTTCAAAAACCTTACTGGGCGCCATATGACGTCCTCAGGATATTAAGCCGCTGCGCGCCCCTGGGGGCGCGCATCGCGGTGATTGTTATTGCGGTGTGTCAGACTGAGGGAGCACATAAAATTTACTAATGGCCAGGATGGTATAGGCCTGTTATAGTGACGGGTCCAATCTTCGACCATTGGCCATTAGTAAATTTTATGTGCTCCCTTCTTGATTGTTGTTTTCTATGAACTTATGTTAGTTTGACATATATTATAATAAAAATTGTCATTTTAATACTAATTCTGATTGAATTGTCTTTGCACCGTAATAATCCCCATCCCCTTTTCTCGCTTACTTCAATTATCTTAGGGATGAGGTGCCTTATCTAATAAGGACACATCAGCCACTTTTCCTAATTTTTTTACGGGATAATGGTGTTGTGGTAACTTGCCCAAAAAAAAAAAAAAAAGCATAATAATATTATTCTTGATATCACTAGAAAAAAAAAGCCTTTGAACATGAGTTTGCAATAACTCCATCAATATCACCAGCAAAGCAGCTTCATTATTATCCCATTAAAGAAGAAGAGAATGTGCTCTGCATTTAGAGATTTCATAATTTGCCACGTCAAGAATGTTAATGCTCCATTATGAACACTAGTTTACAAGACCGACCGCTTCTGGCTTCTCCTTGCTTCTGAGCATGTGTGTTTGTACTTTGGACTTTTATCGAATGTACTTGTATACACACACTCGGAAAATCCTACAACACACATTTGTCCGAGGAAAATTTGAAGACCTGCTAGCCAACATTTGTAAAGTCCGACAACAATTATCCGATGGAGCATACACACGGTCGGATTTACCAACAACAGCTTGTCATCGAACATTTCCCATCGGAAAGTCCGATTGTGTGTACAAGGCTTAATACTGATAGTACAGATATATTTCTATATGTTAGATTCTGAACTGCTAACTTAAATAATCTTAACAAAGAATACACCTATATCATCAAGCATGTTTACTTAACCAGTAAAAGTGCATCAAGACTGACTATTGACTACCGAAGATCTTATATATATATATATATATATATATATATATATATATATATATATATAAAATGTATTTATATATAAAAACTTGATCAAAGCAGCCAATTAATTTCTTGGTCATTATGTGTACTGGAGGTTAGAAAATCAAATTTAACACTGAATGGGCTGCTACAAAAGTCACCTGTAGTTTAGTGCCATTTTATTTTTTATGCATAAAACGCAATGTCTCTGTAAAGTGTTTTAGATGCTGCTGAATTACACATAAAAAATGTCAGATGGGACAGTAATAAGCACAGGATTCACAAGTTTTAATTTGAATTGCCAGTATAATGTCTAGTTTTATATCATTTCATGTAGTACTCACCCGTGCATTCATACTGTAAGCCTTTTCCATAGTATCCTTTTTCACAAATGCATTCATATTGGCCAGTGTGAGTACCACACTTACAACTTGCCATAACATCACAACAATCTTTTTCGGCGTCACACAAATAAGAGCAATGAGATATGTCCTCTTGAATGTAACTCCCAGAGGGTAGATCTGTAATCAGAGGAAACAAAGATAGTTTTATATAGATATATATATATATATATATATATATATATATATATTTTTTTTTTTTTTTTTTTTTTTTCCGTGTAAATAGAATTTCCATATGGAGGTCTGAATACATTAAACTGATGCTTGTATATGAAACATAGTGATATTGGGAAACTGAATGGAAACAAATAAACTATAGGCATGGTGGATCTGTGTCAGACATTTGTGAACACATGATTATGTCATTTCTCAGGCAGCATATCAGTCCAAGAAGAAGAAGATGATCCTGGGTGATGCCTAAACAAAAAAGTCTTGCACTTTTGGAGAGAAAAGCAGATAAAGGCATTGTCAGGGGGAGTACTGTGATCTCTATAATAAGTAATAAATACCTGTAAGCACGAATTTTGATCCATCTATTGCCAGCTTTACACTTATAATTCCTTAAAGTGGATGTAAACCCTCTCCTATACCCAGTGAAATGAGCTGCCTCAGGTACACAGAGATGAAACAAATTTCCCTACATAAGTTTTACACGTAGATCTCTTGCCTTTCCCTTTCTACACCCTTTGAAAAGTGCAGATCATGTTACAAATCTTTCTTTGTGTTTCAGCAGCACATAGGGGTGGGTGGGGAGTCTGGGCCTACACTGTGTGGGAGCTGATTGGAGTCAAGGCCTCCCCCCCCTCAGTGTTGCAAACCCCCTCGTAGATTTACGGGCAGCCCGTAAAAACAGGGCACTTTTTCTCCTGCCCGTAAAAGCCATTAAGAGCAGAAAAGTGCCAGCAAAATTAGCTGTGACAGGCTCAGGTGAGAACTGCGCATGCGCAGTTTCCGAAATCCCCGAGCCGAGTCTATCCAAACTGGGCACCTGGGCCGCCCGTGCCTAATTATATCATGCCGCAAGCCACCGCCGGCCTTTGAAATTCCAGGAGCTGAGCGGGCTGACGGAGGAGCCTCAGAGTGGACAGTGCAGTGGAGCACTGGCGGCAGCAGCATCATGAGAAAGATGGACAGCGTGGACCCGATCTCCCGGGTGGACACACAAGGCCCTGACCAGTGCCACTAGCCAGCACTGAGCCCTGGCTGCAGCCCCTGGTATGTGAGGGGCGTGAAGCTGTGCATGCATACAAGCCAACTTGAATTTAGAGTGTGTCCCACCACCGGACCCCTGGCCTGCAACATCCATCCATTGCTTGGCAGGCTGCTATCTATGTGATGGCCACAGACAGGCACAGGCAGCAGTTACCAGACAAGAATGGCAGTGGTGAGATTGTACAAAATCACAATACTCCCAATCACTCTTGCTACCCTGTCCACATCCTCTGATCACATCCTGTACCTTGTCCGCATCCTCTGACCACCTCCTGTACCCTATCTGCATCCTCTGACCACCTACTGTACCCTGTCCGCATCCTTTGACTACCTACTGTACCCTTATAGTTTAAGTATTGATATTTTGCCATTTTAGGTACTTTTTTTGCAGTGTCAGTAAAAAATGTGGCTCTGCCAGTAAATGTCATGATTTTTTGTCATAAAAAAAAAAAATTGTCGTTGTTTGTAAATGTTGGCGTCCTGCCAGTAAATTTCACTTCGGTGGGGGAGGGAGGGTGGAGTTGGCAACACTGCCCCCCCTCCACATAGTCAGAGGAAGAAAGGGACATGCAGAGCTGTAATCTGAATAGATAAGCTCTCTGCTAATCTACCTCTAAGCTCCCTCCCGACACAAGTTTTCAGCTGCTGTTATCACATGTGTCAGGGGAACTTGTTAGGAGTGACTCTGCTGATAACAGATCAACGGAGCAGCAGAAAGACACCACACTTAGGGCTTTAGAGAGAGAGATGTAAACACTACAGATATATATGCCTAGGTCAAATTTCATGAATGGGGTTTACCTCCACTTTAAAGTGGAAGTAAACTATCCTTTTTTATTTTTACCTACAGGTACGCTTATAAAAAAAAAAAGCTTACCTGTTGTGCACTGGTTAAAATATATTCTAGCGAGCAGCAGCCGGTGACATCATCGGCGCATGCGCTCTGAAGGAATGGCATACACGCAGCGTTCCTCCAGAGCTGTGTGCTGCGGCCAAGACTCCTGTATGCTTGCGTGGGAGTGACATGAACGCGGCTCGGCCAATCAAGCGGCTGCAGCCTGTAAACCCGGAAAGGAAGACTGGGTGAAGATGGAAGCCCTGTCAGCAATGACAGCGCACCGCTGGATTGTTTTTTTTTTCAAGGTAAAACGTTTATAATGTGCTAGTATGCAATGCATACCAGCACATTATGGCTTGCAAGGAGAACTTTTTTTTTCTATCCAGAACTTTACTACCACTTTAACTTGTATGCATTAATGTGTACAAAATATGCCTGATGCTAGGTCTGCTTTAAAGTCTTTAAATTTAAACAATATTTCATAAAAAAAATATTATACTAATTTCCCTTTTCACCATATCAATATATTGTTTTTTTCTCATTTTTTTTCTTTGTTTTTTTGAAAAATGTCTATACAGCAAATTCAACCCAATAGGAATTAGGATAGATTAGGTTAACATGAATTCTTAAAGAATATACTGTATTATATATACATGTTTACTAAAAAATTTTTGTAATAAAAAATTACACATAAAGAATATACCTTCGTGCAATGCACGTCGAGCCAGTGCCTCAAATTCAGCAAAACTATGTAACAGATAACAATGCTCTTCCTTTGGTTGAGATGCCATGTCATGCAGCTCCCGGATATTGCCCTGCCATATTCCAAATGTGAAGATTTCCACTCCAAGCTCCCGAAGACTGGCAGCCACAGGTCTAGGGTCCCCACCATTTGAGTAGCCATCGGTGATAAGGAAAATAATTTTGTCTGAATCACTACGGGAGTGCCTGAGTATTTGCTGTAAAGAAAAAAAATCAACCAATGAAACACTGAATATAGAATGAATGTTGCCAGATGAATATGGGAAACACAGAACTGATATTTGGCCCTCAACAGTGTTTTTTTTTTTCAGAATCACAGATTAGATAATTTGTGTATTTCTTCTAGTTGATACTAATTACCAATGCTTCCTGAAGTCTACAAAACATGTACTACTGGCAGATGCTGAGTATTAGAATTGAGAAGCACTTTCATGAACTTACATGCAAACATCAGAACTTTCAGAGTAATAGAATATATTAAAGTGATTGTAAAGGCTCGTTTTTTTTAAATGAAATAACAAACCTATAATACTTAACTCCACTGTGCAGCTCGTTTTGCACAGAGTAGCTGTGAACATTCTTTTCTGTGGTCCCCCTGGCAGCTCTTGCGGCTCCTCTCCGCATCAGATAACCCCCTAGGAGAAGCGTTCTCCCAGGAGATTACCTTGCGGGCGCGCTCCCGAGTCCAGCATTTGCATCCATAGACATGAATGCCGGACTCGGCCCCACCCCCCCACGCTCGCATCATTGGATTTCATTGACAGAAGTGGGAGCCAATGGCTGCGCTGCTATCAATCTTTCCAATCAAGAGTCGGGAGCCCGTGGAGAGAGGGAGAGTGCGTCTCCGCCAACAGAAATACGGGGCTGAGGTAAGTAAAAGGGGGGGGGGGGGGGGCTGGGAGGGACGGTCACTGCCAGGTTTTTTTTCACCTTAAGGCATAGGATGCCTTAAGGTGAAAAAACATGAGGGTTTACAACCCCTTTAAGCTTTGAAAAGTGGGAGAGCAGAGGGTGTGTGTGTGTATTTTCATGTACTGTTACAACCTTGTACATGATCTTCTGAACATTGTTAATAATACCGTGGGCTCTGAGTAGCTTTATACCATTGGTCATGACGTAATGTCAATGGCTGTATTTTTCTTTTCTTTTATATGGCCAAAAACATTTAAATAAACACCTAATAAAAAAAGAAAAAACAAAGCTTGGAAAGGAAAGTGTTCATGATGAAAGAATACTTGGATTTGCATAATATTAAATGCATTGTAGGTTACTCCATTCATGTTACATAATAAGACATAGAAATATATGAATATATAACATTGGAATAAGGTTTGCTATTGTTGCTAGATACAGCAGGTAAAATGAGTATTGAACACATCACCATTTATCTAGGTAAATATAATTCTAAAGGTGCTATTCACATGAAATTTTCACCACATGTCAGTAACAACCCATGCATTCCATACATACAAAGAAACCAAAACAAATAAGTTCAGAAATTAAGTTATGTGTAATACAATTGAATGACACAGTGAAAAAGTACTGAACACCCTAACCGAAATGTAGTTAATACTTCATACAAATCCTTTGTTGGTAATGACAGCTCCAAGACGCCTCCTGTATGGAGAAACTAGTTGCATGCATTGCTAGCCATTCTTCTAAACAAACAGTCTTCAAATCTTGAAGGTTACATGGGCCTCTTCTATGAACTCTGATCTTTAGTTCTTTCCATAGATTTTTTATTGGATTCAGGTCAGATGATTGGCTGGGCTGTTGAAGAAGCTTTATTTTCTCTTTCTTTGAAACCAATTGAGAGTTTCCTTGGCTTTGTGTTTGGGATCATTGTCTTGCTGAAATGTACACCCTCGTTTCATCTTCATCATCTGGTAGATGGCAGCAGATTTTCATCAAGAATGGCTTGGTACATTTTTCCATTCACCTTTCCTTCAATGATATAAAGTTTGCCAGTACCATATGCTGAGAAACAGCCCCACACCATGATGCTCCCACCTCCGAACTTCACTGTTGATATGGTGTTTTTGGGGTGATGTGCAGTGCCATTTGATCTCCAAATATGGTGTGTATTATGGCATCCAATGAGTTCAATTTTGGTTTCATCTGACCAGACTATATTCTCCCAGTATTCTCCTAGGCTTGTCTAAATGTTGTGCAGCAAACTTAAAATGAGCTTCAACATGCTTTTCCTTCAGCAATGGAGCATTGTGTGGTGAGCGTGTATACAGGCCATAACAGTTAAGTGCATTACTTATTGTTTTCTTTGAAACAATTTTACCTGCTAATTCCAGGTCTTTCTGAAGCTCTCCACAAGTGGTCCTTGGCTCTTGGACAACTCTTCTGATAATTCTTTTCACTTGCAACGAGCACCTGGTCCAGTGGTCCAGGCCGATTTATGGTGAAATTATGTTATTTCTACTTCTGAATTATGGCCCCAACAGTGCTCACTGGAACACTCAGAAGTTTAGAAATCCTTCTGTATCCAATGCCATCAGTATGTTTTGAAAAAATAAGGTTTCAAAGGTCTCGAGAGAGCTCTTTGCTTTTACCCATTATGAGATGTTTCTTGTGTGACACCTTGGTAATGAGACACCTTTTTATAGGCCATCAGTTGAGACTAAACCAGGTGATATTAATTTGCAATGACAAGGGGCAGGATTGCTTTCTAATTACTGATAGATTTCACCTGGTGTCTTGGCTTTCCATGCCTTTTTGCACCTCCCTTTCTTCATGTGTTCAATGGTTTTTCCCTGCGTCATTCCATTTTATTACACATAATTTCATTTCTGAACTAATTTGTTTTGGTTACTTTGTATGTATAGATTGCATGGATTGTACCTACATGTGGTGACAATTTCATGTCAGGCACTTTTAGCAAAATATTTACCTAGAAAAATGGCGACGTATTCAATACTTATTTTACCTGCTGTATGTATGGGGTATTACTTTATTTATGATAAATATAAAAATTTTATGTCATATGTTGATATGTACATTGTAAAAATTTGCCAAGACTATACACTTACAAAGGACTTAAAACAGTGGTTCTCAACTCCAGTCCTCAGGACCTACTAACAGGCCAGGTTTACAAGGTAACTGAAATACATCACAGGTGATATCATTTGCTGCTCAGTGATTGCTGTATTCTAGTCTGCATCCCCCCAAGGTAATACTTAAAATCTGGCCTGTTAGTTGGTCCTGAGGACAGTAGTTGAGAACCACAGACTTAAAAGGTCATTCCAACAACCTTTGAATTCCTGACTGACAGAGGGAGTGTTCTACTAACGTTAAACTGTGCTGAGTGCTTAAAATCTATGGACTTGGGGGCGTGGCCGGCTGCAGGGCAAGATGGACGTCTGACTCACCTGCTCCGCTCAACCTCGGGACTTGTAGCTCCCATCCCCGCTTTCCTGCACAGGGAGAGAGCTGGTACATGTGGCACCTGGATGATATGTCCAGAATGAATAACTGATCTACACACAACCCGCACCGCCTCATAGATTTTTGCTTCACAACGGTAATGCAGAAGCCATAAGATGGCACCGGAGCAAGACCTCCTCTTCCTCACATCACAGAAGAACAAGTTGCATTCCACAAATGCCTCAGAAAAAATGGACAGAACAGAACCTGCTCTGGCTTCACACAATGGCTCTCCCACAGACAGAGGTAAGCAGGCAGCACAATCACCAGTGCCTTCTCCCACTAAAGCTCCTCTATAAAAAAAAGCAGCACTGGGATGCCCCTGGAGACACACAGCACCAGGATAGCAGCCATGAATCATTAGCTGCACACCCAGCCAGTGATCAGCCTGCCTCAGAGCACACACTGAAGCATATGCTCCTGTCCTTGCAGAGAGATCTCCGCAATGAGCTCTGTTCCTCCATTTCCTCCCTACATTCTAGAATAGATCAAGTGGAGGAATGTGCAAATATCCTAGAAAAGCAAGTGGCAGATCATTCCAACACCTACCATGAGGTCAGTGAAGCATATCATCAGCACTCTGAGGAACTTAGCTAAAGTGGCAGATCTTGAAGATCGTTCCAGAAGGAACAATATAATTCAGAGGTATCCCAGAGACTGTTAAACCCACAGATTTGATTCACTATATACAATAACTCTTCCTCAAGCTCCTCCCACAACTCACTCAAGCTGACATCGCAATTGATCGCGCACACAGGATTGCGAAACCTAATCATCTTCCAGCCTCTGTCCCCCGTGATGTCCTGTAGAGCATTCATTTCTTTCAAGTAAAAGAAAAAATCATTTTTTTTTATTCCTTATATGGAATATATATGGACAAAGGCACAAACAAAGTAATACACTTATAATAGATACACGTTTGCACAAAAGTTATGGGTTATGTTCTCTTTTACAGGGGTCTTAAAATGTTTTTGTTTTTTTTTCTTCCCCCGTCATTGATGGTAGGCTTCATGCACATTTTTGGTACAAAATGCACTTATAACAGATACACGATTGCACATAATTTAGGAAGGGATTATGTTCTCTTTTACAGAGGCACAAACATAAAGTAATACAATTATAATAGATACACAATTGCACATAAGTTAGGGGTTATGTTCTCTTTTACAGGGGTCCTAAAATGTTTTGTTTTTTTTTTCTCTTTGTTGTTTTGTTTTTCTTCCCCCGTCATTGATGGCAGGCCTCATGCACATTGTTGGTATGTAATGCACTTACAACAGATACACGAATGCACATAACTTAGGAAGGGATTACGTTCTCTTTTACAGGGGTTTTTAAAAAAATATATATTTTTTTTTTTCTTTGGTTTGTTTTTCTTCCCCGTCATTGTTGGTAGGTTCCATGCACATTTTTAAAATAAATTTATTTATTTAATTTTTTTTTGGATTGTGCTCCTCTTCTGCCTCCGCTTCCTCCCCTTTCCTCCTCCCTTTTTTTTTTTTGGATGAGGTAGGGATGGTGAGTTCTAAATATTGTATAGAAGGGTTTATTAGATAAATGATATAATTGAGAAAAGTGATTTAAGGTAGAAGAGCAAAGATAAAAGTGTATATATACAGTCTACTCTTTAATTTTTTTCTTTTCTACATATCTGCTTGTACAGTATTGTATGGTTTGTCCTAAATGTAAAAAATGTAATAAAAATTGAACTATAAAAAAAATTAAAAAATTAAAAATCATGGAAGTCACCGGCTCCAACACCAGGCTGCCTGATCCCTCCTCTGATACTGCTCTCTACACAGATATATCTGCTGCTACTACGCAAAAATGAAGAGTTTGCCCAAGTCACTGCAACCCTATGAGAGAAAAATATTGCATATAAATGGGGTTTCCCCCCTAAATGGTGGTGACCTTCCAAAATCAAACAACAAATATCTTTACCCCAAAGGAGGGCATCAAACGACTGTTGAATTGGGGTCTCATCTTTACACCTCCGCCTAACCTTGATCCACGTCAGTCACAAACCCGCGGCTGAGATAACTCCAACCGTACAGCTTTACACTAATCTCTGCAGCTATTGCTGCCACAGATTATACCTCCAGCTGCCCATGTTCCGGATACAGAATATTATCTTGATAGCAATGTTAAGTCCTAGATGAGCATCAATCTGAATCTGTTTAGTGTTCTTTCTTGTCAACTACATTTATTCCCCCAAAACCACAAGGTGTCAAGCGCTCTATTCAGTGTTGAATGATCTGTTTTACGTTTATTGACCTGTTTTCTCTTTTGTTCACTCCAACTGCATTGTTACATCAAAACTGAGAAGTTTGTCATCTGAAACCCACAGTGACTTCAAAGCTATTGGGTGTGCAAAACTAGCAAGTGTCATCTCTATACCTCTGTAGGCTTATTCTCCCAGCTATTAACTATGGCCGTTACTATCACTTCCCTGAATGTTAAGGGCCTCAATTCCCCCTTTAAGAGCAATTTAATGTGGAAGGAAGCCCTCAGACATAACTCTGATCTTATATGCGTGCAGGAGACCCATTTCTTTTACCACAAACCCCTGTCCTGCTCCCATAAGCAATTCCCGCACTGCTTTCTTGCAAATTCACCAAAAAAGAATGCTGGCGGAGAGAAGACAATCGTTTAATTAGAATGGGAGCATGGTCAGACCATGTGATGATGTCTATTTTGGTTTCTTGAACTGATTGAAGGGTGTGTTTATCAACCAGAAACATATCGCTTCGAGAAAAGGACCTTTGCGTGCGCGAATAGAGGGTGTAATCTTTTTTTGTACAGTAGTAGCACCTCCATGGATCATATAGGTCTTCGAATGGGAGCAAGGTGGAAAGGGCAGTGGTTTGTTTACGAGTTGGGTTGAAAGAGTCTAGGGTTGGGACTTGGTTAAAGTCACCACAGATAAAATAAGGTAGTGCTCCGGAATGGTTCTAATTTTTCGATTATAGATTTGTAGAACTGCCTTTGGTTGGTATTAGGGGTGTAGACATTGCTGATAGTCATTATATGGTTGTTAATGTAAGTCTCCTTGAAAAATTATTGACATCAATGAAAGTGTTAAAGAGGTCAAAGTGACATGATGGGGAAAAATTCAAGCCCTGTGACAAAATTAAAATTTTCTTAGATAAGAGTATCAGCTGTAAGACCAAAAAGTTGATTTTGAGAAAAAATAATAGAGAACAGAGGAAGTACATTTTTGATGATTCAGAGATTTAGGATGTATCCGAATCTCTGAATGACAATAGTAATGAGTACCGCTTCTAATTATGGATTTATAGATCCCCTGATATTATAGCATACCTTTGGTTTGTGGGTCACTTGGACAGATATGTTTGAAAGGGGTGAGAGTAAGGCCTCATGCACACTGCAGTTGTGGAATGCCTGTTTTACAGTTGTTTGACGTTTTACTTGTTTTTTGGAGGTTTTTGCCCCTAAACGCCCCTCTATGTTAGCCTTTATGTGTCCATGCACACATATGCATTTAAAGGCAGGGGCATTTAGGGGCAGAAATCTGAACACACCAAAACCACAGAAAAAACGCCTGACACGTCTAAACATGTCTGAACTTTTGTAGATGCACCTAAACACTAGGCATTTTAGCACTTGAGCCAGGATAAATTACTATTCTTGCCAATGAAATTAATGAATACCCAAACCGTTCTGTGCCTGAGCGCATCTAAGCGTGCCTAAACTTATCTAAAAAACACAGCTTTAGGCACATTTTAACGCTGCTTTTTTCCTGTCAGGAGTGCGTAAGGCCTTGGAGGCAAGTCTGTTTTTGAGACCAGACGTTTTAAAGCAGAACATATTCTTGTAAATATCTACTGCCCATACTCATCTCCTTATCGGTGCTGTCCCCCACAAAAGATATGTGCCCAGGCCACCACTCATATTAGGGGCTGAATGACACCCAGTTGCTAGAAGCCAAAGTTCTGCTTTAAAGCTAAAATTCCTGCCAAGAGCATATACACAACTAAAACTTATATATATGTTAAAATGCCAAAAGGATTTATAATCCATTTCAGTCAATTTTGTGATCCAGGCATCCTATGCAAGAAACCTAGGCTGTTCCTGGACCTCTATGCAGGCTACACTACAGTTAAGTAATGAAGCCTGATCTCAGCTTGTGACTTGAGAGTACAGAGTTCATCATAGTGTTTTACCCTTCTGTAAACATATTTACATACAGTATCAACTGAATGACCCACCTTTTCGCAGTAGAGGATTACAGAGGCCTAATATCAACACAGATTCATGTTCTTGTGCCAGATGTATTGAAAATGCATATACAGTAATGGTTTTCTAATGAATGCATACCCAGCGTAATTTTTTTTTCCACTAATAGACAAACCATTGTACTAGTGGCTGATGAGTTCTTTTTCATTTTAATTATGCTTTAGGTTAAAAACAATAAATTAGGTTCTCAGAAGGCAATTTTTCACCTTACTTTCAAACAGAAAATATCTCATAAAATGTGATACAGTGTCACCAATCTCTTCATCATCAAAAAAGATACATTTATGTTCCAACTGTCCAGTTATTTTTTTCCTGATGCTGGTGCCCTGAGGTTATCTATTCTGATACACTAAATAAAATCACTATATGCTACGGGCTGACCATAAATAACACGAACATCATGTCAACCTATCAACATTAAAGATTTAAACTTAGATTCAGTTTAGAAAAATTAATTTATTTCTTCTCATTTCTCTGTTGGCTTAGGAGATATAAACTAGTATCACTCAGTAGTCAAATCTAATAATGTGCACTATTCATAGTATGTACATTACAAGAGGAAACAAAATCTGAGATATAAATTGTAAGAAGCCCTAATGTGCTATTCTTTAAATTCATACAATATATTCAGATCATATAGCTCATAGATCCCATACCTGAGTATTTTAAAGAAAAATAACAGTGAAAGTAAAAGCCATTGAACATTATATTGGAAAACTAAAATAAATAACATATAGACATATAGAGAAGAAGTTAACCATGAGCTTAAAGTGGAACTTTTTTCAATTTTCCATCTATTAAATCTTCTGCCCTTGTTGTTTTAACTTTGGATAGTAAAACATTTTTTTTCTGCCAGTAAATACCTTATATAGCCCACTTCCTGTTTCTTGTCTGGTCATTAGCCCAGGGTTATGACATCATGCACAACTCACTCTCTCTCTCACTCTTGTGAGAGTTTGCCAGGAAGGGAGGGGGATGAGTCATAAGAGGGCCACTGAGAGCTGCAGAGCTGGAGGTGTGCCTCTGTGTGTCTGTGTAAATCCAGGAAGTGAACAGGCAGCAGCTTCAGCTGCCCTCAATTAAAATGGATGCAGTCAGACTTAGTGGAGGTAGATTTTTGCAGCATATTTGGCAAGTACAGAATCACATATAAAATAATATGCAAATTTATTACAAATTATTATTACAAATTATGTGAGCAGACTGCAGTTTCTCTTTAAGCGGTTTCTGAACCATAGGTTGGTCCAGATTACAACAGAAATTTAGTGGCTAAAAGACTGTCTTCCATTCTTAAGCAGTGCTTCTGCTGTTTCCCAGGGATCGGGTGCTGGTCAGAAAAGAAGACATCTGCAATACGAATACACCGTGGGGTTGATTTACTAAAACTGGAGAGTATAAAATCTGATGCAGCTCTGCACAGAAACCAATGAGCTTCCAGGTTTTTTTTTTTTCAAAGCCTAACTGTACAAGATGAAGTTAGAAGCTGATTGGCCGATTTTGCACTCTCCAGTTTTAGGAAATCAACTCCATTGCCTACCTTTAAGTTTAGAGCAGCTTTTCTCAACCAGGGTTCCTCCAGCGGTTACTAGGGATTCCTTGAGCAATGAGCAATTTCTACCCATCAGTTCAATTCCCACTGACACCATTGATCCATTTGGTGATTCATGTAACAAATAAGAATATGCAGAACTACCGTATTTATCGGCATATAACACGCACCCTAATTTTAAGAGGGAGGTTTCAGGAAAAAAACTTTCCACAGCCCCCTGCACAGCACACGGACCCCCCGCACAGCACACAGACCCCCCGCACATAACACTGACCCCCCGCACATAACGCGGACCCCCTGCACAGTGCACAGACTTCCTTTACAGCACACGGACACCCCCCGCACATTACACGGACCCCCCTCACAGCACATGGACACCCTCTGCACATTACACGGACCGCTGCACATTACACGGAGCACCCTCACAGCACACCTACCCCCCTGCACATTACACGGACGCCCTACACATTACATGGACCCCCGCACAGCACACAGACTCCCCGCACATTAAATGAACCCCCCGCACAACACATGGACCCCCCGCACATTACACGCACCCCCGCGCACAGCACACGGACCCCCCCGCACAACAAACATACTCCTTTCATTTCAAAGCCCCCATGCACTGCCAGTGTTGCCAGCAAAAAGTTAAGAAAATATTACTGACAGCCCTTTCTCATATACCGTTCCTCCTGTGTCAATCTCATTGTAAAAAAAGCTTCTACCTCAATTAACAAAACTCGCTCGTGGACACAGTCATGTGATTCTCCTCTGCTGTTTCATTGATGGTCACATGACCGCTTTACTTCTCCAATCAAAAGCTACACTCGAGCATGAGGCGGAGGAGGAGAGCGGCCAGAACGAGCGGCGTTACTTGAGGACACAGGAGGGGCGGTATATGAGAAACAGCTGTTCGTAATATTTTCTTAACTTTTTAAAGTATGGCAGTGCTGTCCCAGGGCCAGGAGAGGTGGGGCAGCCAGCCCGACACCCTCCCAATGGGTGGCACCTGGGACGGACCGCCCGATCCCCACCCCCGTTGGTAAAAAATTATATATCGGCGTATAACGCACAGGCACGGTTTAGCCCGTTTTCAGGGGAAAAAAGTGCGTGTTATACGCCGATAAATACGGTATTTGTCAAAAAAGCACATTTTTGTGTTGCAGCACATTTTGTATTTTTAGTTGTACGCTCCACTTCAGTATGAAGCTCAATTTGTGGGAGTTCCAGCAAAGCCCAGTAGCTACCTAGAAAAATGGGACAATGTGCTACATGTACTTTGTCACCTGGGGTCAAGAGTAAATATGAAAAATTTAGGTAAAACTTATCTTTCAGATGCAGTTTATCCCTATCCAGTTGAAATCCCTAAAAATTGTTCCAAAATTGTATGCAAGCTGGTGGGTGGATGAAACCTGCCTTTTAATTGCACAAAGCCACAGGTTTTCATTGTACACCAATACAACCTTCTAGCTGCCAACCTCCTAACGACCAATGACATCATTAGTTCATAAGGAGGATGACAACTGCCTGCATATCATCCTTGGTTGACCCTTCCTTTCCTCTCTCCATTAGCTTTGGGGTCTCATTAGCTGAGTGATGGAGAAAAACTGAGGGAGAAGAAAAACATTGGACTACTAATCAGTACCAGTCTGCAAAAGTGTGTTTGCTTTGGAAGAATAAATCACCTCTATAACGTTGGGTGTCCTACGTGTATTGATGTTGCTGCATTGTGTAAAACTATTAGAGGAGTTTTTATATTTAGAATGGGGTGCCTCAAGATTGTCCATAATTTTAAAGGTGCCTTGACTGAAAAAAGGCTGAGAAACACTGGACTAATGTATGTAGTTGCCACAACTAGCTGATCACACCTGGAAGCTGGAAATCACTGTAGTGTGCACAACTGTTCCAAGCGGATGCCCCGCTGCATTGTGAATACAGGGGGTTGGCCGCTTGGCACAAGCACTATTCAGAGAACACTGAATTTTCTCATGGAATGCAAAGCATTCCCTGATTGGACGGAATGGGGATCGTGACATCTTTGCCCCACCTCTTCACTTTGCACAATCAGAGAAGACTTTGCATTGATTGAGAAAGTCTTCTCTGAACAGCACCCCTCCTGAGCAGGTGACCCTGTGTTCACTACGCAGCAGGACAGTCGCTCGGCATGGTACCCATATGCTAGTTGTGATCGCTGTTGTAGCAGTGTCTATTACATTGATTTTCAGCTTCCACAGGGATTGGGTAAGTATGACACATGCTACTATATTGGTCCAAGCTGGACCACTGTAATTATGTAGAAATATCTATACCTAAACTTCAGCTTTAAATCATTTGTCTAAAAAGAAAATCCAGCCAGATCTCAATAGTCAAATACTCCTTGATCCATGCTAAAATTCTACTGTGGCACACGCTGAGGGATACTCTTAAATGTTAAACATGACAGTAAAACAACTTTTTCCTAAACTGTTATGTCAAAGGACTATAAATATACTACATTTCAAAATAAGACATTTGGAAGCAATAAGGAAACTGTGAAAGGTGAACTAGATTTGAAGAACTAAAATGATAGGAGTACAAATAAATGACAGGAGTAAAAAAATATAGAGCAGACATGCTTAAATGTCAACTAAAAATGATACAGTGTAAGTGATCTCGGTGGCGGAGGGGACTTTACAGTTCCTGGGTAATTGTAACGTGGTCTCTAATGCTTCTAATGCTGCGTTGGATCGTCATGGGTGTTTTCCGGGAACCCCTCCTGCTTTGGAAGCATGGCTGGAGAAACTCTAGTTGATGCTTGGAGACATGCACACCCTGGAGTCAGGGAATTCTCCTGCCATTCGGAGACTCACTGTATGCTTTTGTGTATTGAAATGGTATTAGGATGGTCTTCCCTTAATACAAGCAGTTAAATACTTACTGCGGACTATTTCAGACCACTCCCCCCATGGAAGATAGTTGGTGGTTGGGTGCCCAATCAGGTATTAGACACTGGCGTATGAATGCTGAGTGGTTGCAGGAGAAATATGTGAAACTTTTCTGCCTAACCCCTTCATGCTTAATCCTTTTTCTGACACTTGTTGCTTACAAGTTAAAATCATTTTTTTTTGCTAGGAAATTACTTGGAACCCCCATATATTATATTTATTTTTTTAGCAGAGACCCTAGAGAATAAAATGGCGATATTTTATGTCACACTGTATTTGCGCAGCAGTCTTTTAAAGGCAATATTTTTTTAAAGAACAAGGGTGAGTCGGTTTACAATTGGACATATAGTTGTGCCACATCCAATGTTTACAAGAAATGAAACAAGATCCCCAGGTGGCGGACTTTTAAGGCACAACATGGTAAAAAGGTATATTCCAATATGAAAAGTATTTATTGAAATATGAAAAATACACAACATTTAATAAAAAAACTTGTTGAGAATAAACATTCCAGTGTTTTCATACAAATCAGAATATATATAACGGACTAGTGTTTCCTGTACCCAACGCATTTCTGAGTGAAAATGTAATCCTCCTTCTTCAACTATACCCCTGACGAAGGAGGATTACATTTTCACTCTGAAACGCGTTGGGTACAGGAAACACTAGTCCGTTATATGTATTCTGATTTATATGACAACACTGGAATGTTTATTCTCAACATGTTTTTTTATTAAATGTTGTGTATTTTTCATATTTCAATAAATACTTTTCATATTAGAATATACCTTTTTACCATTTTGTGCCTTAAAAGTTCGCCACCTGAGGATCTTGTTTCATTTCTATTTTTAAAAAAAAATTCACTTTCATAAATTAAAAAAAAACAGTAAAGTTAGCCCAATTTTTTTGTATAATGTGAAAGATGATGTTACGCTGAATAAATAGATACCTAACATGTCGTGCTTTAAAATAGTGCACACTCGTGGAATGGCGACAAACTACGGTACTTAAAAATCTCCTTGGGCGACGCTTTAAAAATTTCTACAGGTTACCAGTTTGGAGTTACAGAGGAGGTCTAGTTCTAGAATTATTGCACTTGCTCTAACGATCATGGTGATACCTTACATGTTTGCTTTTAACACTGTTTACATTTGTGGGCGCGACTTACATATGCGCTCGCTTCTACGCGCGAGCACGGAGGGATGGGGCACTGTAAAAAAAAATGTCTTATTCATTTTTTTTTTTTAACTGACCCTTTAATTCTTTTTTTGAACACTTTTATTGCTGTCACAAGAAATGTAAACATGACAGTAATAGGAAGTGACAGGTACTCTTTATGGAGGGATCTGGGGTCATTGCTTCTGAGTTACTAGATCTGAGACCCGATCAAAGCCGATTCCGGCCGGCGGGTGCTTTTAAAGCAAGGGGTTTGCATGGAAGAGGTTAAGGCATTTTCTAGAGCCTTGAGGGTTGATACAAAGAGACTGGAGGAGCAGGTTACTCTGGCTGAGCGCTCATATGTGAGTGACCCATCCTCTGACAATTATAGGACATACCGTAGCAAGAGTACCTATGCTCTTATCGCCTACTTATAGCACAAAAGTCAAGTAAAGATCAACTTCACCAGCGGAGACGGATATTTGGGTTCGCAGTTAAAAACAGTCGTCTCCTAGCTTTTCTAGCTTGACCCTCCTATACTCTCATTTCTATACTACATATTCAAAATCCCCAGAGGATTATAGTCGAAGATTCACAAGAGAACTTGACTAATTTTGAGCAATTTTACAGATCTTTGTATCAGTCTCAAGGAAAAAAATATATATACAGTGACTGCTGCCCCTCTCTGCCAATCCCTTCACTGGCTTCCCCTACCCCAGTGTGTAAAATTCAAAATGCTAACCATAACCTACAAGGCCATCCATAACATCGCCACCAGCTACATCACCAACCTCATCTGCAGATATCACCCAAATCGTCCCCTCCACTCCTCCCAAGACCTCCTGCTCTCTAGCTCCCTTGTTACCTCCTCTCATGCTCGCCTTCAGGACTTCTCCAGAGCCTCTCCCATCCTCTGGAACTCCCTGTCCAAGTATATCTGATCAGCCCCTAACCTGTCCACCTTTAGGAGATCCCTGAAAACTCACTTATTCAGGGAAGCCTATCCAACACCCACCTAACAACTATCCTGCTTCCTAGTTTCTGTCCTAGGCTAAAATTATGTCATACATCCCAGGAGACTTTATGGGCATTTTTTATTTCATCTGAGGGAAGGAGGGGCTTAACACACCCTCCTGCCTGCCAGCCTGCATGACTGAGTTAAGGGCAGGTGGATTCCTGGAAGTAATTGCTACAAGAATCATCTTACTCAGGAAGGCCTCAGCTAGCAAAGGAGGTGTTTTTGAAAGTGATTTCTCAACAAAATAAAGCATGGAGACAAGGATGGATGAGTGATTTATCTTTAAATATTAATGCAATGAATTAAATAGTGTTTTTAGTTTGTGGTTCTCGGATACAGTTATGTTACACTTTAAAGAAACACAAGTTTGCTGGTCTGTCAAATTTTAGTAAAGCTTTGCCAGCAAATTTGTTTTTCATTAAACTGTCCAGGAGTGTCCCCTAATGTAATTATTTTGTTACTATACAGCATATTTGAAATAAAGGAAAGCTGCATTGACAGAAATACAGACTCTGTCATTGCTGGCTTCCTCCTAAGCTGCCAAGCTGATCCAATGGCTTCAATACTACTAACCCAAGGCAAGCATGCAGTTTAGAAAAATCAAAGTAAAGTCAAAATACCTGATCTGCATATTTGTTCTTGGTCAGTGATTCACAAATTACCTACCCCCCCCCCCCCCATTTAGCCAGAAATTTAGCAATTTCAGAATAAGTCAGCAATGACAACTTTTATACTTCAGTGCATATTTCCTCTATATTTCGGATCTTTATATGCCTAATTACTAATGGTTTCATTAATTTATTATGTTGTCTACAAGAATATAAACTACATTTACGACACAATAGCTTTCACATGACAGTCTTATAACAATTTTTATATTGAGCCTTCACATGGTGCTAAATCTACTGTGAGTGATCTTGACCTACACCATTAATAATTATGCTACCAAAGAAATGCATAGAAAATCACATGCCATAAAAATGTAAAACATTCTCAATCATGTAACACATACATAGTATGTGCACACGTGATCATGTCTTTGTGTATGTATGTGTGAGAGGCAGCGCTTTTATTCATCTGAACCTTTCGCCTTATTATTTTTCGATGCAGTACTGCTACTGCGAACTTTCAAGTATCGCCCACACAAATAATAATATTGTTTTACCATTTCTGCAAACGCAAGATGTACTGGAGCACTTCATAACTCTGCGATGTCTCAGACATCCTTTAGAGATCACAGAGATTCCCTTTGCAGCAGCTGTTTCAATAGCTCCACACTTCCACTTTTCATTTCATCAGTACGAGGCAAAGGCTTTTTGTGTTGTGTGCTGTTATTCATCTTCATTTCAATTAGGCCTTTTTTAGACCACCCAGAGCACCATGAAAACACTTTCGTGCCAGACATAGTCATAAATTCAGTTTAATTTTATGGTGTCTAATCTGATACAGTATAACTAATATCCCTTAATACACAGATGTAATAAAAGGAGATCTGTTACTGCATCTGGACATGCCGAAATTCAGGAAAGTCTGTGGTGGCATCTGTTAGCATCTGCATTCAATGTAATGACAGGGTCACTGTTACCCAATAGGACTCCAGGGCTGTCCTACAGTGTGCTCAGGACAGATGAAAGGAAGACAAGAAATTATTTTTGTTCAGGAAACTGCTGGCTGAGAAACCATCTACATGATTTTCTGTCTAAAAACCTACCCCATTGAGGTTCACTGTTGGAGTTGGTCTTCTGGTTGGAGGTCGTGTCCATTGTGATAGTTCCCCTTGGGTGTGTAGCCCTACAAGCCTGATTGAGCCATTGGGTATATACCTATTTGGGTTCAATCTTTCTGGTAAGCCTTTTGACTCTCTGGTGGTGGATCGCTTATCAGCAAGTTTGGGCATGTTCTTTTTTACCACACTGTTTCTCAGTCCAAGTGTCCAGTACTTCGACACGTTTTGGATATATAAAATTTCATTATAAGGATTTGTTTCCTTTTTTTGGACATTATTATTGGACAATATTCATATCTGTGCAAGTCCAAGTTGCATCGACTTCAAAGAAGTCCCTGTACTACTTTGGCCTGAGTTTGATGTGACCATAGACCTCAAGATTACACAGGCATTGCTTCAAGTCATGTCAAAGTCGTGTTAAAGTTGCGCGACTTTCAGGTCATACAAGTGTCAAAGGGGCCTTAAGGCTGTAACGTCTCCAGTCCCCAGCTGCTCCAATTATTCGACCAGGTGGATGGATCAAATATTTGCTCCCTCAATGGCTATTGAGGTTCCACCTGTCAGGCTGTATGTCCTTTAGTGACACACAAGCTAGTGAGCAAAAACCAGAGCAACCAGAGGATAAGCAACTATTCTACACACATGGGGTCTATAATACTTGCAGCAGTTGGAGAGCCGAGAAGCAGGGGCATTTCAATACATGGGCCACCGCAAAGGTAAGTAAAGTCATATTTTCTTTGTACAATATTAGAAAACTTTAACATGACAACAGGTTAAAGTGATTGTAAATACATATTTTTTTTTTAATACCAAATATGTTATATTTACTTACTCAGGAGCAGCCTGATCCTCCCCTTCTGGGGTCCCCTGCTGGCGCTGCTAGCTCCTTTCTCCTACCAAGTTCTCACCATAGCAATCTGCTTGCTATGGGGCCACTTATGCGTGCTCCCTCCCAAGCCAGCTCTGTGTGTCCAGTGACGTGCAAAGCGTGCTCAGCCCGGCCCCCTCCTCACTGGCTGTCATTGACTTAAGTGGGAGCCAATGAGAAGAAAGAGAGCCACTGCTCTGATGCACATTGCTGGATCAGTTTCAGGCTCATGTAAATATAAGAGAGGGCTAAGGAGGGGGTGAACTGCACAAAGAAGGTTTTTTTAACCTAAATGCATAGAATGAAAGAAGTTTTTTTTTCCTTAACCACTTGCCAACCACGCTATATCTGAATGTTGGCTACAACACGGCTGGCTAGTTATATACCATATATACCATATGATGACTGCCAGTAAACACGCCCGCTGAGGGCGAGGGCGGTGTGCTCTGTGATCGCAGTGTCCTCCAGACACTCCGGACTGCTGATCACAGATTAAGGTAAAGAGCCAATCAGTGGCTCTTTACCACATGATCAGCTGTGTCCAATCACAGCTGATCATGGATGTAAACAGAAGCCGGTTATCGGCACTCCTTTCCTCACGCCGACAGCGTGAGGAGAGGAGAAGAGAGCCGATAACCAGCTTGTGTACAAGCACTGAAGGCACTGATTATCAGTGTCCTGATTATTAGTACAGTCCCAACAGTGCCCACCAGTGCTGCCAATCAGTGTTTGCAAATTTTTATAACAAACCATGAAAAAAATTTTTCTTTTTCAAAATATTCTGTATTTATTTGTTTATTTAGCAAAAAAAAAAAAAGCGTTGATTAAATACCACCAAAAGAAAGCTCTATTGGTGTTAAATAAAAAAAAATTTAGTTTGGGTACAGTGTTGCATGACCGCACAATTGTCATTCAAAGTGTGACAGCGCTGAAAGCTGCCTGGGCAGAAAGGGGGCAAAAGTGCCCTGCAGGCAAGTAGTTAAAGTGTTACTAAACCCACAACAGTAAAATCAGTCTGTATATGCAGTAAAGCATGCTTGTTATACTCACTGTGGAACCTAAGGGGTTAATCCTCTGCATTGTGTAAAATGGCTGTTTGATCCTGTATGCACAGATCCACCCTTTCTTTCACAGTCACTAGTCTATCCCCTGATAAGACAGAGCCTTTGGAGTCACTCTGCACATGCTTAGTTAGTTGTGTATTGCTAGAATATTTTTTTCTCTTGGGAGGGTGCATGTGATCAGCACAGGGCCAATCAGCACTGTCCAGACAGAGGGTCAGGAGTACTGCGGCCTAATAGGACAGTCAGGGGAAAATGAAAACTCCTCTTCCTACAAGCTTTAACCAGACAATGATAGAAGTCACAAAACTGCTATATACTGTTGATGAGAAAAGGTATTTAGCAGTTTATATTTACTAAAATAATTGCATTTCCATGTTCTGTGTACTGTGGGAGGCCAAATATAGTGGGGTCCTGGGTTTAGTAACACTTTAATATATAGCATGCATCAATTGAAAAAAAACTTTAAATTCACAAAACTTTAAAATGGTATTAATGTCCGCAAAATAAAACTCTTAAAAAATGGCCACCTAAAAAGTTATATGCTATAATGTGCTGGTTTGCACATGGGAGACTTACATGTCAAAATGGAGCCCCCAAGCACTGTACTGTCACTGTTTCCGCTGGTCTCGCGCTTTCATCTTCACCCAGTCTTCCTTCTGGGTTCTGTCTCCTTGGCCGTGTGAATGACTGAGCCGCGATGCCTTCACTCCCATGCATTTACAGACAGGATGCCATAAATGTGGTCTGAGCTGCACAAGGCAAGGAGAGGCGTTTATGACAGAGCAGACCACTAGGGTCTCTTCTGTTATAAAAATCCTGCCTGCAGTTTTTAAAAAAAATTACTTCAGTACCACTTTAACACAATTTACAGCCATTGTAATTAAAAAATCTCTTTGGAATCAGCTGAAAATAACTGTCACATTTTTTTTTTTAAAGTTCCTTTTTTTGGTATATTAGCTTTGTGAACTAAGCAAAAATTCAGTCTATCCACATCAAGGGTCATTAAGTGCCTACACTGTCCATCTACGTGTGCGAGATATAGAAGGTACCATCTTTACTAAAATTTTGTAATTTTTACTTTAAATCCATATACCAATCATATAACTCTTTTTTAAGTAAAAGAAATATAATATTTTCTTAAGCTGCAGAGTTGGTAAGAACCACTAAATTATTTTAACTGAGCTTTTGTACTAGACGTCACATATATTACTTCCCTGGAGTGTTCGGCTTTTTTTTTTTTACTTTGTACCTCCAAACATTTTCTCCACCACTCACATAATAAATCTCTCCTATTTCTACTTTCAGATAGTACGATGCTAATCTTAAAGTACTTTTATCTGTATATAATCTTCCACTAGCAGTAATAAACTATGAATCTCCTGACTTGCATGCCTTTTGCTCTGGCTCTGCAGTCTTTCAAAACGTTGTGTCTCATCACAAACCAGATGCTTTGTTCTTTGGTATTTTATTTTATTTCATTTGCTGGATCACAACAGGACCTCCTTTCTCTCTCCATGCACAAACACTAATAGGAACTCTTATCTTGTGCCCAGTACGCTAGAACTTTCTCTCCTTGTGGCCGACGGCTACCAGCCAATCAGTGTTTACCCCCTGCCAATCCTTCTCCTGCCCCCAGGAAACCATTAAGAAATCAGCGCCAAAGTTTGTAAGAAAGAAATGAGACCAGTAATTGTATGAAGTATAGCAATAAAGCAGCCAGCTCTCCATACTGAGCTAAGCACAAAATAAGGATCTGCCTACTCCTGAACAATCAATGAAAGGTCTGAATAATTAGTTACAAATATATAGAGAGAGAACAAAATATATCATATGCAAAATAGGAATAACATATAATAAGAAAAAATATAATGCACTTTAATCAATAAAGAAACTGTTATGCACCCTGTATATCCTAAGTAACTAAAACTAAAGAGTAACTCCACTTTTAGCTAAAGTAGCAATAGAAAATAAAAAAATATATAATATGACATATACAATTGTGACTCAAGTCATATTGTAACTGAATGTTATTAAAAATTACCTTTCCTTTTCAAACAGCAGCGCTGTAATTCTCTGTAACATGCAATATGGCTACCTGGAGGTGTTCCGTACACAGATGGTGTACAGAACGTCCCCCCCCAGGTATGTCATTTCCTGCTTGTGTGATTGGTTTACTGATTTTCCCAGAAGTCTGCACTAAGATATACACAACAGAACATCGATTTTCTTACATTCCATGCAACAAAAATGGCAGGTGACGTCAAAAGGGGGTGGTGCCACTGGGTGGCCCCGCCCCTTTGCTATATAAGAAATGTCAAAGTGCAGAACAGGCATATGGCGGGAGGAGAAATTTCTTCTATTTTTCGGGTGCAGCAGGCGGCATGATTGACGATGGATTTACACTGAGGGGCATTATTTTTTTATTTTAGGATTTGTCAAAAACTGTCTCTTGTGTTTATTACTTTTGTACACTTTTTTTTGGTGAATGGATATGTATCTGATACCCATTCACATAGGGCGGGGAGTGGCAGGAACTGGGGGCCCGCTTGTTAAAGGTAGCTTCCAGATTCAGATAAGCCCCCCTGCCCACCGACCCAGACAACCACAGGGTTAAGGGCATGTGGCCTGGTATGGTACCGGGGGTGCTCACTTGCCCCCCCCCCTTTCCCGACCTGCCGGGCTGCATGCTCAGATGAGGGTCTGGTATGTATTTTGGGGGGACCCCATGCCATTTTTATTCTTATTTTTTAAATAGCCGGGTGATGGCAATTGTAACCACAAGTCATTTTAAATGGGATTTGACTCTTTTTTTTTTTTTTTTAGAAATTACATTTTTGCTGTAGCATGTTTTATGCATGCTACAGATGAGCCGCTTTAAAGACACATTATGGGAACCCACCAAGCACTATGTTTAACCTCCCTAGCGGTATTCCTGAGTGTGGCTTGGGGTGAATTTTCATTACCAAAAGCGGTAATCATGAGCCACACTCGGGATCGAATCTCAGGATCCAGGCAAAGTTACTTACCTTGTCCCCAGGATCCTGCGATGTCCTCCCGCTGTGTGGGCTGTGTATTCCACTCAAGCTATCACAGTGCTGAGCTCTGTTCCCTGCAAGCGTTGCGATGCACAGGGACGGAGCCCGGCACCAGATTCAAAAAGTGAAAAATATATAACACATACAGTACACTGTAATCTTACAGATTACATTACTGTATCAAATTATTTCACATCCCTTTTTTTTATTTTTTTTATTTATTTATTACAGAGACAAGGTCGACATGACCCGACATAATACACCGTAATACAAAAGTTAACATACAAACACTTTTACCAGCCAGAGTATACAATGAGCGCATCTAGTCAGACAGTACTCCTGGTCATAAAGTCTGTCCTGTTGCAATCTAACATAGAGGAGTCGTATGTAGCTCTGGTGACCAACTCTGTGACTCTGCATTAGGTATGCAATGTTAACAGAAAGTTCCTTCTCATGTGTGAGAGTGTGTATGTAACAACTTTGGCTATAACTTTGAGTGTCTGGGTCCGTGCGCCCAGTCGCTTCGTTTTCTACTTTTTTATTTAGGAATTGTAAAGAAGGGAAGCCCCACTTGAGTGGGTAAAGATAGCAGGAAAAAATAGCAGAATGGAAATCAGCAAAAAGAAAAAAGAGGAATTGGTCAGAGGAAGAGGGGGAGAGGATGGGAGTGGGAGGGGTTTAGACCCCCGTACCCGGGGTTTCAGTGGGAGTTTTCTTACCATATTTACATGGTGTTGTGAGGTCTGAGAGTAGGAGGAGGCATGTTGTGTCTCAGGGAGTGCTTTCATATAGCTATAGTGAAATCTCTCATTGCCTGACCCTCCTCCGATAATATAAAGCTGTTCCATAGCCGCCAAGTTTTATTGAATGTTTCTTACCTATTTTGCGCTGTGAGGATGAGGTCTTCCATATGTTTTATTTCTTCTATCTTTGTAAGCCACGAGGCAATTGTCTGTGGAGATGTGGCTTTCCAGAGAATTGGGATGCAGGCTTTGGCTGCGTCTATTAGGTGTCTGATTACAGATTTTTTGTATACTCTCTCCGAGATGTCAGAGGCGTGCAGGAGAAAGAATGCAGGGTCATCTGGTATAGTGTGTTATAGTGTGGTATAGTAACCTCCCTCACTGTACGCCAGAAGTGATTCATGATGGGGCAAGACCAGAAAATGTGCACTAGAGTTCCCTAGTCTGCCTGGCATCTCCAACAAAGATCAGGCGTCCCCGGGAAAAACTTGTGGAGTAATTCTGGAGTTCTGTACCATCGGGATAAAAGTTTGTAATTTGTCTCCTGAGTTTTGGCGCATATGGAGGACTTGTGGGTAAATCTAAGGATACGTTGGCGTTTAGCTGAACTGAAATGGCAATTTTATTCCCATTCCCATTTAGTTAGTCCCGGAGGGCAGAAATCTTCTTGCGGCGTATTTAGGAGTTTGTAGGTTAAGGAGAGCGTATGTGTAATGGTTCCTGACGTGTCGCATATATCTTCTAATGTTGTGAGAGGTGTGTAGTATGTTGCTGGGGGGTTCAGGGAGTGAAGGAAGTGTCCCAACTGACGGGACCTTAAGAAGTCCAAGTGAAGCGGGCCCCCCGGGTCTGAAAGTTCTGCGATTGTGTACCAGCGTCCTCCGGCAATGAAGTGGGAGGCCTGGTGTAGGCCCACGTCGCCCAGACCCTGAAAGATCGCATCTTGTATTCCCGGTGTAAACTCAGGGTTCCCCAGTATGGGGTATAGAGGTGAGTTGGGGGAGGAAATGGATGTTTGAGAGATAAGTCGGGCACAGATTTTTACTGTGTTGCCTATCAATGGGTGGTGTTTTGTTTCTATCGGTAGGGTCGTGAAGCACCAAGGGGCCCTTTTGAGAAGACCACGCTTTGGTCTTGCTCTATTTGTGTCCAAAGCTTGGTTTTTTGGTGTCTGTTCCAATCTATTAGCCTCACCAAATGGACTGTGTGGTAATATGCATGGATATCTGGCACCGCCAGACCACCATGGTGTTTGGGTAGAATCAGAAGCTTGTATGCCAGCCTGGGTCTCTTTTTGGCCCATATGAATTCCGTAAACATGGATTGTACCTTTTTAAAATAGGCTGTAGAGATATAGATCGGAAGCGCTTGCATGAGGTATAGGAATTTCGGGAGAATTGTCATTTTCAGAATGTTACACCGTCCTATCCAGGAGTGTAAGCCCATGTCCCACTGGTTTAGCAGTGTTCTAAATGTTCTCAGTAGGGGTGGGAAATTAAGGTTGTAAAGTTGCGAGAATGTGTGTGGTATATGTGTGCCCAGGTACTTTAATGCGGTCGTCGTCCATTTTAGCTTAAAACTTGCTTGTAAGTGGGTAAGTCGTGGTTGCGGTATCCCTATGCCCATCGCTTCTGATTTGGCAAAGTTGATTTTTAAGTTGGAGAGTGCTCCGTATGTTGCAAATTCCTGTAGTAAGTTTTTGGGAGAGAGACAGAGGGTGTAGTGAGCGTGAACATAAGATCGTCCACGTAGGCAGACACTTTGTGTTGAGTATGATTCATCATTATGGCTGATATGTTGGGGTTCTTTCGTACATGGCACAAGAATAGTTCTAGTGACAGGGCGAAGAGTAAGGGGGATAACGGGCACCCTTGTCTCGTGCCATTAGTGATTGAGAAAGATTCAGAGATCACCCCATTCGCCCTGACCCTGGCCGACGGTGTTGTATATGTCGCTGAGATCCATCTCAACACGTTACGTCCCAGGCCTACTTGTCGTAATGTAGCGAGCATAAAAGTCCAATTGACCCGATCGAACGCTTTTTCAGCGTCAGTACCTAAAAAGACGCTGGGCGTTTTGGTACGTGTGGCTGTGTAGAGCAAATTTAGGACTTTAATGGTGTTATCCCTGGCCTCTCTTGTAGGGACAAAACCCACTTGATCAAGGTGAACCAGGTGGGGTAGATTTGTTTGTAATCTGGTGGCTAAGATTTTAGTGAATATTTTCAAGTCCGTATTAAGTAAGGATATAGGTCTGTAGCTCCCACAACAGGTCGGGTCCTTACTCTCTTTCGGGATGACAGATATTTGGGCCTGCATTGTGGCGGTATGTAGTGTTCCCCCCTCGGTAAGGCCATTCAGTAATTTAATAAGGTGACCGCCTAATGATGGTGATAGTGTTTTGCAATATTGAATCGTAAGACCGTCTGGTCCGGGGGCCTCACCAGGTTTAGTACTTCCTATGGCAAGTTGTGTCTCGGGTAGTGTGATGGGATCTTCTAGTAGTTCGCTTGTTTCCGTCGGCAGGGTGGGCATGCGGGATGAGGTTATGAAGTCTGACATACGGTCTAACTGCGGTGGTGTCATGTTTAAGTTGTAGAGAGACTCATAAAAGGACTTAAATTCCTGTGATATCTGCTGGGGTACGGCTATTTTCTGACCTGTCGGTGTGTGTATATATGGTATTTAGGACGCCAGTTTCTGAGCACGTAACGATTGTGCCAGAAGTCTACCGCATTTATTGCCTGATTCATAAACCTTCTTACGTGAAATTTGGAGTGCTGCCTTGGCTTTCAAAGTGAGCAGATCTGTGACCTGCGTGCGTACTGTGTCAAGTTCATTTCTAAGTGGACTAGTCGGGTTTTTTTTGTGTCTAATTTCTAGTGTGTGAAGCTTGTCAAGAAGCAGGGTCAATTGTGCAAATCTTTGTTGTTTGAGTCTCGTTCCGTGCTTTATGCGTACCCCACGTATTACCGCCTTGTGGGCCTCCCAGACCAGGCCCACATCACTGTCAGGGCTACTATTAGTGTGGAAGTAGTGGGTTATTTCCGTTGTCACGTCAGCTAGTACTTCAGGGTCTTGTAGTAGGCTCTCATTTAGCCTCCAAGGTTTCCTTTGGCTTCTGTAGAAGTCGGTCAGGGCATAGCTTAGGGAAACTGGAGCATGGTCTGACCATGTGATGGACCCAAGCGAAGTATGTTTGATAGCTTGAAGTTGGTTGTGGGAGATAAGGAAATAGTCTATCCGCGAGTACGAATCGTGGGGGCGTGAATAAAAGGAGTAGCCTAGCTCGCCGTGGTGAAAAAGAGGCCAGGCGTCAACTAGCTGTGATGCATGAAGGGCCAAATGTATGGTCTTTCGTGTGCATGGGGTGGTGGATGATCTGCCCGTAGATGTATCCTCAGACGGGAGTAGAGGTATGTTGAGGTCCCCGCCAACTATAAGTTGGCCCTCAGCCAACCTACCAAGGGTAGTTAAGTGCTTTTTGATAAAGTGTCCTGCTGGCAATTTGGGGCATAAAGGTTTGCAATGGTCACCCTTACCCCCCCAATCTGACCCTTGAGAAATAGGAATCTGCCCAACGGGTCTGTCAATACTCCTACTAAGGACCATGGAAGGTTCGCCGATATTAGAATAGAGACTCCTCTAGACTTCGCTTCCGAATAGGTAGAATGGTATACCATCGGGTAGAATCTATTTTTGAGTATTGGGAACTTGCTTTCCTGAAGTGCGTCTCTTGTAGTAAGACAATGTCTGCACGTAAGCGTCTCATATCATTGAGCAGCATCCATCTTTTTTTAGGGACGTTGAGTCCCTTTGCATTAAGTGTGACAATGTTAATCTCATCCATGCTCGTGTGGGTACGGTGGGAAAGAGGAAAAGAGATAAGAGTATGAATAGAGTGAACCCCTGGAGGTGACCACTCCTACAGGGGTGTATGTTGCGGCCGTTAAGGGGATGAATCCGCAGCGGGTGCTAACCAGCGTATCTGGGTTTCTAGAATGACAGCAAAATAATTGCTACTGCGCTCTTCAGTGTCACCTGGGTAACGAGCGCTAACCTAAGTGAGGGTGTGTTCAGCAAGGGCTTTTAGGAGGTTCCCGGTCCCCTCCTAACCTCCTCGGCCTATTACAATTATGTATCTGTGAGCTATCAGCGGTAAATCTAGTGTATTAATTAAAGCAGTATGTGGAAATGCCTGGTATATTTCTATACCGGCGTGATAGAATATGTGAGAAACTTTGAAAGGCATCAATAACACTTTAGGAGGCAAAATTTCAACATTCAACAATCCTAAGCTGACTTGGTAAACAG
>JBBGZY010000516.1:1392500-1658090 GCA_037952925.1 Lithobates clamitans
TAGTTTTAGTGTAACCAGTGGCAGCTGGTGCTCAAAATCTTTAGGGGGGCGCAAACTGAAAAAACAAAAAAACAAAACAAAAAAAAAAACATCAATTGCAGCCTCACTGTGCCCATCAAACGCAGCTACTGTGCCCATCAATTGCTGCCACTGTGCCATCAAACAAAGCCACCGTACCTATAAATTACCACCACTGTGCCCATCAAGCGCAGCCACTGTGCCCATCAAGCGCAGCCACTGTGCCCATCAAGCGCAGCCACTGTGCCCATCAAGCGCAGCCACTGCGCCCATCAAGCGCAGCCACTGCGCCCATCAAGCGCAGCCACTGTGCCCATAAACTGCCGCCACTGTGCCATGAAACTCAGCTACTGTAACCATCAATTGCTGCCAGTGTGCCCCATCAATTGCTGCCAGTGTGCCCCATCAATTGCCGACAGTTTGCCCCCCCGCCCCCCCCGCCTGGCACTTACCTGTCTCGGGTCAGCCCTGTCCTCCACACCCCCTCCGAGTCCTCGATGTTTTCTCCCGTCCTCTTCTGCTATGATTGGACGCCTGGCGTCCAATCACAGCGCCTGTCGCTTCAGCCAGTCAGGTGACAGGTAACCAGACCCAGTGCACCTGATTGGCTGAGAGGCGGGTCAGTGTTAGGGAAGCGATGTATGTGATTCCCTAACACAGCACTAGGTAAGCAGCGAACGCACAGCAGTGCGCCTGCTGTTTACCAATTTGGAAGTCTATAAGGCTGCATTCACACCTGAGCGTAGCGGTTTTAAGCGTTTCTTCCGGCGTTTTGTCGCGCGCTTTTTCTGGCATATTTGCGCGTTTCTATGCAGCGTTGTCTGCCGTTTTTGAGCTCTGGCATTTTTTTTTTTATTAGCCAATAGGAAAAATGATCATCTGTTTCATCATTTGTTGCTATATTGTTAGATTTTGTCATCTGCTTCCTGCTCCAAAAACGCCCAAATCTTCCCGATTCGCGTGACAAAAAAGGGTCCAGAACTTGTTTGAGCTTTAGGCGTAGGGCTTCAGGCGACGTGGAGTGGAGATGTGAACCATCTCCATAGAGAATAATGCATTTTTTTCCCCTCAAGCGTTTTGTAGCTTCAGGCTTCAAGTTACAAAACGCTCAGGTGTGAATGGGCTCTTAGAGCCCACAGCTCTAATCAGAACGCCTGTTAGAGCCGACGGCTCTAATCGGGCACTTCCAAAACACCCCCCGCCGTTGTAATTCAGATGCCCGGCGCCCGACACCTGAATAGGGGGCGGCAGCGGCGACAATCGATAGATTCATGCATTGCATGAATCTATCTATTGAAGATTGACGGGTGCAGGAGAGAGGGGGCGACGCTCCTGCGCCCTCTATGGATGCACCGCCACTGAGTGTAACGGTTGGAGACTTTATTTTAGGGTTCTGCGTTTATAATATCACCCTATAGGTCTTTGGCCTTCCACCAACTTGTAAAAGTAGAAGCAGCGAGCTGACAAGCTAATTTCTCGCTCTTTGCTCCTAAGCATGACCCTTGTCATTTGAGCATTGCAGTACAACTGATTGGCTCCTTGTGCTGCTTCTCCCTCTCCCAGCCTGAGCTTTGCTGTATATGGGATTGCAAGATGCTGATACAAGGTCAATATCCGGTACTTATATTGTTTTGCATTTTATAATTGTTCCTGTTCTCGCTTATGTGTGTTGTAGTAACACATGTGCTGCAACGTGCTTTATCATAAATCGTGGCATTCTGCCTCCTCGCATTCTGTTATAAATCGGACTCGGCGCAGGAAAAATCGCTCCCTATTTTTTTTTTAATCTTTTTTTCCTTACCACAGCTCACTCCAACACACACTGACATGGGAAAGGAAGTGCAACCTCCATAGGTTGCTGCATTGCTGAACCAAGACAATAAACTGCATAATCTGGAACTACATGGGTCTATGGTTGTCGAGTTAGTTGAATTAATGTGCTAACTTATTCCATAGACTGATTTAGGCAGGCCATTCGCGATTCAAACTGTGTATGGGCAGGATGAATGTACCAAGTTGATCGATCGACTTGGGTACAACCAGTATGCCAGTTTTTACCTGCAATTATCGCTAGCAGCTGCTGTAGCCAATGGCAATAATCACTGTGTTCTGCCGGTGGGGGGTGACTTCCCCCCCTGCAACCCAGGGTTGCAAGAACAAAACTCGCTCCATGCATGGCCGGCCTTAAAGTCTAATGCCGCGTACACACGAGCGGACTTTACGGCAGACTTTGCCCCTGCAGACGGGATTTCGTCGGACAATTCGATCGTGTGTGGGCTCCTGCGGACTTTTGTTTTCTCAAAAGTTGGACGGACTTAGATTTGAAACATGTTTCAAATCTATCCGACAGACTCGAGTCCGGTCGAAAAGTCCGCTCGTCTGTATGCTAGTTCTACGGACAAAAAGCCACGCTAGGGCAGCTATTGGCTACTGGCTATAAACTTCCTTATTTTAGTCCGGTCATACGTCATCACGTACGAATTAGACGGACTTTGGTTGATTGTGTGTAGGCAAGTCCGTTCATTCAGAAAGTCCATCGGGCAAAGTCTGCCGTAAAATCTGCTCGTGTGTACGCGGCATAAGTTTACCTTTAGAACATGTTATATGTTACACCCTATTTAGGGTGTAACCTAGCACCTTCCAGCACCCCCTGTGCCCCCCCTTTCCCCGTGGCAGCAGAGGGGGGTTCCTCTCCCCTCATTCACTGTCGCATTTAAAATCTGTGTCGCCTTGCGGGGCTCCATCTGCACAGCTGCATCTTTAGTTTACAGGGATCTGTGAATGAATAAACTAAAAGTCCCATCTTCCCGCACAGCAGATGGCTTTTAGTTCTCAATGGACTTATGAGGGCACTGATCAGCCGCTCTCGTAGTCTATTCACTCTTCCAGCTTTCTAACTGAAATCCACTGATCACGGGTACAATGCTTTGCAAGCTTCTGTAGGAATAAAATAATGCACATATTTTTTTCAGAAAAAAAAAAGTACATTTATTACTTTTCCTTTAAAGGTGAACTCTGCCTTTAAAGCAGTGGTCATCAACCCCTGTCCTCAGGGCCCATTAACAGGCCAGGTTTTATGTATTACCTTGGGGGAGATGCAGACTAGAATACTGCAATCACTGAGCAGCAAATGATATCACCTGTCATGTATTTCAGTTATCTTGCAAACCTGGCCTGTTAGTGGATCCTGAGGACCGGGTTGATGACCACTTGCTTTAAAGGAAACCAGTCACAATTGGTCTTTGGATAAGCCCTAGGGTCACAAACATGCAGGTTTGCTCAGAAAAGATTTCTACTTGCCCCCATATTTAATTTTAAAGGAGAAGTTCACCTTTCTACAAAAAATCACTGCACATCCTTTTGCAGGTAAAAGAAAATGTGCATTTATTCTTTTTTGGATTGGCCTGTAAGCCAGTCGTTCTTAACTCCTGTCCTCAGGACCCACCAACAGGCCAGGTTTGCAAAATAACTGAAATACATTACAGGTGATATCATTTGCTGCTCAGTGATTGCAGTATTCTAGTCTGCATCTTCCCAAGGTAATACATAAAACCTGGCCTGTTAGTGGGCCCTGAGGACAGGAGTTGAGAACCACCGCTGTAAAGCATAAGATTGCTGATGCCATGCAGGTCTCCTGTACACTGTCAGTGTATTTGTGTGCCTGTACATACTTTTAATTTGTTTTTTTTCTTTTTGTTTTTTTTTTTTTTTTCTTTTTTGTGTTTCCTAGACCTTTTGAGGAAATATTGTGTGACATAAAAAATTGGAACCACTATTTTTTTTTTTTTTTCTCTATGGTGTCTGCTTTCAGAAAAGATCTAATGTTTGGGCAGTTTATGCAATCTTCAGTCCTAAAATATATATATATTTTTTTTAAACCTGTGATAAAAAAACGGCTCTGGCAATGAAAAATTTGTTGGTATTAAAAAAAAAATTTAAAAAACCACAGTAAAAGGTATAATCAAATAATTCCTAGAAAAAAATGGCAGTTGAACAGTTAAGGTCAAATATTACAATCCCCCTACAGTCAATAAATAATAGTGCAGTGTTTGACCTACCTGTTAACTCAGGGGTCCTATATATGAGGTGCACTATTGTGTGTGTATATACAGTAAAACCTTGGATTGCGAGCATAATTTGTTCCAGAAACATGCTTGTAATCCAAATCGCCTGTATATCAAAGCGAATTTCCCCATAAGAAATAATGGAAACTCAGATAATTCGTTCCACAACCATTTCTTCATAAATCCTTCAGTTTATAGTCCATATAAAAAAGGTTGTATAACCATAAAATGTCCATCAACAAATGGAAGCCTCCACAAGGGGATTAGAAGCAAAATCCAGCCGGAGCTACAGAGTATTAAAGAGAAGAGAGGCGCCTCTAAGTGTAGCAATATGGTTACATTTAATGAAGGTACAACATTTAGCAACTCACATGGTTAATGATTAAAACAGGCACATCTAAGTATGCAGGCCTCCGGTGTAAAGCTGTCCACATGGACCATCCCCCATACCGCCGGCTCTCACCGATGTCAGCCTGCAAGCGTGACCGGGAAGACTACCCTGCAGCAGAGCGATTTGAAAGCGAGGCTTGAATCGCTCATGGAGCGCAGCATGGAAGGGATGACATAGATGGCGGTGCGGAGGACGGTCTATATGGACAGCTTTACCCCGGTTGCCTCCATACTTAGATGTGCCTGTTTTAATCATCAACCATGTGAGTTGCTAAATGTTGTACCTTCATTAAATGTAACCATATTGCTACACTTAGAGGCGCCTCTCTTCTCTTTTATACTCAGTTGTGACATGACGCTACTTGTATATCAAGACATCGCTCGTTTATCAAGTCAACATGTATTTAAAACTGTTGCTTGTCTTGCGAAACGCTCTCAAACCAAGGTTTTACCGTATACTAGTTTGAAGATCATAGTGAGGACTCTATAGTGTCCCTATGGGAGAAAACTATACTGATTATATAGTTACTTTTTGTGGATGTAGTGAAGACTCTTTTGGAAGGGGCATTGTTGTAAGGTGCACCCAGTGGGTTATTTTACCTTTTACACACTGACCAACATTACATTTGTATAAACTCTAGTAGGTGGAATATTGCTCCACTTGTGAGGACAACCAGCACTATAATAGTCACATCCAAACCTCTCATTTTATGTATACTTTACCCTCATCTTCTGTATGCATCTGACTGCGTCCAGGCTCAGACACCCAGCCCTATTCGCAGGTAACTGGTGTGCGGCTACCTGATAACAGCGGTCACTGCTATTCACAAGGTCACCTGTCATTTGAGGCGTTGACTCTTGTCACTATAGACCATTGTATGCAGGTAAATGTGATGGGGACCATAGACTTCCCTACCTGCTACCGTGACCAGCGTTACCCCTTCTTTGCTCCCAGTTTTCAGTAAATACCTGTATATCTCAAATTTCTGTATCTTGACTCTTATCCCATTTTTCTTTTCTATACAGAATCATTGAGCTGAATGGTAACAGCCCCCCGCTCACCTACAAAAGATTTCAGGCTATCGTCAGCCGAATGGAGCTTCCTCGCCGACCTGTACCCAGCATCACACGTCAGCAGATGGAAAAGTGCCGAGCAGAGATTAAAAGCACACACGATGACACCTATGGTGTACCGTCTCTGGAGGAACTCGGTAAGACATTTTGTTTTATTGTGCCACTGGTAAATGCCCTAGTCTAAACCAGTGTTTCTCAACATTTTTTCCAGGCAAGGCGCCCTTTAAAATAATCCACAGTCTTGAGACACCCCATTCTGAAATGTACAAAAATTATTCTAAGGCTACTTTCACACTGAGCCACTATAGCACTAAAAATGGCGCATGCAAAGCACCTGTAAAACGCCTCTCCTGTCAAGGGCTTTGACACTGGAGCGGTGCGCTGGCAGGATGCTTAAAGTCCTGCAAGTAGAATCTTTGAGGCGCTTTTGGAGTTGTGTATACACCGCTCCTAAAGCGTCCCTACCCATTGTAATCAATGGGCAGCGCAGGCAAAGCGTCGCTTTTTAACCCTTTTTCGACCGCTAGCGGGGGATAAAAGCGCCTATCACCCACCCTTTTTCGACCGCTAGCGGGGGATAAAAGCGCCTATCACCCTAAAAGGCCACTAAAACGACGGTAAAGTGCCGCTAAAAATAACGGCGCTTTACCGCCGATGCCTCAGCGCCTCAGTGTGAAAGTGCCCTAATAGTTTTGCATATTGCAGCAACATCCACACGCTTGGGATCCCAACACTGTAGGTGATTTATTCTTCCAAAGCAAATATACCTTTGTACACTGGTACTGACTATTCTTTTCCCTCAGTTTCTCTTACTCACTCAGGTAATGTGACCCCAGTGCTGATGAAGAAGGGCAGGGGAGGGACAAACTGTGCAGGGGCCCGACTTTCTCCTTATCAACCAATGACCTCATTGTTTGTTAGGACACTGGCAGCTGGAAGGTTGAAATAGTGTGCACAATGAAAGCATTTTGTCTTTGTGTAACTAAAAGGCGGGCTTAATCAACCCTCTTGCTTGTATACAATTTTTGGGCAATTTTTAGGCATTTTGCCAAGGCACCCCTGAAGAGACCTGAAGGCACCCTGGTTGAAAAAGGCTGCGTTAAACAGTCCTGTGGACATTAGGTGGTAAGCTTGCCCATTAGGGCCCCTTTCACACGGGGCACAGGGTGGACTTCGTTATGATCAGCGGGGGATCCGTCTGCTGATTTGTGCAGAGCAGACGGATGACCGGTCCGTGTCTTCTCAGTTTATGCAGAGCGGGCATGGGCTGAGCTCGCTCTGCTCTATGGACCAGTGAGTGTATATGGACTTCGCTGTCTGTAGGTTAGGCAACCTCCGCCCTCCAACTGTTTTGAAACTACAAGTCCCACGAGACATTACAAGACTCTAACAATCACAAGCATGACTCCTAGAGGCAGAGGCATGATGAGATTTGTAGTTGCTCCACAGCTGTTTTGTTCTTTTTTAGCACACCGGATCAGATCAAAGGGCAAAGTGACAATGTCTTTGTAAACGGCCCCCCAAACCCCAGATACCCACCTTAACAGCGACTTCCTTCCACCTCTGTCACAGCCAGCAACAAAATTACCAGTGCTTTCAGGTATGGAGGAGCATGATGTCACCTCCTCCCTCCCATGTGAACATGCACATATCTAGCAGCCAATCACTAGGCCCAAGCATCGTCACATGACTAGGGGAGTGAAATCACAACTCCGGTTAATGTCTGATACTAGGATGTGGCTTGGACTCCTACTATACTGCCTTGCTTTTGGCTGTGTCGGGCATTGTTTACTTTCATTTTTGTTCCTGGCTGCCATGTTCCAGATATATGAATATGGGCTGTCATTGAGGATGTGTTTGATTCCAAGATTGGCTTTACTGTGTCTCTGCTTGTATGATTGGTAAGAGCCATCAGACTGTAAGTTCCTCTAGGGGCAGGGAGAGGTGTATAGAGATCGATGTACTCTATAAAGCACCGCAGTTTGTCACTGCTATAGAAATATGGGAAATAATGACTGACCTGAGTTCATCCGGTTCAGGGGAGGATTCTGTGGTCTAGGACCAGACTGGTACCAGATCAGATCATTTGCCCCATGTGCCAGGTTTGTGATGTAGTCATTTATTTCCTCCTACTGCACAACCAGCAATCACAATTCCTGGACAGAGGTGCATGGTGAGCAATGTAACTTCCTACTCATACTAAGATGTGAAAAGCTATGAACTACATAAAAGCAAAATATGAGAACATTCATGGGTGCCCTTTATGCCGCGTGCACACGGTCGGACTTTTCAACAACAAAGGTCCGACGGTCTTTCCGACGGGGTTACGACGGACTTTCGACGGACTTTCTAATGACCTGACTTGCCTACACACGATCACACCAAAGTCCGACGGATTCGTACGTGATGACGTACGACCGGACTAAAATAAGAACGTTGATAGCCGGTAGCCAATAGCTGCCCTAGCGTAGGTTTTTGCCTGTTAGACTAGCACACGGAAAAGCGGATTTTTCGACCGGACTTGAGTCCGTCGGAAAGATTTGAAGCATGTTCCAAATCTAAAGTCCGTCAGATTTTTGCCCGAAAAAATCCGCTGCAGGTCCGATGAAGCCCACACGTGGTCGAATTGTCCGCCGGACTCGGTTCTTTGGACCAGTCCGGTCGAAAAGTCTGCCCGTGTGTACGCGGCATTAAAGTTGAATATGTCATGCTTTAGGCCTCATTTACACGGGGTAAGATGGGCAGATCAAGCGTGCTTTTCAGAGTGGTGGTAGGGACTGCCGCTGTGTGAACCTAGACATTGCACTGCCTTCTAATACTAAAAAAAATGAAAATGGCGATAGAGGTCCTTTTTAGAAATATTGTTACATATTCTAATTATGTGGCCTGAGGTGTTCTGTTTTAGTTCACCATACGACACAACCCGGAAACTTGAGCGCTCTCAACCAGAGACTTATGGACTTTAGTTATGATAAGTTGAACTCGGAAGCTCTGCAATTCTCTTCTTTTACCCCTTTGTTGGGATTTTTCTCAGATTTTGAAAAGATAGATAGATAGATAGATAGATAGATAGATAGATAGATAGATAGATAGATAGATAGATAGATAGATAGATAGATAGATAGATAGATAGATAGATAGATAGATAGATATAGATAGAGATAGAGATAGAGATAGAGATATAGATATATAGATAGAGATATAGATATATAGATAGAGATATAGATATATAGATATATAGAGAGAGAGATTGTAACCATCTAATTGTTTACCTAATTTGTCTGTCCAAATTACTTTGCAAATAAAATCTTTTGTAAAAGAAATATTGTTACATATATTTGCTAATACTTTGATTTCTATTTTGATGTATACTATGTATGATGAAATATACAAAGGTTGATATCAGTATTGTAAATTTTTGTATATGTTGTCTCAGGTTTCCCGCGTGACAATCCAGGAGCGGCAGTGTGGCCCGGAGGTGAAACGGAAGCCTTGGCCCGCCTTGACAGACACTTGGAGCGAAAGGTGCGTGTGATTGGATGAATTTTGTGTGCTTTTTATCCCATACACATCAGCTGGCCGGCTGTTGAACGTCCATGGTGACCTAGTGGTTAGCCCTGGTGTGCTGGGTTTAGTTCTTGCAACTCTTGCCAGGGTCCCATTTGTTGCATATGGTTTGTGTGTTCTCTGTGTTTGGGTAAGTTGCTTTTTCAATGCTAAAGTTTCCTATAGAAATATCCTGTTATGGTGATTGGCTACCATCCATTTTGACTTGGCGTGTGTCCTTCTCTGGATAGGGGAGCTTTTCTGGTGTCATTTGGTGTTATTTGTTCGAGTACTTACATTATCTGTGTCTGTTTCAGGCTTGGGTGGCCCATTATGAAAGACCCAGGATGAATGCCAACTCTTTACTGGCAAGCCCTACGGGTCTCAGCCCTTACCTGCGCTTCGGCTGTCTTTCCTGCCGACTCTTCTACTATCGGTTACGGGAACTCTATCAGAAGGTAAGTCAAACTGTCAAATATTGTCTTCAATAAATTGTTTCCCTGGTCACAGTTTGTCAGTCAGGCATTTGCTAAAAAAATTTGTAGGTGAGGTAGACTTTGTACTTGGTGCTTCCATTGCCAAATGTTTTACTGTGTTTTAAAGTGATTTTAACCGCTTCAGCCCTGGAAGATTCTACCCCCTTCCTGACCAGAGCACTTTTTGCGATTCGGCACTGCGTCGCTTTAACTGACAATTGCGCGGCCTTGTGTCGTTACACCGAATTAAAATTGACGTCCTTTTTTTATCACAAATGGAGCTTTCTTTTGGTGGTATTTGATCGCCCCTGCAGGTTTTTTTTTTTTTTTTTTTTTTTTTTTTTTTTTTAAACAAAAAAAAATAACGGCAATTTTGAAAAAAAAAAAGGCAATATTTTTTGCTATAATAAATATCCCCCAAAAATATATAAAAAAAACCTATTTTTTTCCTCAGTTTATCCCGATATGTATCCTTCTACATATTTTTGGTAAAAAAAATCGCAATAAGCGTATATTGATTGGTTTGCGCAAGATCTTTATTGGGACTGCGACATTATGGCGGACACATCGGACATTTTTGACACTATTTTGGGACCATTGTCATTTATACAGCGATCAGTGCCATAAAAATGCATTGATGACTGTGTAAATGACACTGGCAGTGAAGGGGTTAACCACTAGGGGGCGAGGAAGGGGTTAAGTGTGTCCTAGGGAGTGATTCTAACTGTGGGGGGGGGGGTGCTACACCTTAGATGACAGCGATCACTACTCTCGATGACAGAGCAGTGATCAGCGTCCTGTCACTAGGCAGAAAGGGGAAATGCTTTGTTTACAAAAGCATCTCCCCCTTCTACCTCTCCGTGACATAATCGCGGGAACTGAGGTTTTTTTACCTTCATGCACAGAAGGTAAAAAACCTTGAGCCTTTACAACCACTTTAATTTGTTGAAGATTCTGGACTCCTTCCCATTCTGCTTGCTGCATGTTTGGTGCGTTTTCTAGCAAAGCCCGTATTTCATGGGGGATGAATAGGATTCCTCCTGTATTGAATTGTATTGTACTTGTACTGTCCTCCCTAATGTTGTAAAGTGCTGCATAAACTGTTGGCGCTATATAAATCCTGTATAATAATAATACTACAATAAGACACAAGATACTGCAGCTGCACCATATGGGTAAAGCAGATATATGTATTTTGTCTGTCATTAAACCCCTTAGAAAATCAGTGCGACAACAAAGTCCTCTACAACCCAACCCCATCACAGTTGGTGTACACACAGCCACAGCAGAGTTTCCTGAGAGCTAGCATTGCTAAATTAGTACAAAAAGCAATGCTTGCCATCCTCACCCTGTCCTCTAATGTATATTAATACCTGTAAAAGTTACTGGTTAGTAGGCATTGCTTAATTTGTGTAGGGGTGGGACTGAGATTGTGAGACTTTTTTTTAATTTTTAAAATAGAGAACTGTCATGAACAAATATACAATAGAACAATGGAAACATATACAATGTAAAATTACAGTGTAGAAAACCTTTTAGGAATAGTCGTCAAGATGACCTAAAATGAGTATTTCTCGGCCCATGCAACAATATCCGCTCCTGATCTCAAATTTTACTAGAACTTTCACTGTCATTTCTGCCCCTTGAGTCATACATTGTGTTCTAATAATTAGCCGCATAAATACTGCTTCCCTCGTCACCCCAATTGTAATAAAGGGTTCATCTTTATCTTTCTTATTTAACAGGTTACTTTGTTGAACCTTTCAGATAAGTGGATGTAGTGCAATAATTCAAACAACTCAAAATTAGTATAATTATTAAGGGAATTTACTTAGCTTGGTTTAAAGTGGTTGTAAAGGCAGATTTATTTTTTTTATCTTCATGCATTCTGTGCATGAAGATAAAACAAAGCCTTCTGTGTGCTGCAGCCGCTCTCAGCCCCCTCTAAATACTTACCTGAGCCCCATCTCTTTCCAGCAATGTTGCACGAGACGCTCGGTTGGCCGGAACTTCCCTCCTCATTGGCTGAGACAGCATTGTGGCACCATTGGCTCCCACTGCTGTAAAAGTCAGCCAGCCAATCAGGAGAGAAAGGGGGCGGGCCGCGGCTTTGTGTCTGAATGGACACAGGGAGCTGTGACTTGCCTCGGGTGCCCCCATGGCAATCTGCTTTCTGTGGGGGCACTCAACAGGAGGGAGGAGTCAGGAGCGCCGAAGAGGGACCCGAGAAGAGGAGGATCGGGGCTGCTCTGTGGAAAAACCAACTGCACAGAGCAGATGAAAATAACACAACATGTTATACTTAAGGGTAAAAAGAGACTTTACAATCACTTTAAAGATGTATTACAGATGATAAAATTGATATATACAGCATCATTCAAGTCTACTGGACTCCGTAATTTAATTTAAAATTCCTGGAAGTGACAGTCCTCTTTTCCCAGGCACTCTGTCCAAGCCATGGTTGAAATCAACTAGTCTCTCTTATTTATTTATAGATCTATATCAGGATGGATAAAAAACAATGATTTATATATATATATATATATATATATATATATATATATATATATATATATATATATATATATATACTCAGATTTAATAATTAAATAATTAATTTAATTTATTCAGCATGAAATGGAGCTTAGTTATGTAGCATGAGGCTGTGGCTGTATGTTCTGCAATATTTACATTTTTTGGTAAACTCTTTTTCAATTAATCCAAGCTCTGCAAGCTGAAATTCCATGCACTGCATTGATGCATTCACACAACTTCACAGTATCCATGAGATGAAATAAAGTTCACGAATATTCCTTTATTCCATTGTTTTGCAAATCTATGTACACTTCAAACTGTGCGATTGAATCGGTTTGGATATCGCTGTTTTAATATGGGAAACCTTCATTTTGTTTGCAAATATGAAAGATTTTAACTACCAGCAAGAATAAGTCCTTCCATTTAAAGAGCACCTGTCATTTCACATCCATCATGGCAGCGCCTGTTAGCGGGCATCCACTTACCCGCTGCCGCCACGTTCCTCACCTTGTTGTGTCACTGCTGCATCACCAGCCGTCCCATTAAAGTGAATGGGACTGTCGGTGAGTCAACAGCGGGTCAGAGGAGGAGCCACTGTGGGACAGAGGTGACAGTTGTTCATACATACATAGAGTGTATGTATGTATATATGTATGTATATATGTATGTATATATGTATGTATATATATATATATATATATATATATATATATATATATATATATATATATATATATATATATATATTCTGTTATTAGTAGTATACAAAATACCTCCAAGTTTCTTATAAATCAATAACTATTAACCTATATTATATGTAGTTGTAGTTTTTTGCGCTCCTTTGGTGATGTAATAAGCATGTCAGTGTAATTACTCTGGTGGGTAGAATTATTCTATTGGCCATATTTTTTACCTGTCTTCTGTTTAGCTACTGTTGTTGCATTGGAATGCACAGAAGAATAAAATACCATTTCACTTGCGATTCCTGCCAAGAGTAGGAAACAGTAGTCAGGCATCATGGGATATGTAGTCCAATAAAAAAGGATGAAATTATGTCAATAACAAAGGAGGAAACTCATGTGGTGTTTTTTTTTTCACAACAGGTGAAGAAAAATAGCCCCCCACCTCTCTCCCTCTTCGGTCAGCTCTTATGGAGAGAGTTTTTCTATACGGCAGCTACCAACAACCCCAAGTTTGACCAAATGGAAGGGAATCCAATCTGTGTACAGATCCCATGGGACAAGAACCCCGAGGCGCTGGCAAAGTGGACAGAAGGGAAGACTGGCTTCCCCTGGATTGATGCCATCATGACCCAGTTAAGACAGGAGGGCTGGATACACCACCTGGCGAGGCATGCTGTTGCCTGTTTCTTGACCCGAGGTGACCTGTGGAATAGCTGGGAGTGCGGGGTTAAGGTGAGATAGATAATGTTTTTATTATAATAATCAGTAACTTGGAGCACCAGTCAAAACTGGGCTTCCCTTGGTCCAAATCCTCAGAATTAGTCAGTGGCTGAGAGATCATCTGAAGCCATGTGCATTGTTGTCTGATATTTAACATGGAGGAAACTGTCCGACTTCATCTGATCTCTGAAATAAGCTGACATATCTGGTTAGACCCAGGCAAAAGCTTAAAGCGGAGCTATAAACTAACTTTTCCTTCAACAGTCCCTGTGCACCCCCAGCTTTGGTCTTCGGCTGTCTTCATTGGCCGGCACCAGATGATGGAATTCCTGTGCATGGCACACAGGGACTGTGCCGGCGATGTGAACTGAGCTTGGACAGTTCAGTTTACATGAAGGAGAAGACCATAAGCAGGCAGGAAGGTGTATATATTATTGCAGAAGAGACATTACAGGTGCCTGCCTGCTTGTAGTTTGTGACAGCAGAATTTTAGTTTCACTTTGGAAAGTGAGGAATGTCACTTAAACTAAGAGGGTGCTGGTGAGCACTTTCATAGTCCATTGAACTTTCTGCTCTTGGATAACTGCCTGCCGTTATGGAAGGTATGGGCAGACCACTATGCTGAGAGTCTGCAGTTGTTGACAGTCAGCTGATCGTTGGTGCAATTCTGTGCAAGCTCCTTAGAAAAAAGATAAATGCACATTTTGTACCTGCAAAAAAGTAATATATATATATATATATATATATATATATATATATATATATATACTTTTTTTTATTTTTTTTACTTATACTTTAAAGCACATTTAAACCCAAGAGCTAAAAGTGTTACTAAACCCAGTAATTAGGGGTGCAACGGATCAAAAAACCCACGGTTCGGATCGTTCCTCGGATCAGGAGTCATGGTTCGGATAATTTTCGGATCAACAAAAAAAAAATCTCCCCTACAGTAATATCTACAATCTCCCTATTGGCAGAGTATTGTCAGGGCATTGCAGCAGGGTATTGCAGCAGGGCATTGCAGAATATTGGCAGGGCATTGCAGAGTATTGGCACTGTTGCCATCCGATCTCTCCCCTCCACTGTACAGATCAGTACACATAGGGGAGAGAGAGGAACCGGCGGTTTGTTACAAGTGATCGCTCCGTCATTCGACGTGCTAAACGGCCGCCGGGTGTACCAAGATGGCCGCTGCTCCGGAGCTAGGCCAAAGCCGCGGCCTTTCCTATGGCCGAGGCCACAGGTGTCCCGTACGGATCAACCTCCGCGGATCGGATCAACCTCCGCGGATCGGATCACGGATCGATGACGATCCGTTGCACCCCTACCAGTAATATGAAAATAGTTCATCCGCACACACACACACAGTGCCCACAGCTTATAAATCTTCTTTTTACATTAAAAGTCTGCCACTATATACCTTTTTTGGCTGATCTGTATACCACAGTCAGTGATAAACTACACAGTTTCTCCAGTGCTGAGAATTCAGGAAGGAGGAGATTTCCACTTCAGCCTGTATACACACCCACATGTGTGATGCCAAAATCATGTGACCTGGCTAGTTCTGAGAACAGGTAATTATTCTCTCCAGCATAAAAGACATAACTGAGCATGTGCTGGTTGGCTACTCTGCCTGTTAGCTGTTTTTTACCTAGATAGTGCAGGAGGGGGAGGACCTGTCCATACAGGAAAAAAAAACAGCCTTTTTACACAATGCAGAGGATTAACCCCTTAAGTTCAACGGTGAGTCTAACTAGCATGCTTTACTGCATATACAGACCAGGGGCGGATCTTGGGGGGGGGGGGGGGGGGTTGGGAGCGCGCAACAGGGCAATTGCCCCCCAAGAAATTTGTTGCGGACGGCTCAGTGGGTGAGCGGATGAGCCAGTCAGCATGCATGTGAGCGGGCATCTGGCCAATCAGTGGGCTGGCGGGCGGGGGAAGCAGAGAGATGACATCTCTCACTACCAGGCGACCGCCCTGCATCCCTGCAGTTCCGCCCTCACTGCGCAGGCAACCGTGAGATTACATCATCTCTCTGCTGCCTGCCTTCATTCTGGGACACAGGAAGTGACAATCCCCACCTTAGCAGGAAATTGACAGTTGTAGCAGGCAAGTGACAATCCGCAACTTGTGGCAAGTGACAATCCGCAACAATGGCAGGTGACGTGGCAAGTGACAATTCGCAACTTGTGGCAAGTGACAATCCGTATCTGGTGGCAGGCGACGGTGGCAAGTGACAATCCACATCTGGTGGTAGGTGACGTGGCAAGTGACACACTCGGGGCTCCCACTGATTCTGCATTATGGTGAATTGAACTATTTCATTTTATATAACAATGTAATATAAGAACGAATGCGCTTCAATCATCCTGACACCATAACAACCATGGTGCCAGGTTGATTGAAGCGCCAACACCAGCCATTTCCCCCATAAATTCCCCTCAAAAAAAAGATTATTTTCTGGCAGTGCCCCTCCCGAGACTAGCCTCTGGATCTGCCCCTGATACAGACAGATTTTAATGTTGTGGGTTTAGTAACACTTTTTAAGTAGTAATAATTGAAGGTACTGAGAGATGAAAAGCATTGCCTCTCTGTTGTAATCCTTAAGATTATTGACTTCTAGGATGCCTGTGATTTGCCAGGCTGCAGCGTTATGCAGGGAGGGTCAGTGTTTAGACAGAGCTGCTGACTGCCAATTCTTCTATAATTATGTTCATTAGTCTGTGTCTTTGTCTGCAGGTGTTTGATGAACTGCTGCTGGACGCGGATTTCAGCGTAAATGCAGGAAGTTGGATGTGGCTGTCATGCAGCGCATTCTTCCAGCAGTTTTTCCACTGTTACTGTCCTGTGGGCTTCGGAAGACGGACGGATCCCAGCGGGGACTATGTCAGGTGTGTGGTAATACAAGTATTTGTAAGGACTAAATTATTGTGCTTATGTTTTCAGGGGAGTGCATTGCTTCATTTTGGAGCAAGTTTTTCTGTGCCTATATTTGACACATTGTAAATGGGCAACAGAATTTTATTGCATAACATTTTTTGACATCAGTGCCACCCAGTGAAAATAAAATGTGTTTATAACCATGAGATATAGGCTCGTACCTTCAGGTAATTGGACACTGGCAAGCTTTTGAGGACATGCTCCCTGGTTGGCCCCTCCCTCATACAAATAGCTCTACCCCACTTTGTAAGTGCTCCATTTTTACTAGCGATGACCTTTTTAGCCTAAACAACTTTTTTTTTTTCTTTATAGCTTTATATCTTCAAATTCTTAAACAAAACAAAACCCCGCCTTACTGCTTTTTTAGTGCTAAAACTCTACCACTCAGAGCGGAGTCTCCGGTTGATGATCAGGTGTACATGACACCACAGGTAGCACATTTTACCAGCAATTTCTTACCTTTTATAAAGTGCTCAGGTGCTTCCTCCCGCCCTTTATGCTGCAAAGATTCTGCAGATCGAAAGTTTGAGATGCTCCTAAAGGCTCTCTTTACTTTTGCAGGTCCAGACTGACAACCAGCTCATGCTGCAATTTCAGTATGTCAAACTGCAGCTGACTGGACTAGGGCAAATGAATAACCCTGTTTTTCAGGATTGTACATTAAAAGAGGAATTCCCTTCTGCTCTGTCCTTTTGTGTGGATGCCCCAGAACATGTCCTGAGTCAAATTTCCAGAATGGCTCTAATTTCCATTCACATGCACAGAATCTTGTGGCAAAAAGCCTGGACAGCTATCTGTTACAAAAAGGTACTTTTTTTTAAATGTATTCCTTTTCAAAAAAGATATCTGCTTGGAGAGGCACTTGACCAACTCATCAAAGATGTCACCAGAGGGAAGGTTTTACTCCCACAGCAAAAGATCCCAAAATTCTCTCTACCTCCTCAAACCTCAGAGCACCTAACTACTTTATGCAGACTTCAACCTGAAAAACAGAAGTTCAGCCCTTCCTTTTTGTCACAAGACTTGGGCCACAAGCCCAGCAAGTCTTCCCTAAAGCCCTCTTCCCAATGAACTTGTAAGAGTGGAGGACGTCTGGTACTTGGCCTTTCTCTGGGTCCCAGATCTGTTTCAGCAAATCAGCCCAGTAGAATCTGGTACACAGACATGCTTGGACTTCTAGCAGACAATCCTTGACCTCTTCCCAACAGACAAGATCTGCTATCTCAAGGCTTTCTTAATTATCCGGCTGCACAGTCTCTAGCTTTAACAGAATGGCTGTTAAAGCCCAGGTCTTAGTAAATAGAGGGGTCACTGAGTTTGATATTCCTACCTTGCTAAAAGCAAGAAAAGCTACTTCCAAGTTGATCTACTATCATACCTGGAAATCCTTCTTTGGTGTGAACTTTAGCTTTAGCCCCAGAGATTACACTGTGCCTCAATTCCGGGCCTTCCTAAAATCAGGTCTTGACCAGAACTTGGCCTTAAAGTGCAATCTAAGGCTACATATAAGAATCTTTAAAACCATTGCTCCCCAACCCCCTTCCCTGCCTTCCTACCTATGCTGTATAGTGCTGTTTAAAAAGGAAAAAAAGCCTGTGTAAATACCTTTTTAATCCACCCTGTTCTGATCACGTGATGCAGAAGATTTTGCTTTCCTGTGTCATGGAGTGACTGCTGTAGGGGAGACAATGGAAGCTCATGGGTGATGTCATGGTTCCCGGAATTCAGCCCCCTTGTTGAGTGCTCCATGACAGGGGGAGCCAGAGATTTCTGAATCACATGCCTGGACTGCAGTGAACTAAAATTAGGTAGTTACACAGATCCCCTTTTAAAGCGGGGTTCCACCCCAATTTTGAATAATATCTGTATGTATTCTCTTCCTTGCCTAGATGCTGACATGCCGTTTAAAAAAATTTAAATCGTCGTAATTACCTTTTATTTTTCTATTCTTCTTTGCACTTCCTGGTTCTCCTCCCGTGGGAGTAGGCGTATTTCTAGCCTCTCCCAGACTCCTGGGAGCTAGTCTCAGGCTTCTCAGGATGCCACTGAGCATGTGCGGGAACGAGCGGTGAATGCTGGGAGCACAGCATTCACCACATCCAGGAAATAAATGCTTGTGGGCTTCAAATGCCCACAATGAAGATGGAAACTGCCTGCAGTGAATAATATAAGTTATTCTTTCCGACGAAATCTGACACAGGCGGACATATTACACACAATATGTGAGTATGTAATGCTGAGAAGAAAAGTTTGTGAATGAACTCAAAAAAAAAAAACGATAGCTAGGTGGACCCCCGCTTTAATTTTTTTTTTTTAACCGGCACTACCATATTTGGAATAGGCAGGAGGAGGGGGACACATTGGTTTTAAGCATACCTTTTAATGTAGCCATTAATTCCGATGTAAGCCTTTAAAAGAACCAGTCTCTGCCTTTTTTATTCTCTTTTAAAGACCTCCTGGCTTCGCTCTATTATAAATATTTTTCTTCAAGGTGTATCTTGCATTAATCCTCCATTGCAGCACCCTGTGCTTTCTTGCAATCTCAGCTTGGTTCTCTGTGCCTTGCAGAGACTCCCCTTTTGAACCCATCATGGATATTCCCTTAGATGACCTTACCTGCAGAATAGCCTTTTTGGTTGCTGTCAGACATGTCTCTGCGTTGGTGGCTCTCCTGTAAAGAGCCGTTCCTCATCCTTTACAAAGACAAGGTTGCCTAACACCAAAGACCATCTTTTCTGCCCAAAGTGGTATCAGTCTTGCACCTAACGAGGTCATAGTCCTACCATCTCTGCTCCACAACATTCAAAGGAAGCCTCTCTTTGTTGTCTGGGCATTGTTAAAGCCAATAGAGTCCTACCTCAAAACTACAGCTTCAATCAAGCAGACTAATTCCCTGTTTGTCCTGTCCCCAGGACCTCGCAAGGGTCACCCCTGCTTCCAAATCCACAATTGCAAGATGGATGAGAAATCTGATTGCTGAAGCTTACACTCAAGGACACATCTCCTCTTGCACTTTTTTACACGCCCGTTACACCAGAGCGGTAGGAGTTTTCTGGGCATTTCAGCACAAGGCCTTTGCAGCCCAGTTGTGTACCTGGTCCTCTGTTTATACTTTTTTCCAAGTTCTACCAGTCAGATGTCCAGTCTTCTGCAGATGCATCCTTTGGCTGCAAGGGTCTTGCAGCGGCACTCTGAAGAGGAGTATCTTTATCCTTATTAATAGGCCTGCTGGCCCAGTTGTTGCCCATCCTTCTCATTCATCGCTTGGGGAGATCCCAGGGTGCCAGGGTGTATGAATACTTTGTCTGTGTCCTGTACTTTATGATTAAGATAAGAGAAATTTTGACTTGCCTGTAAATGCCATATCTTAGAGTACATTACAAGACATCCTCTTCTCCATTCCTTGGTTATGCAACATTGCTTGCTATAAAACTGAGGAGCCACGGAGTGGGGTAGGGTTGTAGGGGAGGTGTCCAGGGGGCCTGTCCTCAGAAGGTTGCCAGTGTCCAATCACCTGAAGGTACAAGACTATATCCCTGGTTCTGCTGTCAATACTTTGCCTGTGTACTCTACTGTACTCCAAGATATAGAATTTATAGGTAAGTTAAAGTTCCTCTATTTCTATGTTGCAGTTAGAGCTTGCAACCCTAAGAAGAAAAAAGATCATCCTGTTGCTTTTATAGCAGGTTAAACAGCACAGTGCTTGTGCTGTCTAATCTGTTCCTTTCTATGCTGTAAAAAACCTGGTTGATCCTGCCTGGTCCTATGTCCTATGTATGTAAACTGACCATGGTAATCATGGCTGCTGATCCATAACACCGTGGTCAGTTTATGTGCCTCCACCATCCTGGTGTTCTCCTCTTTTTCCCTCCCTCTCTGCCTGTCCGCTCCTGTATGTGAACGGTCTCCAAACTTGCCCCTCCCCTCCTGGCGCTATTCGTAGCTAGCAGTAAAGTAATATAAGGATTGCTGCCAGCCCCTCTGTTTTACCAAGCCATACTACACAGTGTAAATGTTTGTATAAAATTATGCTTCTAAATACCTTATTGCAGATCATTTCTGTTCGGTCACATGACCTCCGACTGCTCTCCTCCCCCAATTTAAGGGCTGCAGCAGGAGGGGCTGAGCAAACAGCACAGCGGTCACGTGACCTCCCAGCTGACGTCAGAGGGGGTATTTAGTATTTAGGGGGTATTTTGTTTCAGTTTTTTTTTTATATATAAGAAAAAATAAATATATATATATATATATATATATATATATATATATATATATATATATATATATATATATATATATATATATATATATATATATATATATAATGTATATGTATGTATGTGTGTGTATATGTACCATATATGTGTTTTGAGTACATTTCCTAAATCGTTTACCTCTTTTTGGCTTGTAGACGGTACCTGCCAGTGCTCAAAGGCTATCCTTCCCGTTACATATATGAGCCATGGAACGCCCCAGAATCTGTGCAGAAGGAAGCCAAGTGCATTGTGGGTGTCGATTATCCGAAACCCGTTGTCAACCATGCTGAAGCCAGCAGATTGAACATAGAACGCATGAAACAGACCTATCAGCAGCTGTCTCGCTATCGAGGGCTCTGTGAGTATCCATCGCCTGTTATCCTTTCTCGAAAGTGTCCTAAAATCCTTCCAACTCAAAACTAAGTTTGGTCTTTCAGCATAGGTTTTGGCAGTCTGTCAAACTGTGTATGTGGTGTGTGTTCCTCTTATGGACTTCTCAGCTGCATAAACTACATTGTATGGAGTAAGTCTGAATGAAGTCCTAATTAGGGAAATCAATGTTCTGTACTCCAGCTGATGCAGCCAAAAAAGTGGGGAATGGTACCAGGCCTTCCTTCTTCATTTCTTAGCATAAACTCTCAGTACTTTGCATGCTTACTAATGTATTATGCAGTAGGGCTGCAACTAACGATTATTTTTATAATCGATTCGTTGGCCGATTTACTGTTTAGATTGCATAATAACCTTAAAAGTGTGTGTATAATTTAGTTAACCTGTAAAGTTAAAAAAAAAAAAATGGCAATTTATACTGAAATATCTCTATGCAGTGGTAGATATAAATAACCAACTATATGGTTAGGAGCAAAATCTCTAATCCACTCTGAGAATCACAGACAGAAGAGATTATAATGTATATACTATTAGAGGTTGAATCTGGTAAATATCAGACTCGAATCACATTTTTTTTATTAAAAGAAAAAAAAATTAAAGACTGTTTTGCCGATTTTCAGACAAAACTGTAATATATATATTATATGCTGGCCGTACAAAAACAATGTCTTCCTTAAAAAAAAAAAATGTAATTTTAAGAACGTTCGTTTGATTTTCGAATCGATAGTGGGGTCAAATCGACATTCGTTTTGGACCACAGTGATGGGAAAATTTGAAGAAGCAAATGAGCATTCTTTCATTCAGCGAATGTACAAAGATTTTTCGTATGCATATTCTCGTCCGAAAATCGATACGTGTATGGCCAGCATAAGGCTCGGTTCACACATTATGCAGTTTTGCTTTTTATCTGTTTCTGCAGTGCGTTTTGCATTTTTGCACACGCGATTTTGTGGCAATTTGCATTTTTTATGCTTTTTTTTTTTTTTGGCCAATTTGTTGTTGGGCAGATTGAGAAATGCAAATCGCTGCAAAAATGCACTATATGCTTTTCTGCAGCTTCTCCATTGAAGTCTATTGAACCAAAAAAAGAACCGTTTTGTGTTGAAAAAAAGTCTTGAGCTTTTTCAAATACGCAGCGGCTAAAAAAAGTATAGATGTAAATGTGTCTCATAGGAAACCATGTTACATGAACTGTAGTGCGTTTCCGCAAAAAGCACCAAAAAACGCATAGGTGTGAACCAGACCTGAGAGGTTTAGTAGCAGCAGCATGCTTTGTATCGCCTGTCATAATGGGGTTAAACTAAAATTGGCTCTTTTATAGTACAAAAAGAGCAGATAATCGCTTCTATAAGGGGTACATTTATACTGTGAAACAGTGTGTGTGTGTGTGTGTGTGTGTGTGTGTGTGTGTATATATATATATATATATATATATATATATATATATATATATATATATATATATATATATATATATATATATATATATTAAATACACCCAAAAGTAGGATATATGGGCATTTTAACTGGGAGTCAGACATGACGCTATATGAAGCGTGGAAGAGAGATCTCAATCTTTTATATTACAGTAGTACTAAAAGCTGAGACTTTTTTTTTTCACGGATATGATCATTTTAAATATAATGCACAATACTGGTAAAAGTTTACTTTAAATGTAATGCCTTCTATTACCTCCAGTCTATCAGCCTCTACCTTCTCTGGGTTCTGATGCTGATCTTTCCTTCACAGTCTTTAAAGTGATTTTCTTTTTTAAATAACAAACATGTTATACTTACCTGCACTGTGTAATAGTTTTGCACAGAGCAGCCCTGATTCTCCTCTTTTGGGGTCCCCCACCATTGCTTCTGGCTCCTCCTGCCTTCAGAGTGCCCCCTATAGCAAGCTGCAAAGTGTAATATAGAGTGCCCCTATAGCAAGGTAAAAAAAAACTTCTGCCTTTTTAGAACCACTCACTTCCTGCCCAGGACTACATGTCCCATGAGGCATTGCTCCTTTCACATTCACAAGTTCTCAAGCACTTACTGACATGTATGGACGGTGTACTGAGCTGTATTTGTGCTGAACTGTATTTTCTAACATGTAAAGACATAATGCATTCTGTATGCAGGCCAACTAATCGGCTGGCCGATTTAATCGATTATGAAAATAGTTGACAACTATTTCATAATCGATTAGTTGTCGATTAATCGATTAATTTTTTCGGCCCTAGTATGCAGTATCAATTTATAAGAGAAATTGTTTTGCTTATTTAGGTATTTTGGCCTCTGTGCCATCCTCTGTGGAAGATCTCAGTGGTCCTATGGCAGATCCAGCTTCCTCTCAACAGGGGTCCTCTGATCCAGGTGAGACATCCCAAAATTTTTAGCACCCCAGTGAGATTATCAATATGGCTCATAGAAACTGAAAGCACTTTGACAGTCTCACAATTTAAGGGAGGATCAAAATGTAAAGCGCTTATCAAACAGATATAACAAAACCAATTCAGTGGTATACTGAACAGGCCAAAAGAGAGCAAATAAGAGATGTTCATTGTTAATGTTTATATATACTTTTAATGAGAGGTTTCTTTTTAAAGCTGAAATCCTGGGGAAAAAAACGTTTTGGTATAGGCATGCTCTGTGTTTTCCCCATTCTTACAACCCACCTTAAATTCTGGTAATGGTACTCACCCATCTGATGGAAAAAATGGATGATGAAGTTCTACCCTTCTTCGGCAGCCGATTGATGCACAGAAAAGGAACAGCACAATAAAAAGTCATCTTTGTGCTCACAAGCATTAAAGTAATATTAAAGGCACTTTTTTGCAACCCTGATTCTCCTTTTCTTGGGTCCCCCACCGGCGCTCCTTGCTGGAGGAAGATCTATCTCAGGCTGCAGACAGAAGGCTTTTTACCTTCATGCATAGAACGCATGAAGGTAAAAAAAAAACCTTGAGCCTTTAGAACCACTTTAAAGCTTCGATTGGCTTAGAGTGCTGCCCTTCCCTCTGCCAGTCTGAGCGCTGCTATGCAGGACAGGTTCAGATACATACACGGATCAGCCACCATAACTCGTTGAGGCATAGACTCCACTAGACCTCTGAAGGTATGCTAGACCAGGCTGTCAGTAGCAGATTCTTTAAGTCCTGTAAGTTGTGAGGTGGGGCCTCCATGGATTGGACTTGCTTTTTCAACACATTCTACAGCTGCTTGATTGGATTGAGATCTGGAGACCCTTATCAACACCTCAAACTCGTGTTCCTTAAACTATTCTTGGATTAATCAGACCAGGTCATCACCTTCTTCTGCTCCTGTGGTCCAGTTCTGATGCTTAGGTGCCCATAGTAGGCACTTTTGGCTGTAGACAAGGGTGAGCATGGACATCCTGACTGGTCTGTGGCAACGCGCCCTATACACAGCAAACTGCAATGCACTGTGTGTTACTCCTGCTGTCTTACTCCTTTCTATGGAAATCAGCATCAACTTTTTTAGCAGTTTGAGCTACAGTAGCTCTTCTGTTGGATAGGACTACACGGAACAGCCTTCACTCCCCATGTGCATTAAAACCTATAGCATGGGAAAGACACATATAGGGAGAGGTAATAGTGCTGCACACCCCAAATAGTACAATACTTTTCTACATACATTACTTGAATTACTTACCTTGCTGCTAAACACTCCCCCCCCCCCTCCCCCTTTTTTTTAAACCCCTGCTTACCTAGTGGTAAGTTCAGCACACTTCAGATACTCACCCGCCCAGCGTTGTTCAGCTGAGATGGTCTTCTCTTCTGGCAGCGTCCAGTCCCTTGCTGCCATGTTTTGGTGTGACGTCATTGAGGGGGTGCTTCTAGGCCCTGTCATTCCCCTTTACTGAATGAAAAGGCTTTGCTTCCTGGGATATGTGACGTGCATATCCCAGGAGGCAAAAGGACAGTGCATGTCATTCGTCAAGGCGAATGATGTGCATGTTTGTCAGGGCCGGACAATTTTGTACAAAGAAGAGTAAAAAAAAGCACTAATCGTGCAGAGGACCGGCAGAGAGGAGGGATTGATGTTTTTGAGGGTGAAGACTCGCTTTAATGAGCTTTGGCGGCCTATGACCCTGTAACAAATTTTCCTTTTTCATAGACCACTTTTGGTCAGTCCTGACCACAGCAGATGATTCACAAAGCAAGGATAAGTAGCTTTTATTTTTAAGACATGTGACTGTAAATTTCAGTACTTATTGGACCTAAAAATAACTGTCACTTTGTTGAAAAAGAAGTATCCTGTTGTGTTGACTTATAAATTGAACCTTGTGTATAACAGTTGCTACTAAATTTACAAAGAAGAGCAGACTCTTCACTGGCTCTTCCTATTTCTAATAAAATTCATAGCAGCTGATTACCTAATTTTGTTTCTGAAACTAACGCTGAATTTAAAAAAAAAAAAAAGTTATTTTCAACTTCGGTCCAACACTGTGATAGCACTTCTGTAGAACACACCCAGAGAGCTTATTTCCTGCATAGAGCTTGAAGTCCTATGAAAGATGTGCCCTGCAATAGGAGAGTGCTTTTTGTTAAGGGACTTTCTTATGACACAGACTGGTTAGGTGGTGATAATGATGCCAGATGCTTTCACAGGTCAGTTATGTGAATAAAAGTGCTGCCAAGGCTTACAACAAGGTCTCCAGGAAAAGGAAAGGCAAAATATGAAATAGTATACTAATGAAAGAAAAAACTTTCTTACTGGACAATAACGCATACCGAACTAGTATTTCTTAATTTATAGCCAATTGTTTTTACATTTTAAATACAGTAGGGAATGGTTAAGACCCCTGATTTGTTTCTTTCTGTGCCCATTGGTAGTACAGTACAGTGAGTTGACTCCACGCCAGTTGTCTTTTCAGGGCTTTTTCTGACCAATGTTATTTAAAACGGCAAAGAAAAGATCCACAAACAGAATATCGTTTGCCCAAGCAGGGTGGGGCATAAGAACTTACTGTATGTCCGCATTGGAAGATTTTACTTCACCTCCTTTCTGTGATAACTCTAAGACCCCTTTCACACTGGGACGCCCGGCTGTTAGCGCTAAAGCGCCGCTCATTTTAGCGGCGCTTTTAGCGCTGTTTTTGCGGTGCTTTTTATTTTAAAAAATGGATAAGTCCCGTTTTGCAGGGCTTTTAAGGTGCTTTGGAAGCGCTGCCCATTTATTGCAAGGGGCAGGGCGTTTTGGGAGCGTTTTAATAGCCGCCCCAAAGATGCTGCTTGCAGGACTTTTTGTAACGTCCCGCAAGCGCACCGCCCCAGCGTGAAAAGACACACTGCAATGAATGGGAGGCGGTTTTCAGAGGCAGTTTCTAGCTCTAAAGCGCCTGAAAACTGCCTCAGTGTGAAAGTAGCCTTAAAATTTCCAATACCTTCTGTAACAGAGACAGTGGTCACTAGGAAAAATCGTCCCAGTAGGGACACAAACAGCAGTAAAAACCTGACGGGGGTTTAACTCTGCCCACTGTATCCAAAATTTAATTTTAGAAATCGTTACGAGCCAGTGTTAGAATCCAGCTCTGGGTGCCCACCAGATGATAAAGCCATGCGCCTCTGCAAAGATTGCTACCAATGAAAGCTGGCTTCAGGAGTATCCCATAACAGCCAGGTTTTACCATGTTGGTTTTCTGCACATCACAGGTTTCCTTTTTTTTTTTTTTTTTTTTTTAAATAAAGACCCTTGAATAGAATTGTGCTGTTCATTCTATCTGCTTTCAAGAGCGGCAGCAATATAATTAGGATGTGTGTTTCTTGTTGAGTCATAAAGGTCTCTGTACACAACGCTGACATTTCTCTAATAGTTAGACTTTTGTACTGATCCTAAAAATAAATTGGATACAGAGAACAGAAGGCTGTCCAGCTCACTGCGTATTCAAGACACAGAATACAAACACATAATATCATTAGAGCAAGTCTGTTACTGCACATCATTGATCGATCACAGGTCGCTGGGGAGATTAGAAAAGAAATGTCATCTGAAAGACTTGGGTTATATCAACTTTTCTGATTATTTCTTTCTCATCCATCGAGGGACAGAGGAATTCAGATACAGTTGGGTTGTACTGATGCCTACAGGAAGCATGCCATAGCCTTGGAGCTTAGTCTTGTCTCTGATGACTCACTCTGTGAATAAGGCCATCTGAAGCACCGGGAGCTACCTCGCTGTTGGACTGCAGGATGGCTCTCAAATCTACTGCCACCACTGACTCTACCATTATAATGATTAATGCTGAGGGACCAAGTGTTCACATCATCCACTGGGCAGAATGTTGCACATGTTCTGTGCTCCTTTTTCATCATTCAGAGTAGAAGAGTCACTATCCTCCTACTCCTGCTTGCACCACGTGGAACTCCTGTCCATTCCTACTGCCTGCATACGGTAACCTGGTTACCTCCAGCTACCTGGGTCTGAGAGTACCTGAGGCCTTGCCTCACACTTTAAGCCTTGAATTACCACTATGTGGATGCAATGTGGCTGCACAGAGGGGGCAGTCCCGCTGCTATGGGTAACCCTAACCTATACTCTCCTGGGGGCATCTACGTGTTATTCTCTAAGGGAACTGCCACCTGCAATCTAGAATTTCATGCCCCTTTATATATAAGGGTCTACATCATTGGAGTCTCCCTTCATTTGTTGGGTGAGGCAGCATTCCCTCCCCTGTCAAATGGACTTTCACATCCACTCAGGACTTTTCAGCCTATCTCACCCCATTCTTGTGGGTAGTGGCCCTAAAGGCTCTTGATGCACTCCAGCTTCTTCCTCCTGCAAAGTCAGTCTCTGGCCTTTCCAAGCTCTTAGAACAGACCAGTCCTTGTGACCATCTCCCAATAGTCTATATCTGAAGGGGACTGTTTTACACACCACAGTTCTGCCGTCACCCCAGGTTTGCAAGAGGTAATTTTAATCTTTATTGATGCAGGCTGGATTAGCCTGCTGTCTCCAGCCTTGGGTCTTTTAGAGTTTGTACAATTTCAATGACCTTTCCATTACATCTGCTATTGAAGGTATTCTTTTATTCAGACTGGAAGCAGCCTGACGGGATATGGGCCCCCATCTTAAGCCTCGTACACACGATCAGATTGTTGGCCAACCAAGCGTCTGATTTTTGTCCAAAGGGCATGTGCCAGGAACTTGTCTTGCATACTAAAGGTACACAATTGTTGGCCAACAAACGTAGTGACGTACTACGAGGACTTTCAGCTCTTGAGCGCCACCCTTTGGGCACCTTCTGCTAATTTTGTGTTTGAGCATTGATTCCGAGCATGCGTGTTTGTACTTTCAACTTTTGTGTGACGGACTTGTGTACTGACGATACGAAAATCTGACAACAGACCGTTGTCTGCCGAAAATTTACCAGCCTGCCATCCAACATTTGTTGGTCGAAAGTTGGACAACAGTGGTCAGAAGGGGCGTACTAATGGTCAGATTTTAGGCCAACGGTCTGTCAACAGACAATCCCTTGCCAACAATCTGATCGTGTGTACAAGGCTTTACATGCTGGAACTGTTCCCCTTTGAGAGGGTATTTGTTAAACAGTGGTATATTTTCCCCACACCCTAACAGGAACACCACTAGAGAGGTAGGCGGCTCTTTTGGCCATTCTTCTCCTGTGGGTCACAGGAGGGCACTTAGCTCTGCACTCCTGTAACCAGATTCAGCCAACAGCGGGTAAAGTCCACTGCTGACTTACGTCCAGGCTCTACAGCAGTGTTTCTCAATTCCAATCCTCAAGGTGCACCAACAGGTCATGTTTTCAGGCTTACCATTATTTTGCACAGACGATTTGATCAGTTTCACTTCCTTAGTAATTACCACAGCCGTATTATCAGAGGGAAATCCTGAAAACATAACCTGCTGGTGTGCCTTGAGGACTGGAATTGAGAAACGCTGCTTTATAGGGATCCTGACAATTAATGTCGGAATCTGCCCAGAGGTTAGCACTGGGTTAGACTGATGACGGGGATGTGATGGTATCCTGAAATGTGTATCCCATAATCCTTTGCTTCAGTACATGAGGAGAATCAGAGTGGTGATTCGTGACGGGCTCTGATATGCTGTATGGTCTCCACTGTGAGTGCATTTGATTACCTTTTATAATTATAACTATTTTTTAGTTAATAAAAGGATATCTACACTATGATCTTGTGACGCCTCTCTCTTCCTCCCCTTTTGTTCTCTCCAGAGCCTGCTTCCCCGAGCTTACAAGAGGAGGCTGCCTAAGCCCCGGTTCACACTATAACCAGCATGTGAATTGCACAGAAACTGCACCACATTTCTGTGCAATTCCCATGCGATTTAAAGCGATGCAAATTGAGCCCGTTCACCTTTTTGGAGCCGCACCGCAACCGGACTGCATGGTTGTTTTGTACTATGTAATCCGGTGCAGGCAAACAGCACTGCATTTGCAATGCATTTCATCATGTCGTTAACTTTGTATTGACCCCCGCGGCAGATCCCAAATACAGTGCGGTGCAGGAAACGCACAGGGATCCCTCACCACATATATGTGAACCTAGACTAAGGATCTGTCAATTTTGGTTGCCTGTGTTTTGAATCTGCTATACCTCCTGGAGGTTTTTGCCTTTTTTTATTTTGTATCCATTTGTGTTGTGTGGTTTTTTTTTTTTTTTTGGTTTTTTTTCAGCATGGTTACATTGTATCCCTTCCACCTTTTACCTGGGTTGTGTTTACCCTGTGAATTGTAACATTTGTTACTTTCCAGTATCTTTTCACTGTCGGCTGTTATAGCAGTGTTTCTCAAACTTTTTTATCTTGCGGCGCACCAAAAAGATCTAAAAAATTTCATGCACACCTGAAAAGATTTAACAATTTTTGTGTTGAAGAACTTCATTTTTTTAATGTATATTTCATTTAAAATCTAATGTGAAGGATGTGCCTGCTCGACAAGCGCAAATTTCATCATCGATTTTAAGAAGTCGCGCTCTCTCTCTCTTTTTCGATTTCATTTCAGTCAATCCTGAAAGTTGGAATGGAACGATCTCTATTATATTATAATTGGAGCAATCGAGTTCTCCCGAGATCTCGCACAAGTCTCGTGTTATGAAAGGAACAAATGAATGATAAACTGACAAATTGCGGGTTTTTTTTTTTTTTTTTTATATATTCCTTTTTTAACTTTTGCAATATTGATTTACCATTTAATTTTTCGATATGTTAAAGGTTTCAAAACTCCCATGACACACCTGCAAATCTCATGCGGCAAACTAGGTTGCCATGGCACACAGTTTGAGAAACACTGTTATAGTGATCTAAATCGTGCCCAGGAGATAATAAAGCATGCCAAGGACTATTCCTTTTTGTGTTTTTATCTTCATTGCCAGGGTAGTCCATTGTATAGTAGAGCCTGTGTGGACAAATGTTTGGAAGCTTGCACTTCAGTTGTGATGGCTTGTTACAAGCATCTAAGCTTGTGTCCTGCATAGGACTGTTGGCCATACAGAGGCACAGAGCACTCGGGTTATGCCGCTGGGACACTAATGCCATCTCCAAGGAGCGTCTGACTCACTTGGCTTTTGAGGGTTGTCGTCTCTTTGGCCCTTCACTTGATACTGTAATCAACAATGGCATGGGAGGCCAGAGCGTACCCCTGTTCAGGAGCTTCTTAGCCCTATGGCTGTGCTCAGGGTTAGGAAGGCTCTGCAGAATTTTTCTACAAGCTCCCAGCCACCTCAGAATGTTAGAGAGGATGGTTTAGTTTCACCCTCTGTTCCTTCTGGCAGTTCCGGTGTCACCAGTCCTGGGACTTTGTGAGATCTAATCCTTGAGTTCAATAAAATTCTCAGGAGTCACTTGGCACCCTTTGTGGGCTATTGTGTTGTGCCATACATTTTCTGTAATGCCTAGTTTAGCTCCATTGGTTGTCTGGCTAGGCAATACCCTTAGCCAGTTTCCATCCTCTTAAACATTAGGGTTAGAGATGTAAGGTCTGGGAATTCGTGTAGACCAGGTGTTTTTGCTTACCTGCACCTGGGTTCTCTCTTGGGAATTGTTCCAGCTAAGGGTTGTCCCCAGTGTTTTCTGTTGGCTACATCAGGTTGTGAGTCTTTTCCTCCCTATTTGGAAATTTGTTTTTGTTCCACCTGTCTTGTTGGGTTCTGGTTTATCAGCTTCTCACTGGTTCAAGTTTGGTGTTCCCTTCTGTGTGGAGTCATTGCACTCTTGTGAAGACCTTCAGCATCCTGGTCCTGGAGCATCAGGTAGATTCTCCATGCTTTGCCTTCAGTCACGTTGGCAGGTTCCACTATCTTGTAGGGCAGGGATATGCAATTAGTGGACCTCCAGCTGTTGCCAAACTACAAGTCCCATCATGCCTCTGCCTCTGGGTGTCATGCTTGTGGCTGTCAGAGTCTTGCTATGCCTCATGGGACTTGTAGTTCTGCAACAGCTGGAGGTCCGCTAATTGCATATCCCTGTTGTAGAGGGTTCCACCTCATCAATTTTGGATTTGAGCATTGGTCCTTCAGGCCACATACAAGATGCAGACAGTCCCCTTCCTTTTTGTGATGCCTGTTAGTGGTTGTTGCTGTATTGCCCACTACTCAGTTTGACTGATTTTGTTCCGACTACAGTGTCCTTCAATAGAGGAGAAATAAAATAGAATTCTTGTACTTGCCATAAAATCCTTTTCTTGGAGTCTGTTGAGGGACACAGACCCAATCTACCAAAAAATGTTAACACAAATGTTGGCTTTACATACGTTTTTCATTTTAAAAAAATTAATCAAAAACCGTTCAAAGAGAAAAAAACCTTGCTTTGGGCGCCTACAACATGATAGAGCCATGGGTCATGTGCATCTGCAAAGGTTGCTACTAACAACCAGAAATCTATGCACAGAAATTGCACACAGCTTGCTCAGTGCTCCCAATGTCATATAAAGTCCTTACAGTCCATATAGAGGGAAAGGGTATGCACTGGGGATGGATCCAGGGATATCCTGCAGCTTCTGATTGCAGATCTGGAAAGGATCCACTCGATGGTATATGCAAAAGATCACAGCCGCAGGGCGCAGGAGTTGGTAAAATCAATAGAGTCACTTTTATCAAAAATGGCACATTTACAAGTGAGATGCTGCATTCCAACCAGAGTGGCAGCAGAAGGAAAGGGCCGCCATGCCAAGATGTTGAACCAGTAAAGCAGTGATGTGTGGTGCCAGATCTGCCAGCTTAAAACTATGCTAGTTCCAGCCTGCCATGCTTAAACCTGGCTTTTCCTTTTGGGCTAGTTTAACTGCTTCAATACAGGGCACTTTTACCCCCTTCCTGCCCAGGCCGATTTTCAGCTTTCAGCACTCTCACAATTTTGAATGACAATTGCGCGGTCATGCAACACTGTACCCAAATAAAATTTCTATCATTTTTTTCACGCAAATAGCTTTCTTTTGGATGTATTTTAAGCCCTGCTGGGTTTTTTATTTTTTGCTAAATAAACGGAGAAAAACCCGACAATTTTATTAATTTTGTTGTTATAAAATTAATCAAGTGAATAATCAATCTTCATAAATGTAGGCCATACTGTATTCTTCATTTCTTTGGTGAAAAGCCTAAATCTGTATTTATTATTTAGTCTGCAGAAAAGTTAGTCCACAAACTATAGTGTATACATATCTGAAATTTTATCAATCCAGATGTATTGACGGCCCATCAATTCTTAAAGGCCCAAAAACACCAGGACAGTACAAATACTCTCCCCCCCCCCCCCCATGACCCCTTTTTGGGAAGTAGATACCCCAATGTATTTACTAGGATACATGTTGAGTTTTTGAAGTTTTATTTATTTATTTTCATATGGTCACTAGTGTAATACAGCATCATCATATAACTGTTGTGATGGTGTTCAGGGACACTGGCGGACAGTTTGATAAAAACAAAATTATTTTTTTTTTTTTTCATTTTTTTTTTTTTTTTTAAACACACTGTGACCAGAGCAGTACAATGTTACCATAGTAACACTGTACTACGCCGGGGAAGTAATCAGGAGTTTTATTTTTTTTTACACATTGATTGCATATACCAGTGGTCTCCAAACTGCGGCTCGGGGGCCAGATCTGGCCCTTTGCTCACTTTTATCTGGCCCTTGGTGCATTATTCCACCCATTGTCAGCCACCGTGGGTTATGGTTCCTGCCACTCTATTGCTCCCACTGACACCAAGTGACGGGCCTCTATTGCTCCCACTGACACCAAGTGACGGGCCGCTATTGCTCCCACTGACACCAAGTGACGGGCCGCTATTGCTCCCACTGACACCAAGTGACGGGCCGCTATTGCTCCCACTGACACCAAGTGACGGGCCGCTATTGCTCCCACTGACACCAAGTGACAGGCCGCTATTGCTCCCACTGACACCAAGTGATGGGCCGCTATTGCTCCCACTGACACCAAGTGACGGGCCGCTATTGCTCCCACTGACGGGCCGCTATTGCTCCCACTGACGGGCCGCTATTGCTCCCACTGACGGGCCGCTATTGCTCCCACTGACACCAAGTGACGGGCCGCTATTGCTCCCACTGACACCAAGTGACGGGCCGCTATCCCCCCCCACTGACACAATCCGGCCCCCCTAAAGTTTGAAGGACAGTAAACTGGTCCTTTTTTTTTTTTTTTTTAGAAAGTTTGGAGACCCCTGGCTTATACCAATGAGTTTCATTCGTATATTAAACCATTTTTAATGAATGAATGAAACTAATTAATTCAGTGTTACTATTGTAGTTAGCTGTGATTGGCCACAGATAATCACATGGCACAGATGGGCTATGATTGGCCCTATATGTACCATGTTATCACTGTGGCCAATTACAGTTAGCAACACAATAGAATACAATGAATGGTGTGAAAGTGAAGCATGCATGTTTACAACTGTCATGTAATCAGCTGTGATTGTCACAATGATCACATGGTACCGACAGTGGGCCGGTACAGTGACCTGCCATTGGCCGGGTCCAGTGATAGATTACGCCCGCAGCATGGTTGTGTTCCAGGAGGACGTCATATGATGTCCACCCGAAACGAGGCAAGGGAAGTGGTTAACAAAGGGAGCGGTGCCCCTAAAACGCGTAGCCTACCCATTCTGTGACATTGCTCTGCCTCCTGTCTGTGTGCTGCACCAGCTGTGGCCATAGACGCCGCCAGTGACTTCCTCCATCTGCCCCACCGCTGCTGCTCTACTGGTTTTCACGGCTCCTCATCTTGGCACAGCCCTTTCCTTCTGTTGCCACTCTAGCTGGAATACAGCAACTTGCAAATGTGCTATTCTTTTATAAAATGATGCCTTATTGAGTTTACCAACTCCTGTGCCCTACTGCGGTGTTCTATTGCTACGAACTAAAGCCTGGCTACAGCAGTATCCTATAGCAACCAGATTTCAACTTTCAACATTCTGTAGCAAAGTTGGTGTTCGATTTACTGCAAATCAAGCATTTTGCTCTTTACTCGTTATAAAGACCATTGAATAGAATTGTACTGTTCATTCTGTCCATTCTCAAACGTGGGCATGGCATAAATACTATGTGTGTATCTTGGTAGGTCTCGGTACACAAAACCCATTTTTCTTCCTGATAGACTTTTGTACCGATCCTAAAAATAGAATAAATACTGAGAATAGAGAGCTGTTCAGCTCACTGCGTATTCAAGACACAGAATACAAACACATAATATCATTAGAGCAGGTCTGTTACTGCACGTCATTGATCGATCACCGGCCACTGGGGAGATTAGAAAAGAAATGTCATCTGAAAGGCTAAGGTTACATCAAATGGCTGAAATATTATATTTTAACCTCCAGTGAGTCATTTTTGCTAGTTAAAAAAAAAAAAAAAAGAAAATTACTAACAATGCTTGTTCATTGTACAACCCCAATTCCAAAAAAGTTGGGGTGCTGTGTTATATTTACATTAAAAAAAAAAGAATGTAATGATTTGCAAATCTCATAAATCCATATTTTATTCACAATAGAAAATAGAAAACCTATCAAATGTTTTAAACTGAGAAAATGGGCCATGTTAAGAAATAAAATAAGGTCATTTTAAAGTTGATGGCAGCCACACGTCTCAAAAAAGGGCAACAAAAAGTGGTACTAACATGGAAGCTGGAAAAAACAGTTTGCAACAAATTAGGTTAATTAGCAACAGATCCGTTACATGACTGGGTATAAAAAGAGCATCTTAGAGAGTCAGAAGTAAAGATTTGCATAGGTTCACCAATCTGTGAAAAGCTGCTTCTAAAAATTGTCGATTTCATAATAATGTTCCTCAATGTTACATAGTAGGTGAGGTTGAAAGAAGACACAAGTCCAACCTATGTGTGTGATTATATGTCAGTATTACATTGTATATCCCTGTATGTTGTGGTCGTTCAGGTGCCTATCTAATAGTTTTTTTAAACTATCGATGCTCCCCGCTGAGACCACCGCCTGTGGAAGAGAATTCCACATCCTTGTCACTCTTACAGTAAAGAACCCTTTATGTAGTTTAACCACCTCAATACAGGGCACTTACACCCCCTTCATGCCCAGGCCATTTTTCAGCTTTTAACGCTGTCACACTTTGAATGACAATTGCGCGGTCATGCTACACTGTAACCATGTGAAATTGTTATTTTCTTTACATGAAGAGCTTTCTTTTGGTGGTATTGAATCACACCTGGGTTTTTTATTTTTTTCCTAAAAAAAAAAAAAAACCCGAAAATTTTGGAAAAAAATGTTTCCTTAGTTTCTGTCAGTAAATTTTGTAAATAAGTAATTTTTCTCCTTCACTGATGGGCGCCGATGAGGCGGCGCTGATGAGGCGGCAGTAATGGGCACTAATGAGGTGGCACTTATGGGCACTGATTAGGTTACTCTAATGAGGCACGAATATGCCGCACTTATGGGCACTGATGAGCACTGATAGGTGGCACTGGTGGGCACAGGTGGGCAGCAGTGATAGCCAGCACTGACTGGCATCACTAATGGCCACTGATTGGTGGCACTTGTGGGCACTGATTGATGGCAATTATGGGCACTGATTCCTGGCAGTGGTGGGCAATCATTGCTGGCACTGGTGGGCACTTAATTGTAATCAGGGCATTGATGATCAGTGCCCTGATTACATACCTAGCTGTCCCCTGTGAGGAGATGCCGCTGATCAGCTCTCCTCTCCTCACACTCACTGTCCGTGTGAGGCGAGGAGTGCTGATTACCGGCATCTCAATGTTTACATGTGACCGTCTGTGATTGGACACAGCCGATCACATGGTTAAAGAGCCGCGGTCGTTCTGGGAAGCCATCATATGACGTCCACCCAGAACGAGAGCCGCACCGCCCAGCTGTCATTTGATGGTGGGCAGGCGGCAAGTGGTTAAGGTTAAACCTCTTTTCTTCTATTTTTGAGTGGCCACGTGTCTTTAAACTCCCTTCCACGAAAAAGTGTTCTCCCTATTGTGGGGTCACCAGTACAGTATTTGTAAATTGAAATCATATCCTCTCTCAAGCGTCTCTTCTCCAGAGAGAATAAGTTCAGCGCTCGCAACCTTTCCTCATAACTAACTAATGGGAAATTGTAAAGACTTTAAATATATCATCATCTACAGTACATAATATCAAAAGATTCTGAGAATCTGGAGAAATCTCCGTGTGACAAGGGACAAGGATGAAACGCAATATTGGATGCCCGTGATCTATGGGCCCTCAGACAGCACTCCATTAAAAACTGACATGATTCTATGATGGACATCGTTGCATGGGCTCAGGAATACTTCCAAAAATCACCATCTGTAAATAGTTGTTCCATCTAAAAATGCAAAAATATGAAAATAAGAAACTATCAAGCAAAAATATATATAATATATCTAGAACCCCGCACCTCATCCCAAATAATCAAGGGAAAAGAGGAGAAATTGCCCCGGGGATTGTACGGGTGAGGGTAAGGCAAGTAGGAGAGTATAGGAGTAGTAAAAATTACAAATTTTATTCAAAATACATAGGATACATGATTAAAAACCATATGATGAACAGTTCATACAGTTAATCTCCTGAAGCATGTTGGAGAGCACTCAATGGTGAGAGAACACAATCGAACATGACAGTCAGAATACACAACATGTTTCGGAATTTTGTTTATACAGTTCCTTCTTCGGGGGTTTTTTGAAGATACACTGTATGGTCTATCATAGAAAATACATAAATAGAAATGAAATCAAAAAATGTATAAGGCAAGTACAGAAAATGGGGACAATAACTTAGAACATGGCAAAAGAGGGAGAGCAAGGATTAGAGAACTTACTAGTAAAAGTGTTCATAACCAATAACTGTGCCATAGACAGAACATAGGTCAATGGTTTGACAGGTGACAATCCAAACTCCAGTCTCCAAAAGATGATGGTGATCATAAACTGGTTATTAAAAAGATCGAAAAATGTGCATGTGCCAGCCCATGTAGTTGAGGACTGGAAGCTAGGGGGTAGGGGTAACCTCCCAGTGATGACTGACTTTAAACCTTGACAATAAAACCTAGGAGCTGGTTACTATGCATAGCTGAATCAGATTCTATGTGCACCAGTTTTAGTAAATCTCCACCAGAGTGGTAAACCTGGCCCTGTCCCAAGTTTTTTGGCATGTGTTCCTACCTCACGCATTTGCGCTAACCTATTCTCCCAGACCGATATCTCGTCTATGGACTCGCCTCTAGCCCCGATTTTGGGCAACCCATCATTTACGCCCGGACTTTGCGACGTGATTTTTCAGATTCTTATCAGGTCATTATCAAGCCTCACACTTACAGACCATGTGTAGATGGGTGTCCATAAGTGATATCATAGACCCTGCAGGCCCCTTCCGCTTAGATTTTCTGAGAGCGCTCCAGCTAGGCCATTTCTTAAAATCCTTACCACACCCTAGAGACCCTAGCCAACCACTCACAACCTTTGAGGACTGTTGCTCAGAGACTGGACCTCTACCACATATACTTTCACTTGCATAAAAGCTCTTGATCACACCCCCAGATGATTTCCAACCCCCAGGCTTGATCGGGTGGGAACGGGAGTTAGATCGCCACTTCAACCCAAACCAGCGCCTCCACATCCTCCGCTTCATACACAAATCTTCCATCTGCCCAAAAGCACAGGAGACTAACTTTAAAATCTTGTAGCGATGGTATAGAACCCCGGCACAGCTACATAAATACTTCCCCTTGACTTCCAACCTCTGCTGGTGATGCCAGAATGAGCGCGGAACTCTTCTACACATTTTCTGGTCATGCCCTAAACTGGCAGATTTCTGGAGGAAAATACGTCAAATTACGCAAAAGTTTACGAAACGCCCTATTCCAGACGACATGGGACACCTGGGATCTATGTAGCCGATTTAAACTGAAGGCTCAGTTGCAGTGGAGGCTGGTGCTCAAAATTTTTGGGGGGGGCGCAAACAAACTGAAAAATACTGAAACACCCCCTCCCCCCATCAACTGCAGCCTCACTGTGCCCATTAATTGCAGCCTCACTGTGCCCATCAATTGCAGCCTCACTGTGCCCGTCATATGCAGCCACTTGTGCCCGTCATATGCAGCCACTTGTGCCCGTCATATGCAGCCACTTGTGCCCGTCATATGCAGCCACTTGTGCCCGTCATATGCAGCCACTTGTGCCCGTCATATGCAGCCACTTGTGCCTGTCAAATGCAGCCACTTTTGCCTGTCAAATGCAGCCACTTGTGCCTGCCAAATGCAGCCACTTGTGCCTGTCAAATGCAGCCACTTGTGCCCGTCATATGCAGCCACTTGTGCCCGTCAAATGCAGCCACTTGTGCCCGTCATATGCAGCCACTTGTGCCCGTCAAATGCAGCCACTTGTGCCCGTAATATGCAGCCACTTGTGCCTGTCAAATGCAGCCACTTGTGCCCATCAATTGCTCCCACTGTGCTCCATCAAACGCAGCCACAGTGCTATATCAAATGCTGCCATTGTGCCCCCGCCGGCCCACCATCTGCACTTACCTGTCTCGGTGGGACAGCTCCTCGATGTCTTCTCCCGTCCTCTCTTCCCGTCCTCTGCTATGATTGGACGCCTGGCGTCCAATCACAGCGCCTGCCGTTTCAGCCAATCAGGTGACGGGCAAAAGATCCGAGCTCCTGATTGGCGGAGAGGCAGTTTAGTGTTAGGAAAGTGAATATTCATTCGCTTTTCTAACACAGCTGAGAAGCCATGCTGGGCGCTCGCAAGTCACGTTTTTTGAAGCCTATTAGAGCCATAGGCTCTAATCAGGTGCTTCAAAACCACCCCCTTCGGCTGTGGTTCAGGCGCCCTGTGCCCGAAAAGGGGCCGGGCGCCTGAATAGGGGGTGGCAGCGGCGGCCATGGATAGACTCATGCAATGCATGACTCTATCTATTGGTGCTAGATGGGATGGCAGGAGAGAGGGGCGGCGCCCCTGCGGCCTTAATGGATGCACCGCCACTGCTCAGTTGTCAGACTTTATTGCTGGACATACACTATAGGAAAAATCGGCCAAACCCATTCGGCGAGAGCAATCGATAGTGCCATCGTTTAATGACTGATAAGTGGACACAAATGAATCAATTTTGTTTGTTTTTTTACATATTCTTAGTGCAAACAGTTTGGACAGGAAACACATTAACCTTTCAATTTATCGTTCATTCGGGAGAAAATTTCCAAACTTGTCCTTCCGTTTTTTTGGCCCAAAAACATCCCAACGATTATCGATTTTGTGCCCATTAACTGGCCGAATAACGAACGAACTGGCCAAATGACCAAATTTCGGCCAATTTTTGTGTATGGCCAGCATAAGGCATACGTTTCTGGTGTGAGCCCAGACAGGGTTTTTTTGTACACACCACCTATATGCAGTCTGTCCATTATCCACTAGATGGCAGTACAGCACCAGATGTTTTATAACATTTAAAAGCTCCTTTGTAAAGCGTTTTGTTTTTTATTCATTTATTTTATTTTTTTATATAAAGCCCCTTTCACATGGGTGGGCCATCAATCCGTTTTCTGCCCAGATCAAATATGGATCGCAGTGTATACCTATGGGTGGCTGCGTGTTATCGGATGTGCGCCGCCCTATATCCACCCACATCCGGGTGTGTTCAGGTTTGTTGCACCAAACAGAAAAGGTTTCTGTTCCATGTCCACATTTACCGTCCTGACCAGATAGAAGCGAATATCGGTGGATGCACATCTGCTTACATCTGGTCACCCCGTAGGGATTACATGAGTCCATTTTTCCTCCAGGACCAGATGAAAGAAGAATTGAAACGGACCCATATGTGACGTCCCTTTCAGTTCTGATCCAACTCAGCAAAGGGGGAGGAGTCTAGGATCAGAGATGGGAAGGGGGGCGCCTGTGTGAAAAGGGGCAGGAAAGTTTTTTTTGGAGGAAAGCTTTTGGCAGTTTTGCTCCTTTGACATGTCAATATCAGTTTGCAGTGTTATTTAATGTCACAAGATTATATTTTATCTTTTTGTTTTATTTATTATCTTTTTGTTTTATTTTCCTTTTTAATATTTTAACAGCGGTCGCCTGTTTTGGGCTACTGTTTTGTGTTGTTTCTCTGTTGTATAACTGAAGAAATAATTTTCAATAAAAATGACCTTGCGCAAAAAAAACAAAAAAAAAACAGAGAACGAAGGGAAAACATTTTTGTTTCCATTTTGGATAGAGTATGGGAGGGTTATACCCCCTGTCAGTTTTATTTTTGCCATCTGTGCCCCATTGTGGAAAATTTCCCTTTTCACTTCCTGTCCCATAATCAAAACAGGAAGTGAGAGGAAATCCGATTCAGAATACTTTACTAATCCCGAAGGGAAGTTACTCAGATACATTCAACAAGTCAAACACAAATTCACAATAACAAACAAGACAAAATAACAAAATTACCAATAAAAGCAAATCAATACATGCAATAACCATGAATTAAAATAAACAAATTAAAACCCACTGGCTACCTTGCTAGTAGCGGGTTGGACCCCCTTTTGCCTTCAGAACTGCCTTCATTCTTCCTGGTATAGATTCAACAAGGTGTTGGAAATATTCCTCAAAGAATTTGGTCCATAGTGACATCACGCAGTTGCTGCAGATTTGTCGGTTGCACATCCATGATGCGAATATCCCGTTCCACCACATCCCAAAGGTGCTCTATTGGATGAGATGTGGTGAGTGTGGAGGCCATTGGAGTACAGGGACCTCATTGTCCAGTGGTGAGATGATTGGAGCTTTGTGACATGGTGCATTATCCTGCTGGAAGGAGCCATCAGAAGATGAGGACACTGGAGTCATAAAGGGATGGACATGGTCATCAACATTACTCCAGTAGGCCGTGGTGTTTAAACAATGCTTAATTTGGCACTGAGGGGCCCAAAGTGTGCCAAGAAAATATCCCCCCCACACCATTACACCACCACCAGCCTGAAGTGTTGATACAAGGCAGGATGGATCCATGCTTTCATGTTTACGCAAAATTCTGACCCTCCCATCTGAATGTCACAGCTAAAATCGAGACTCATCAGACCAGGAAATGTTTTTCCAATCTTCTATTGTCCATTTTTGGTGGCCCTGTGCGAATTGTAGCCTCGGTTTCCTGTTCTTAGCTGACAGGAGTGGCACCCAATGTGGTCTTCTGCTGCTGTAGCCCATCTGCTTCAAGGTTTGATCTGTTGTACTTTTACAGATGGTATTTTGCATACCTTGGATGTAACAAGTGTTTAATTGAGTTACTGTTGCCTTTCTGTCATCTCAAACCAGTCTGCCCATTCTCCTCTGACATCAACTGGATATTTTCTCTTTTTTGGACCATTCTCCTGTAAACCCGAGAGATGGTTGTGTGTGAAAATCCCAGTAGATCAGCAATTTTTTTAAATGCTCCGACCAGCTCATCTGGCACCAACAACCATGCCATGTTCAAAGTCACTTAAATCCCATTTCTTCTCACATTCTGATGCTTGGTTTGGACTTCAGCAAATTGTCTACACCACATCTAGATACCTAAATGCATTGGGTTGCCGCCATGTGATTCGCCGATTTAGCAATTTGTTACTAAGCCGTTGAACAGGTGTACCTAATAAAGTGGCCGGTGAGTGTAATTTAGCACTAATACTGTAATAAACCATACCATTCTATTAAAATACTCCATAGAATAAGAACGCCTATTGAAAAATATCAGAATATCAAACTACAGAATGCAAAAATTTGAACCACATTCTCAAAACATTACCCTAAAAATGATTACACATAATTCACCAAATACTAACGTAATATAAAACTACATACAAATCCAGATCAACAAATCCTCACATCCAACACTCACACAGAAGAAATATAAATATAAATATATATATATATATATATATATATATATATATATATATATATATATATATATATATATATATATATATATATATATATATATATATATATATTGTGTGTGTACATATAATATAATTTTGTGTGTGTATATGTGTATGTATGTGTGTGTGTGTGTATATATATATATATATATATATATATATATATATATATATATATATATATATATATATATATATATATTATACATTATACATCCTCTGCATTTGATCACTAAAAGTAAATCTGAGATTTTGGGTTGTCACCAGATCAGGAATGAAGGGGGGTTCTTCCAATGGGGACACTAGTTCTGGTTTGCCAAACCTCCAGTGTGAGGAAATTCCTGGTTGTCATTGGGGGGTCACCAGAACTAGTGTCCCCATTGGAAGAATCCCCCTTCATTCCTGATCTGGTGACAACCCAAAATCTCAGATTTACTTTCAGTGATCACCAGGACAAATGCAGAGGATGAATCTCCCTAATAGGATCACAGATGGCAATACAAACCTGACAGGGGTTCTAATCTCTCTCCACTTTATCCAAATTCTTGGAAAAAAGTTTTGCCTTTTGCTTATATGCCATTGAAAGTGTTTTTTTTAAATAAATTTCTGAGTACTCTGTTAGGATAGTGTAAAGTAGCTTTTTATGTTGGATCTGTGCCATCTAAACCTATTTTCCTTCTTTTATACATATTCTCTCGGCAGCTCCCAGATTGTGTGCTGTAGACTCTCCCAAGCGCAAGCATGAAGACCTGGATGGGGAGTTGTGCAAGAAGGCCAGGCTGCAGTGTGTTCAGGAGATGGAGCGAGCCGCTAAAGACTTCTTATAGTCGGAATCTCGTATCGTCACACAGGTCAGAAACAAAGATAAATATTGTATTTATATACTAGAGCCACTGGCACACACAGGGCATTGGCATAAAGAAGCGGGGTGTACTTTGCTGTTAGATTTCAGTGTAGGTTGGATTTGATCGATTAAAGGAAAAGTGTGGGAATAGTGAGAAAACGAACCTTCATCCTCACCTCCCTGCTGCAGCATCAGTCAAGCACGAGAACTGAGCGATCACATGACCATTGATCACTCAGTTCTCGGTCTTTCCAGAGCAGAGAGCAATGACTGTCTGGCAGTTACTGCCCACTCTCCACTCTGTTCCTCCAGGCCCACTGGAGCACCAGGCTATGGAGAGTGGGGGGGGCGGCTGGCTCAGGCTCTCAGTGGCACGCTGAAAGGCTGAGAGAGCTGCTGGACAGGCATCAAGGTGAATCCCGACAACATTGTCTGGATCCTTCCAGAGTCTGAAGCAGTTCTGTGATGTCAGCAGACAGCGGGCTTTAGCCCATTGTCGGCTGATTCTGGTTCACAGAAGGGCACAAGTATGACCAAAAAGCTGTTTGCATTAACAGTATTTTCTGCGTTCTGTGCAATAAGGAAGCCTTGTGGCTTCACTTCCTGGTTCCCTACTGCGCATGCACGGGTTGCGCTGCGCAATCCGAATGGTCCCTGCTGTCTCTGGGACCCGTGTGTTTCCCAGCAGATAGCGGGGGGGGGGGAAGAGGCATAGACTCCCACGGGGGTCTATGCCGGAAGTGGGAGCAAATACCTGTATTATACAGGTATCTGCACCCCCCTCCCCCCTGAAAGGTGCCAAATGTGACACTGGAGGGGGGGGGGGTTCCGAAAAGCGGAGGTTCAATTTTTGTGTGAACCTCCGCTTTAGCAGACCAATCGGTAACCTCCGGGACAGTACCAGTTACAAAGATTGCACCTTTTTTTGGCCAAGTAAGATGAACTATCCTTTTGATGATCTCAGACAGATGTCAAAACTATTGCCATTGACACATAAGTCCAAAGCCCTTTTTACACAGGCCCTCAACATGATGTAGGAGGTTGGGTTCATCAGAGCATTCCCTCGTGTGCTTTTTTTTTTTTGGGGGGGGGGGGGGTCTGGTCTGCTATGGTATCACTATGCAGGGCTTGTATTTACTAATCTTGGCTGCCAGCAGATACTGCAGTATTATAATAACTCTTGGAGCTGACACTGGATTTGTGCTGTGCAGCAGATATGATGCTAGGGAAGAGATGATATTGTGGGTGATTTGTACCATAACAGCTCAGCAGAAGTACTATTCGCCAAGAAAGGAAAAAAAAAAATGTCAGCAGAATAAATCTTGTTTGTAATGTCGGTGATAAGGAGCTGTCGGCTGTATAGCACTGATCAGATTATCGGGAAATGCAGCTGCAGACATGACATGAAGTGGCCAGCAGGTGGCAGCTTTATGCTGGTTAAAATTTTATTTATTTTTTAAAGCTGGACTACACAAATGGCAGAATTTTTTTTTTTTTTTTTTATAAGGTACTTTCCAGATATCCACCACAAAGTGGCTTTTTTAATAAGGCAGCACAAGATGCAGACACACAGCTGTTAACTTTTGAAATCAGCACGGCTGTGCGGGGAGCCTGAGGATCCCATTAACAATATTTTAACACAGAAGGATTTGCTGTTTTTTGACATTACATTAGGTGACCATTTTAGCTGAAAATAGCACTTGGCATAGTTCTATTTTAAACATACCTTGATTTTTTTTTTTTTTTTCTTCTCTTTCCTTATAGGCGATGCATGCGCATCTTACTGAAGATCTGATTATAATATCCTCTGCCCTGGCTCTGAGTGACATTACTGCCTGACTGGGACTAATACCGGCTACATGATGGGGACCTTGTATACGCAAAGGGAACTGCTATGGACTTTGTCGATGATCTGTGTATATGCTGTTTTGATACACAATAAAATTTATGAAACAAAAAAAGAATATTTTAGCAATGTTCCACCTCTCACCCAGCCATGTCTGGCTGCTACAACAGTGATCATAACACGAAGAAGGAAACTTCACTGCTGTAGAGTTGCTAAAAGCCTAAAGCATTCGTTTGAATACCTGCTCTTTAAAGAGAACCAGTCAGGTCCTAACAAACCTAGGTGCGTTGTACTTGGGCATAACTCAGTGTGTCTTCCTGCCAACCTTCTGCCCAGTGAAGGGGGCTATATAGCATCTCAAATAGAGAATCTCCAATAAGGATCTGTGTGGGAGAATTGGTCTCATCCAGCTTCCGGGCCTTCCCAAAATCAGCCCGGGTTGTATACATGCTACCAGGACTTGACAGGACTCAAGGGTTTGTGTACGTGAGCTTCATTTTCCTGCCCTTGATGTTTCTTTTGAAGTGCACATCAAAGATTCCAGGTTATCTCATTGCTACAGTACATGTTATGATGTGAGTTGCGTTTGGGTACAGCGGGTCCTATTATGTTGCTTTTGCCTTGCAAGTTGAATGCAGCTTTTTACTGCTGTTTGCACTTGAAAGCATTTATTTGAGCAGCACTGTGCTCAAAAGCCAACGTTATGACAGCAAGCCCTTGTACACGAGACCTGAAGATCGACCAGACTTCAGCAGAATACACAATACAATATCACTGCGTCCTCTTAGGGCTCATGCACAGGAGTGTAGAAATGTACGCAGGATCTTGCCGGCACAAAGATTCTGCATAAAAAGTGGTCCGTAATGCACCTCAACTTATTTGCACCTACACGTATGTGTGTTTAGAGTTGACATGCATACTCTGTACAAAATGTATTTATTTCAGGTACTTGTATAGCGCCATCAATTTACGCAGCGCTTTACATATACATTGTACATTCACATCAGTCCCTACCCTCAAGGAGCTTACAACCTAATGTGAGAAAACATTAGGAACACATTCATACATACTAGGGCCAATTTAAACAGGCTCCGATTAACCTACCAGCATGTCTTTAGAGTGTGGGAGGAAACCAGAGTACCCGGAGGAAACCCACGCAGGCACAGGGAGAACATGCAGACTCCAGGCAGACGGTGTCGTGGTCGAACCAGTGGCCCTTTTTGCTGCTAGGTGAAAGTGCTAACCACTACACCACTGTGTTGCCCAAATCATTTATTCTGAAGGCCGAGGTCATTCTGCACCACCATCACTGCCTAATTAATAACTTATTCAGAGCTGGGGGGGGAGGTGTGGGCAGGGGCAAAAACGCCAATTGAGTTTGGCATTTAGTCATTCGCCACCGCTTTGTACATACTGCTTATATTTACATCATCCCCCTGGCCCTGGATGACTAGGCAGTGGCTCATATGGTCATGTCTATTTACTTACTATTTGTTATTATTATTATACAGGATTTATATAGCGCCAACAGTTTACGCAGCGCTTTACAATATGAAAGGGAGACAATACAGTTATAATACAATAAAATACAAGAGGATTAAGAGGGCCCTGCTCAGAAGAGCTTACAATCTAATAAGAAGAGCTTACAATCTAATAAGAAGAGCTTACAATCTAATATATTTACGCATGTGAACGTTCAGATCCATATAAAACTGTACAGATCTGGACGCAGCGTATTATACGGCCGCGTTAATAAGCCCTTAAAACCCGACTGAAGTCTCAGCCCAAATGGCAAAAAAAAAAAAGTGCAGCAAAATAATGTGTTCTACGTCTCGCCTCATTTTGGTTAATTACGCTCCAGTCCAAAAAAAGTCCCTTGTTTTGCATTTATTCTGCAGAGCAAGACTGCTGCACTTTGTGTGAAATCAGCAGTCTGTCTGCATCAATCTATGAGGAAAGGGCCTTTTTTCCTTAGGCTGCCGGGTAATTAACCAAAAAGAAAACAAAGTGAACATATATGGGGTTGATTTAATGAAGCTGGAGAGTGCAAAGTCTGGAGCAGCTCTGCATGGTAGCCAATCGGCTTCTAACGTCGGCTTGTTCAATATTCTACACTCCGCGTTTTTAGTCGATCAACCCCATTTTGTTTTGCTGCACACTGATTTAAATTTTTAACAATTGGGCCCAGATTTCAATTGGCCTTTACGGTTGGGAAGAACTTTACTGTTTTTCTTTCATTTACACAAATATCCAAATTTTATTGGATAGCCTAAACCTTTTATAAGCTTGTTCCAAAAGGGCAAGGTGCAAAGTATGCGAATATACTTATTTAACAGGCACAGCAATGTATCCTGTACTCAGGATTTTGTTTTCTCACATAAGGCTCAAGCACATGGCAGCTTAGGATCGTACAGCCTCCCCCCAGATCTGCATATTTCTATGGCGGATACGACCTGGCGTTTCCAATCTACTGCAGACTGGAAGGCTGTGCGAATCAATGACAGGCTGACACTCTACGGGGCTGTCTGTACGTAAACCACATTACCTGTTTCGGACAGATGGCCGTCCCTGGACATAAACCGCCTGCACCCTTTTGTCCATAACCATAAGTAATCACTGCAAATGTGATTATTATTATTATTATTATTCAGGATTTATATAGCGCCAACAGTTTACGCAGCGCTTTACAATATAAAAGGGAGACAATACAGTTATAATACAATACAATACAATAGGATTAAGAGGGCCCTGCTCAGAAGAGCTTACAATCTAATAGAATGATTATATGCATGGACCAGTTCAGCCTGTCACTGATATATACTGGATTCCTATCCATAACAGCTACAGAAATACACTGCTCTGGGGGATTTATGGCCCTAATCGGCTGTGTGCATGAGCCTTAAAATACGCTTTGCTGTAAATCTGTTTATACTGTTGGGATTAAAGGAAAACTCCTCCAATATACAAATGTAGTGTTGGGTACAATAATAGGCCTAGTGGTTTCTGCATGATTTCTTGTCTGCGGTTTTTGACCCATGCACATCTGTGGTTGGGGGGTTTCTATGTCACACACGGGGTGCTACTTTGTAAAAAGTGAAGGAGTAGACTATCTTAACATAGCAACCAACAAAATTCCTCCAGCCATATGCCTAGTGATGGTTAGGGAACAAGGTTTTAATTGGAGGGCTTTTTATTTTTATTTATTGCCACTGACACCAGCAATGGGGCATATTATATTCCATTAAAAGTTCACCCATTTATTTGAGGCCCTCTTTATCTTATAAGTTGACAACCACTGGGCTAGCCCATATATTATGGATGACAATTCATATATTTAATAAATATATATATATATAAATATTAATGTGTGTGTGTGTGTGTGTGTGTGTATATATATATATATATATATACAGTATCTCAAAAAAGTGAGTGCACCCCTCACATTTTTGTAAATATTCTATCTTTTCATGTGACAACAGTGAAGAACTGACACTTTGCTACAATGTAAAGTAGTGAGTGTACAGCTTGTATAACAGTGTAAATTTGCTGTCCCCTCAAAATAACACAAACGGCCATTAATGTCTAAACCGCTGACAACAAAAGTGAGTACACCCCTAAGTGAAAATGTCCAAATTGGGCCCAATTAGCCATTTTCCCTCCTCCCGTCCCATGTGACTCGTTAGTGTTACAAGGTCTTAGGTATGAATGGGGAGCAGGGGTGTTAAATTTGGTGTTATCGCTCTCACGCTCTCATACTGGTCACTGGAAGTTCAACATGGCACCTCATGGCAAAGAACTCTGAGGATCTGAACAAAAGAATTGTTGCTCTACATAAAGATGGACCCTGAAACTGAGCTACAGCACGGTGGCCAAGACCATACAGCAGTTTAACAGGACAGGTTCCACTCAGAACAGGCCTCGACATGGTCAACCAAAGAAGTTGAGTGCATGTGCTAAGCGTCATAGCCAGGGGTTGTCTTTGGGAAATAGACATATTAGTGCTGCCAGCATTGCTGCAGAGGTTGAAGGGGTGGGGGGTCAGCCTGTCAGTACTCAGACCATACGCCGCACACTGCATCAATTGGTTTGCATGGCTGCCGTGCCAGAAGGAAGCCGCTTCTAAAGATGATGCACAAGAAAGCCCGCAAACAGTTTGCAGAAGACGAGCAGACTAAGGACATGGATTACTGGAACCATGTCCTGTGGTCTGATGAGACCAAGATAAACTTATTTGGTTCAGATGGTGTCAAGCGTGTATGGTGGCAACCAGGTGAGGATTACAAAGACAAATGTATCTTGCGTACAGTTAAAGCATGGTGGTAGTGAAAGTGTCATGGTCTGGGGCTGCGTGAGTGCTGCCGGCACTGGGGAGCTACAGTTCATTGAGGGAACCATGAATGCCAACCTGTACTGTGATATACTGAAGCAAAGCATGATCCCCTTGCTTCGGAGACTGGGCCACAGGGCAGTATTCCAACATAAGGACCCCAAACACACCTCCAAGATGTCCACTGCCTTGCTAAAGAAGCTGAGGGTAAAGGTGATGGACTGGCCAAGCATGTCTCCAGACCTAAACCCTATTGAGCATCTGTGGGGCATCCTCAAACGGAAGGTGGAGGAGCGCAAGGTCTCTAACATCCACCAGCTCTGTGATGTCCTCATGGAGGAGTGGAAGAGGACTCCAGTGGTAACCTGTGAAGCTCTGGTAAACTCCATGCCCAAAAGGGTTAAGGCAGTGCTGGAAAATAATGGTGGCCACACAAAATATTGACACTTTGGGCCCAATTTGGACGTTTTCACTTAGTGGTGTTCTCACTTTTGTTGCCAGCGGTTTAGACATTAATGGCTGTGTGTTGAGTTATTTTGAGGGGACAGCAAATTTATACTGTTATACAAGCTGTACACTCACTACTTTACATTGTAGCAAAGTGTCATTTCTTAAGTGTTGTCACCAGGGCTGGACTGGAACAAAAATTTGGCCCTGGACTTCATCCAGACTGGCCCACTTTGACAGGTCTCTCCCATGCCGGCTGGACAAACCCGACTCCCCCGGCCTGCCACCCAAGCCCCCCCCCCCACTAGCCATTAGCCCTTCTACATTATTTCTCTTATAGGCAGTACCAGTGGGGAAGCTAGACATTATTTCACCTGGGGCAAAAAATCAGTTTGGCGCCCCCCCAATGGGACAAGATTAGACAGGAAAGTGAGGCCGCCCTCCTTCCGGATCGTATGATGAGCTTCTCAGTGTTGACTCCTGAGCATCATGTCTGTATTCAGGCGCGCTGCATAACTAGCCAGGGAGAGGAGGTGAGCACTGCGGGGGGGGGGGGGGCAGAGGACCGGAGGGAGGCGGCGGTCCACTGTCACTGAAATCGGCCCACTGAGCCATCGGCCCACCGGGAAACTCCCTGTAGTCCCGATGGCCAGTACATGCCTGGTTGTCACATGAAAATATAGTTTAAAATTTTATAAAAATGTGAGGGGTGTACTCACTTTTGTGAGATACTGTGTATATATATAAAGAGGGGATGGAAAGTATTCAGACCCCCTTACATTTTTCACTCTTTGTTATATTGCAGCCATTTGCAAGTTCATTTTTTTTCCTCATCAATGTACACACAGCACCCCATATTGACAAAAAAAACACAGAGTTGTTGACATTTTTGCAGATTTATTAAAAAAGAAAAACTGAAATATCACATGGTCCTAACTATTTAGACCCTTTGCTCAGTATTTAGTAGAAGCACCCTTTGGATCTAATACAGCCATGAGTCTTTTTGGGAAATATGCAACAAGTTTTTCACACCTGGATTTGGGGATCCTCTGCCATTCCTCCTTGCAGATCCTCTCCAGTTCTGTCAGGTTGGATGGTAAACCTTGGTGGACAGCCATTTTTAGGTCTCTCCAGCGATGCTCAATTGGGTTTAAGTCAGGGCTCTGGCTGGGCCATTCAAGAACAGTCACGGAGTTGTTGTGAAGCCACTCCTTCGTTATTTTAGCTGTGTGCTTAGGGTCCTTGTCTTGTTGGAAGGTAAACCTTCGGCCCAGTCTGAGGTCCTGAACACTCTGGAGAAGGTTTTCATCCAGGATATCCCTGTACTTGGCCACATTCATCTTTCCCTCGATTGCAACCAGTCGTCCTGTCCCTGCAACTAAGAAACACCCCCACAGCATGATGCTGCCACCACCATGCTTCACTGTTGGGACTGCATTGGACAGGTGATGAGCAGTGCCTGGTTTTCTCCACACATACCGCTTAGAATTAAGGCCAAAAAGTTCTATCTTGGTCTCACCAGACCAGAGAATCTTATTTCTCACCATCTTGGAGTCCTTCAGGTGTTTTTTTTTAGCAAACTCCATGCAGGCTTTCATGTGTCTTGCACTGAGGAGAGACTTCCGTGGAGCAACTCTGCCATAAAGCCCCAACTGGTGGAGGGCTGCAGTGATGGTTGATTTTCTACAACTTTCTCCCGACTGCATCTCTGGAGCTCAGCCACAGTGATCTTTGGGTTCTTCTTTACCTCTCTCACCAAGGCTCTTCTCCCCCGATAGCTCAGTTTGGCCGGACGGCCAGCTCTAGGAAGGGGTCTGGTCGTCCCAAAGGTCTTCCATTTAAGGATTATGGAGGTCACTGTGCTCTTAGGAACCTTAAGTGCAGCAGAAATTTTTTTGTAACCTTGGCCAGATCTGTGCCTTGCCACAATTCTGTCTCTGAGCTCTTCAGGCAGTTCCTTTGACCTCATGATTCTCATTTGCTCTGACATGCAATGTGAGCTGTAAGGTCTTATATAGACAGGTGTGTGGCTTTCCTAATCAAGTCCAATCAGTATAATCAAACACAGCTGGACTCAAATGAAGGTGTAGAACCATCTCAAGGATGATCAGAAGAAATGGACAGCACCTGAGTCAAATATGTGAGTGTCACAGCAAAGGGTCTGAATACTTAGGACCATGTGATATTTCAGTTTTTCTTTTTTAATAAATCTGCAAAAATGTCAACAATTCTGTGTTTTTCTGTCAATATGGGGTGCTGTGTGTACATTAATGAGGAAATAAATGAACATAAATGATTTTAGCAAATGGCTGCAATATAACAAAGACTGAAAAATTTAAGGGGGGTCTGAATACTTTCCATCCCCCCTGTGTGTATATGTGTATATATATATGTATATATATATATATATATATATATATATATATATATATATATATATATATATATATATATATACACTGGTTCCTTTGGAACAGGCTGAATTTTGATCCATGTATGGCCGGACTTAAGCAGTACTGTACAGGGTGAAATATAACATGAAAACATCTAAATATAAGAACCAATTCAGCGCTCCGGCTGCACTGTGTTGCCGGCTGGCTTAGGGGGGCAGTGTGGTGCACGATTCAGCACGCTGCACCTCCCCCCCTTTTTTTTGGGTTTTAAACAAACTTTATGTGAAGTGTACAAAACATGCACTTCAGACACTGCAATGTCGGGTGACGCAAAGTGCTGCTCTGCCCCACATTGCAGTGCGAAACTGGCGGCCCTCCAGCTGTTGCGAAACTACAAGTCCCATCATGCCTGAGGGAGTCACGCTTGTAACTGCCAGCCTTGCAATGCCTTATGGGACTTGTAGTTTCGTAACAGCTGGAGGGCTGCCAGTTTGAGACTCCTGCCCTAAAATATCTGTGCGTTGGATCCGTAAGTTTAAATATTTTTGGAGGAAATAGGACCCGTCCCTCCAAACCATGGGTTTGCAGATACATCAAGCCCCTTAATAATCTGCATTCAGCTAAATGCTGTAAACCACTTAGGCTCCGTGCACACAGGCACATGAGGCTGTACAGCGTACATTGTGGGCATATTTCCACGCCCGGAAAACACTGCTGCGGTGTACAGCTGCCCATGATCATGAATAGCTTGTACATGGGTATACGCCATACGCCGTACCTGTGTAATCTCCTATACTGGCGTGAATCTGGTTGTAGCTTGTGTGTGTCATAGATTTTAGCACATGTGCGAGTTTTATGCAACTACAGTGTATACCTGCGTACAGCCATTCATTTATATAGGCAGCTGTATGCGGGTATAGGCTGTAGTTGCGTAAACTTACACGCATGACGCATGCTAAAATCCCTGGAGACACACAAACTGCCATCACAGATTCATGCCCATAAGCAAGTTTGCACAAGTACGGTGTTGAGTAACTCCGCACTTTACGCTGTATAGTCCCATGCGCTCATGTGCGTGAGGCCTTCTACTTGGCACACCATGATGGATGGCTCTAAACTGACCATAGAAGCGGTTATAAACAAACAGAGCGCAGTTAGTAATACTTGTTGCCTATAGCAACCGACCCATTTCTAACTGGCCCTGTTGCAGCCTGTGCTTAAAAATGTAAACAAAGTTCCTTCTTGGTTGCTATGGCCGTTGCCGTCTTCTTACATCAGCGGGAGTGTCTCCTCCTGATAGCAGTGGAGGGATTCCTATCCTAGAATGGTGAAGCAGAGCGTGGCTGGGCTGAGGTCAGTCATTTTACATATGTGTAAATTCTACACAAGCTGTATGTAAATATAATGCTGTACCATGAATGTATTTTCAGCCTCTCGTGTTTCTTTTGTCCTTCATGATAAACAGGAAGTCAGCAGGGAATTGAGAGACTGATGAGAAAATGGAGCTAATGGACTGAGATGTAATTTGGTCTTTGCTATGCAGAGTGTCACATCCCCATTATCCAGCAGCCAATCAGAATTGGTCTTTCATTGACAGAAAATGTCATTCTAGTTGCCCGGGGCTACTGGATTTTAATTTTTTTTTTTTTGTTCTCAAATTTGCTTGTGCTAGGTGAGTAATGCAGTGTAGGAACACCGGAAGTATTATCTAAACCAGGGGTCTCAAACTGGTGGCCCTCCCGCTTTTGCAGAACTACAAGTCCCATGAGGCATTGTAAGGCTGATAGTTACAAGCATGACTCCCTCAGGCAGAGGCACGATAGGACTTGTAGTTCCACAACATCTGGAGTAACACGCGGAGGGCCACCAGTTTGAGACCCCTGATCTAAACACTTCTAGGGACATACTGTAGACCAGCGGTCGCCAACCAGTAGTCTGTCGAAAATGTTGGTGGTCCCCAGGGGTTCTGCCGCAAATCAACATTGTGGTGGATATATACTGCCAAATGTTGTTTCCAGTGTTGTTCTTAACCACTCCAGCTCCGGAAGGTTTTACCCCCTTCATGATCAGGCCATTTTTTGCTATACGGCACTGCGTTACTTTAACTGACAATTGCGCGGTCGTGCGATGCTCTGTCCTTTTTTCCCACAGATAGAGCTTTTTTTGGTGGTATTTGATCACCTCTGTGTTTTTTTTTTTTTTTTTTTGCCCTATAAACAAAAAAAGACTGACAATTACAAAAATAAAAAAACAATATTTCTTACTTTCTGCAATAAAGCTTGCCTAATTAAAAAAAATGGGGAAAAAAATCAAATTACTTCATCAATTTAGGCCAATATATATTCTACAAGCGTATATTAATTGGTTTGCGCAAAAGTTATAGTGCTTACAAACTATGGTGTATATATACTGGATTTTTAAAATTATTTTATTCTTATGCTGGTAATGGCGGCGATCAGCGACATATATTGGGACTACGATAGTGTGGCGGACAATCGGAAACTGACACTTTAGATACTTTGAGGGGACCAGTGATTCGAATACAGTGATCAGGGCTAAAAATATGCACTGTCACTGGACTAAAGACACTGGCTGGGAAGGGGTTAAACATCAGGGGCGATCAAAGTTTTAAATGTGTGCCCAACCAATGTTTTTGTGTACACCGTGTGGTGTTTTAACTAAGGAATGTGCTTTGCGGGGAAACCAAATCCACCACATCCCTGCTGACAGGATGGAGCTCTGCGTTGTTTACATATGCAGAGCTCCGTCCTGTGTCTGTCCTCGACAATCGGCAGGTGACGGCGGTCATCCATTGGCTGGCACCTCCAGATCGGCTTCTGCTATGACTAATCACAACAGAAGTGGTGCACTCTATGCGGAAGTGCAGAATCACGTGTATATACAGTGGGGAAAATAATTATTTGATCCTCTGCAGATTTTGTAAGTTTGCCCACTGACAAAGAAATGAAGGGTCTATCATTTTTATCATACCCTGTTTCCCCGAAAATAAAACCTAGCGTGATTGTCGGTGATGGCTGCAATATAAGCCCTACCCCCCCCCAAATAATCCCTAGTTAAAGTCCTTGTAGGGCTTATTTTGAGGGTTGGACTTATTTTCGGGGAAATAGGGTAGGGCTTCTTTGGGGGGTAGGGCTTATATTTCAGCCATCACCGACAATCACGCTAGGTCTTATTTTCGGGGAAACAGGGTAGGTGTATTTTAAATGATAGAGACAGAATATCCACCAAAAATCCAGAAAAATACATATGATACAAATGTTATAAATTGAGTTGCAGTTCAGTGAGTAAAATTAAGTATTTGATCCCCTATCAACCAACAATAATTCTGGCTCCCGCAGACTGGCTACAGTATGTGGTACGCAGATTAGTCCTGTCAATTGAGGAAAGGTGCTCTGAAGGACAACTCGTTATGTGTATGAAGACACCTGTCCACAGAATCTTTTACTTCAGTTCAAACCTCACCATCATGGGCAAGACCAATGAGCTGTCAAAGGATGTCATGGACAAGATTGTAGACCTGCACAAGGCTGGGATGGGCTGCAAGACCATCAGCAAGAAGCTTGGTGAGAAGGAGACAACTGTTGGAGCAATTATTCGCAAATGGAAGAAATACAAAATAACCATAATTTGCCTTCGGGCCTGGAGCTCCATGCAAGATTTCACCTCATGGGGTAAGGATGCTTATGAGAAAAGTGAGGGATCAGCCCAGAGGAGCTTGTAAATTATCTCAAGGCAGGTGCGATCACAGTTCCCGAACAAAAAATTGGTAACCTAATACGCCGTCATGGATTGAAATCCTGCAGCGCCCGCAAGAGCCCCCTCCTCTAGAAGGCACATGTACAGGCCCATCTGAAGTTTGCCAATGAACATCTAAATGATTCAGAGAAGGATTGGGAGAAAGTGCTGTGGTCAGATGAGAACAAAGTTGAGCTCTTTGGCCTGGGACTCGACTCACCATGTTTGGAGGAAGAAAAATGCTGACTATGACCCTAAGAACATGACTGCTGAGGCACAATTGGCCTAGGTCCCAATTAACGTAACACAATGGGATCAAGTCCCCCACAACCCTTGCTCTTTACCCCATTAAATAAGACACTTACAACGATTAGGTTGAAAAGGGCAAGGCCACAGCTTTATTAAATTCCAACACATAACATGTGAACATATTTAACCAGTGCCAGTCACAGTCGTACTGTGAGCACTCAACCAAAAGAGGGAAGTGGGGCCTGTCCTTACCATAAGTGCTGGACAGACAGCCTACTTCCAATTTTCCATCAAGGGCATAGCCCATTACAGCAACTTTAACTGCTGGCAAGGTCAAGAAAACCACACCAAGCTGTGACATACCATAACAGAGGAAAAAGGGGGCGGGAGGGTGGGCAGCTCTTCCAACCGACTCTTCCGAAAGACCCAGAATTCCCTGGGGCACACGTTTCCTGAGCTCAGGCCCATCCCATACCCCATGTTTCAACCAATCGTTCCCCTTGTCCGGCACCTAGCCATGCCCCATCAGTCAACGCTCTCTTTCCCTAGGGAGGGGACTCAAGAGGCCTTCACCATCCCTACAGTCAAGCACAGAGGTGGAAACATTATGCTTTGGGGCTGTTTCTCTGCTAAAGGTACAGGCCGATTTTGCCGCATTGAGGAGCCAATGGACATGTATTGTAAAATCTTGGATGAGAACCTTCATCCTTAAGCCAGAACACCGAAGATGGGCTGTGGATGGGCCTTCCAGCATGACAATGACCCAAAACATACCGCCAAGGCAACAAGGGAGTAGCTTAAGATGAACCACCTTAAGGTCATGGAGTGGCCTAGCCAGTCTCCAGACCTTAATCCTATTGAAAATGTATAAAGAAAGTTGAAACTTCAAATTGTCAAGTGACAGCCAGGAAACCTTAAGGATTTAGAGAAGATCTGTAAAGAAGAGTGGACCAAAATCCCTCCTAAGATGTGTGCAAACCTGGTAACCGACTAGAAGAAATGTCTTACCTCTGTGCTTGCCAACAAGGGTTTCTACACCAAGTACTAAGTCATGTTTAGCTTGGGGATCAAATACTTATTTTACTCACTGAATTACAACTCAAATTAGAACATTTGTATCATGTGTTTTTTCTGTGTTGACGTACGTAACGTAAAGGTCATGTTGTGCACCACATTGCAAATGTGTTTTTCAGCCCGTGGTCTCCTCTACCCCGGGGATCAAACTCTAATAAAGTCATAATGTGAGAGGCTGCAGAGGGGACTGATGTCTGACATTAGAAAACAAGGCCAGGAACTGCACAGGCACCAGGATTTTCATGACTGTGTCACGTCTAAACCAGTATCTCTGTTCAAGAAGTGGATGGTGACCCTGCATGATGCCCAAACAAAGGTGGTGCTGCCCTCCGGGAAAGAAGCAGATGAAGGTATTGTTAGGGGGAGTACTGTGGTCGCTGTTACAGGTAATAAATACCTTACTACACACAACAAAAAGAGTAGAAAACTGGAAAGAAACAAGACAGACAGGAAACATGGTGGATGAAAACAAGACAGGAGCAGAAAAAAAAGAGACAGGAAAAGAGAATGAAGGGAGAGGCTAACACCAAGCTACAAGCAAGTTTATTTTATTTTTTTTATATTTTATTACAGTGATGGTTTATAAACCAGTTTGGGGGGGTCATTATACCCTGATGGCTCTCCAGGATGCCAGTGCAGCCAACCACTGCCTTCTAATGACTTAGGACACCTATGATAATAAAATTGCTATTATATAAAATTGTATTATATTATCAATCAATTATAATTATTCAAAGTATCACAGTGTGATATATAAATTCAGTTTGGGGAGCCATATGCTGCACAATTAAAGCATTCTATTATAATTGTGTTAAATTATTATTACAGTGATAGTATATAATTCAGTTTGGGAAGTCATTGTACCCTAATGGGCTCTCTATGGTGCCACCACAGTCAATCACTCCCATCTAATGGCCCTGTATATTAAGCCTTAGGATACCTATGATAATAAAATAAATTATTGATTATTTATAAATTAAAATTGTATTATATTATTAATAAATTGTAATTATTCAACATTTTACAGTGGTGATATACAGTGAGGGAAAAAGTATTTGACCCCCTGCTGATTTTGTACATAGTTACATAGTTAGTAAGGTTGAATAAAGACACCAGTCCATCCAGTTCAACCTGAGTGAGTGTCTACAATTGTCCCTATCCCCCTACATTGTGTCTCATTAAGATGCTCATCTATTATATCATTATTTATTTAAGGTACCCATATAGTGCTGTCAATTTACGCAGCACTCCACACATACATTGCTCCCTACCCTCAAGGAGCCCACAATCCAAGGTCCCCAACTCACATTCTTATACAATGGGCCAATTTTGGACAGAAGCTAATTAACCAACCAGCATTTCTTTGGAGTGTGGGAGGAAACCGGAGTACCCGGAGGAAACCCACACAGGCACAGGGAGAACATGCAAACTCCAGGCAGGTAGTGTTGTGGTTTGGATTCGAACCAGTGACCCTTTTTTACTGCTAGGCGAGAGTGCTACCCACTACACCACTGTGTACATTTGCCCACTGACAAAAACGCATTTCAAAAAAGTTATAAATTGATTGGCATTTTAATGAGTGAAATAAGTATTTGATCCCTTATCAATCAGCAAGACTTCTGACTCCCAGGTGTCTTCTATAGAGGTAATGAGCTAAGATTAGGAGCACGCTCTTAAAGGGAGTGCTCCTAATTGCAGCTTGTTACCTGTATAAAAGACACCTGTCCACAGAAGCAATCAATCAGATTCCAATCTCTCCACCATGGCCAAGACCAAAGAGCTGTCCAAGGATGACGTAGCCAAGGTTGTAGACCTAAACAAGGCTGGAATGGGCTACAAGACCATCGCCAAGCAGCTTGGTGAGAGGGTGACAACAGTTGGTGCGGTTATTCACAAATGGAAGAAACACAAAAAAACTGTCGATCTCCCTCGGTCTGGGGCTCCATGAAAGATCTCACCTCATGGAGTTTCAATGATCATGGGAACGGTGAGGAATTGGCCCAGAACTACCCGGGAGAATCTTGTCAATGATATCAAGGCAGCTGGGACCATAGTCACCAAGAAAACAATTGGTAACACACTACGCCGAGAAGGACTGAAATCCTGCAGTGCACGCAAAGTCCCCCTGCACATGTACAGGCCCATCTGAAGTTTGCTAATCAACAGCTGAATGATTCAGAGGAGCACTGGGTGAAAGTGTTGTGGTCAGATGAGACCAAAATCAAACTCTTTGGCATCAACTCAGCTCGTGTTTGGAGGAGGAGGAACGCTGCCTATGACCCCAAGAACACCATCCCCACCATCAAACATGGAGGTGGAAACATTATGTTTTGGGGGACAGCACAACGTCACCGCATCAAAGGGACGGGGCCATGTACTGTCAAATATTGGGTGAGAACCTGCTTCCCTCAGCCAGGGCATTGAAAATGGTTCGTGGGTCTTCCAGCATGACAATGACCCACAACCTAGGGCCAAGGCAACAAAGGAGTGGCTCAAGGAGAAGCACATTAAAGTGGGGTTCCACCCAAAAAAAAAAAACTACATGAAAAATCCTTAAAAACATTTGGATATTTTTTTTTTTTACTCACCTCTAAATGCCTGTTGCTAGGGGGTCCCTCGTAGTCTGCCTCTTTCAGTGCCTGGGCTGGTGACATCACTTCCGTCTCAGCTCTGCTCCCTCCCTCCTATCAACCATCTGGGACGCATTACAGGTCCCAGGTGACTGAGCGGCCAATCACGGCGCCGCTCGCGCATGCGCAGTGGGTGCCAGGCTGCGAAGCCACAGCCCGGCGCCCACAGTTGCAATGCCAGCACCGCCGAACGGAGGGGGAGACGAGCGGGGCTTCGATCTCTTCGATTAAATTATAATTGTGTTAACTAATTATTATTTGTATTATTATTATAATTGTTATTACAGTGATAGTATATAATTCAGTTTGGGAAGTCATTGTACCCTAATGGGTTCTCTATGATGCCACCACAGCCAATCACTCCCTTCTGATAGCCCTGTATATAAAGCCTTAGGACACCTATGATAATAAAATTAATAAATGAAAAGTGTTAAATTATTATGATTATTATTATTATAAAAATTATTACAGCAGTGGGCTATAATTCATTTTGGGAAGTCATCATACCCAAATGACTTTCTAGAATGCCAGCTCTTCTCCTGGGGCACTTCTTCTGCTTATCACTCCTTACTGATGACTGTATATAAATGCCTTAGGACACATCTAATAATAAAATATCAGCAGCTATGCTGTAGGTTGGAATAACTAATAATATGGACACACCGTTCTTTCATCCACCTGTCAAAGCGTGGGAAGCTCTTCTGTGTGGCACACGGCTGTCATTACATTCTGAGTGAATTGTGTGGCTGCATCCTCTTAAAGTGGTTGTAAACCCACTTAAAAAAAAAAAAAAAATAACACCTGCAAGACAAAGGCATAATGAGCTAGTATGCATACTAGCTCATTATGTAATACTCACCTGAGATCAAAGCCCTCGTTGCGGTGCCTGTACACCGCTCCAGCGGCCAACATCACTCCCGGGGGTTACTTCTGGGTATCGCGGCTCCGGCGCTGTAATTGGCTGGAGCCGCGAATATGTCACTCCCGTCCCGCGCATGCGCACGGTAACAGCACACTCACTGAAGCAACGGCACATATGTGCCATTGCTTCAGTTTGTGTCAGTGCGCATGTGCCGATGACGTCAGCACATGCAAATACAGGGGATATCTCCTTAACCGTGCAGGTTTAGGAGATATCAGGGGTAGCTACAGGTAAGCCTTATTATAGGTGTACCTGTAGCACAAAGTGGTCTGTAAGGGTTTACAACCACTTTAAGGCCCGTACACACGCTTTGATATTCGGACGTCAATTGCGTTACGACGACCGATCGCCCGCAAATCTTACCGTTAGTACAGTGCTTTCGACAGCCGATTACACTTTTTCGTCAGACAAAAGCTGGATGTGCAGACTAGAATTTTTTTGTCGGATGTGAACTCAATGTCTGATTTTCGTTTCATTAGTATGGTTTTCGTACGAAAAAATTCATAAGAGCAAGACTAGGCATGCTCAGAAACGAAAGAACACATACAAAATTATTCAACACGTTACGTCACTTCTGGCTTGGTATTCTGTCAAACGAAAATTCTCGTATTGTTAGTAACCTCTTCACTTTCGACATGAGACTAGCATGCCACAGGAATCAGAGGTTCTGTCGTCTGAAAATCAAAGCGTGTGTACGAGGCTTAAAAAAAATGGTGCAGTCTATAAAATGTGATCCCCATTCAATCTGTATAAATGACACCTAGAAGATCCTGTACTGCCCCCACTACTCAATGAAGCAGAAAATATATATATATATATATATATATATATTTTATTTTTTTTTAATATATATATATATATATATATATATATATATATACATATATATATATATATATATATATATATATATATATATATATATATATATATATATATATACACATACACACATACAGTATATATATATATATATATATATACATATATATATATATATATATATATATATATATATATATATATATATATATATATATATATATATGTATGTATATATATATATATATATATACATATATATATATATATATATATATATATATATATATATATATATATATATATATATATATATATATAGTATGTACATGTAATATTATTTTTATCACTTCCACCCACCTGTCATCCTCTTCCTCTTTGCTGAACTTGGTCCTCCTCCTCTCCTACCTGTCAGCATCCCCATCCTCCTCCTCCTCCTCCTTCTCCTCCCTCTGCCTGGCTGAGCATCTCATAGACAGAATGGCGGAGAGAGAAAAGGCAAGCACAACCCCAGCTAGCTCCTCTCCTTTCCTGGGGCTCCACCTGGCTTCACCCCCACATTTCAGGTAAGCCCTTTATCTGCTATGACCCAGATGCCCCCCCCCCTTGCCTTCTTTTCCCCAGGGGGAGGGAGGATGCCAATTCCCTGAGCCCCGCTCCTGCCTACGTCTACGCTGAGTGCTTTCACCGATGCTGTGCCTGGAATACGTGTCTATCCCTGCAATACACAAGCTGCATTTATTGCAATCAGATATTAGGATTCTATCTATATCTATCTATCTATCTATCTATCTATCTATCTATCTATCTATCTATCTATCTATCTATCTATCTATCTATCTATCTATCTATCTATCTATCTATCTATCTATCTATCTATCTGTATATCTATCTATCTATCTATTTTCTCCGCTGAATTTTCACAACCCAGTATTATAATGATTGTGTATTGCCAAAGCAATCCCCCAAAAATGTAGCTATAGCATCTCCCTATAGAACCCATGTATATTTCTTGCAGTATGGCAACCATTTAGTATGCGGCTTGTTGTATTATTGGATGTTATGTTTGTCTGTTTATTCTACTGATGACATCTCTATTTATTGCAGCTTATCTGCTGTATAATATATTTGTGTGTAGACGTATGTATTTTTTATTTATTGTAGTCTATTATAGCAATTTATCTATCTATCTATCTATCTATCTATCTATCTATCTATCTATCTATCTATCTATCTATCTATCTATCTATCTATCTATCTATCTATCTATCTATCTATCTATCTATCTATCTATCTATCTATCTACCTTCATATGTACCTATCCCTATCTATCCATTTATTTATCATATTTACCTATCTCTATCTATCAATCGATCATACCTCTTGACCTACCTCTATCTATTTATCTATTGGATGTAGCTATCTCTATCTATCTATCTATCTATCTATCTATCTATCTATCTATCTATCTATCTATCTATCTATCTATCTATCTATCTATCTATCTATCTATCTATCTATCTATCTATCTATCCGTCGTTTGTACCTATCCCTATCTATTTATCTATTGGATGTAGCTATCTCCATCTATCTATCTATTGATCGTACCTCTCTTGACCTACCTCTATCTATCTCTATCCATATAATATCTCTGGGTGTGGTGTTGGTATTTCTCTATATGATGACGATGATGTGTTCTGATTTATGGGATTTGTAGCAGCGGCACGGCATGCAATGGGTTACGGCGTATTCCTCATCCCTCCCGCTTCTATACGCCTGGAGTAGATAAACAGGTGTGGGAGGGGGTAGCCTGGAGGTACCAGAACACAGGGAGGCCTGGCGGGTGGAGGAGATTGGATCTGTAATAATAGAAGGTGATGGGGTGGCTCGGTAGTCAGTAACTTGATGGAGGAGGGAAGGATAGCCCAGTGAGGCTGGCAGTGGGTAGTAAATCAGGCGGTTTGTGTTGTGCGGAGAGAGCCCACCGTCTCCTTCCTGTAACCTCCAGACCCCCATAATCAGCATGATTATTATTATTATTGCCTCTGGGCTTGTTAATTAGTTGACGCTTGGTGTGCATCCATTGGGGGTTTCTAGAGGTGGCAGTGCCAGCAATCCGCGCCTGCTCATTGTAATTCTTCACACCCAGCTGGTTGTATTGCTGCCATGCCAAAACCGGCACGCTGGGTGCTGTGTTCCCCTTCTATGTCACATTTGTGGCCTGTTTACATGGAGCCTTGAAATGTCTGAGGGTCCATTTCCATTTGTGAGGTTATGCATGTAATATCAGGCATTAAAGTGTCTTGCATTAGGGCAGCCTATTAAAATCAAATTTTTAAGGCACCAAAACGTCCCAAAAAATTTGGATTTGTCACAAAATTTTTGCCGCAAAGCATAGATGTAAATCGGCCTCTAAATGAGAACTGCAGATATTATATCACCAAAACAAATCAAAAATAAAGACAAAAAAGCGTTTGAATCTGATTTATTGCCAGGAGGCAATACAGGCACTTGTCATTTCTGATGCCCATGGTGGCATCTAGCTGTGTATAGTAATCATGTGTATTGAAGGAAACCTATACTGAGAAATGTATGTAGAAGGTCATCAGGAATGTAGATATGGGGGCCCGACCCCCCTTTTCTCCACAGAGCATCCATCAATGGCGCAAGCTGGCAAACACTTAAAGGGATAGGAGCCACACACCCTGGCATCCTTTCAACAGCTAACATCCTCCATGAATGGACAGCTCAGTCTGAAGAGAGGGGAGGAGGAACCTGATTGGCTGTAAGGACTGCCAAACTTTTATCTCTGACCACTGGACACACAGCACAGGCTGCATGGAGCGGGGAGCTGGAGGAAGGAGATAAAGCTGCAGAGGGACTTAGGAGAATGTACTGTACAGCAAGAGAAGCAAAGGACACAGGGGAGCTGTGCTCTGCCAGAAAGATAGAATCCCAGGGGCCCTGAAGGATGGACAGCACAGCAGAGTGATGGCAAGGTGGGCGGTATATGATATGCCCCTGACCACTACACGCTGGGCTGCATTCCGTATACTGGGCTGTATATGACATACTCCTGACCACTGCATTCCGTATACTGGGCTTTATATGACATACTCCTGACCTCTGCATTCCGTATACTGGGCTGTATATGACATACTCCTGACCACTGCATTCCGTATTCTGGGCTGTATTTGACATACTCCTGACCACTGCATTCTGTATACTGGGCTGTATATGACATACTCCTGACCACTGCATTCCGTATTCTGGGCTGTATATGACATACTCCTGACCTCTGCATTCTGTATACTGGGCTTTATATGACATACTCCTGACCTCTGCATTCCGTATACTGGGCTGTATATGACATACTCCTGACCACTGCATTCCGTATTCTGGGCTGTATATGACATACTCCTGACCACTGCATTCTGTATTCTGGGCTGTATATGACATACTCCTGACCACTGCATTCCGTATTCTGGGCTGTATATGACATACTCCTGACCACTGCATTCTGTATTCTGGGCTGTATATGGCATACTCCTGACCACTGCATTCTGTATACTGGGCTGTATATGACATACTCCTGACCACTGCATTCCGTATTCTGGGCTGTATATGACATACTCCTGACCACTGCATTCTGTATATTGGGCTGTATATGACATACTCCTGACCACTGCATTCTGTATACTGGGCTGTATATGACATACTCCTGACCTCTGCATTCTGTATACTGGGCTTTATATGACATACTCCTGACCACTGCATTCTGTATACTGGGCTGTATATGACATACTCCTGACCTCTGCATTCTGTATACTGGGCTTTATATGACATACTCCTGACCACTGCATTCTGTATACTGGGCTGTATATGACATACTCCTGACCAATGCATTCTGTATTTTGGGCTGTATATGACGTACTCCTGACCACTTCTGTACACTGACCTGTAAATGACATACTCCTGACCACTGCATTCTGTATACTGGGCTGTATATGACATACTCCTGATCAATTCTGTACACTGAGCTGTAAATGACATACTCCTGACCGCTGCATTCTGTATGCTGGGCAGTATCTGGCATTATCCTGACTACTGAACTCTGTACCCTGGGCTATATATGACACACTCCTTACAATGAATTCTATACCCTGGATTGTAAAAGACATACTTCTGACAACTGTACTCTGTAACCTGAGCTGTATATCATAAACTCCTGGCCACTACACTCTGTACACTGGGCTGTATATAACATACTCCTGACCACTACACTCTGTACACTGGGCTGTATATAACATACTCCTGACCACTGCACTCTGTACACTGGGCTGTATATAACATACTCCTGACCACTGCACTCTGTATACTGGGTTGTATATAACATACTCCTGACCACTGCACTCTGTATACTGGGTTGTATATAACATGTGTGGAAGTGGAAGGCAGATCTTTTCTCTTATCACCATTCCCGGGTGCATTGTGTGTTGTTTTCACAGTGGAGATCTGCTATCAATAAGAGTGCACTGTTTACAATGTGCAATTTGATTAACTTTATATATGATATTCACTTTGGAAAGGTTGAATTATTTTTATTCACAGCACGGATTCACTTTATGGAAATATAGCGCGATTTGATATTGGAAATTGTATATAACATACTCCTGACCACTGCACCCTGTACACTGGGTTGTATATTATTATTATTATTATTATACAGGATTTATATGGTGCCATCAGTTTACGCAGCACTTTGCAATATAAAAACATACTCCTGACCACTGCACTCTGTACACTGGGCTGTATATGACATGTTCCAGACCACTGCACCCTGTATGCTTGTATGCTGGACAGTATAAGACATACTTCTGACCATTGTATACTAGGGTATACATGACATACCCCTGACCACTACACTTTGTATGCTGGACAGTATAAGACATACTCCTGGCCACTGCACTCTATACACAGGGCTGTATATGACATACTCCTGACCCCTCTACTCTTTATGTTATATTATAAAACAGTTGCTGGTTGCTCAGTAGTCAATATGTTAATCAAATTCTTTTACAAGGAATGCTGTGGCCAGAAAAGCATATGTACAGTATCTCACAAAAGTGAGTACACCCCTCACATTTTTCTACATATTTTATTCTATCTTTTCATGTGACAACACTGAAGAAATGACACTTTGCTACAATGTAAAGTAGTGAGTGTACAGCTTGTATAACAGTGTAAATTTGCTGTCCCCTCAAAATAACTCAACACACAGCCATTAATGTCTAAACCGCTGGCAACAAAAGTGAGTACACCCCTAAGTGAAAATGTCCAAATTGGGCCCAATTAGCCATTTTCCCACCCTGGTGTCATGTGACTTGTTAGTGTTACAAGGTCTCAGTTGTGAATGGGGAGCAGGTGTGTTAAATTTGGTGTTATCGCTCTCACTCTCTCATACTGGTCACTGGAAATTCAACATGGCACCTCATGACAAAGAACTCTCTGAGGATCTGAAAAAAAGAATTGTTGCTCTACATAAAGATGGCCTAGGCAATAAGAAGATTGCCAAAACACTGAAACTGAGCTGCAGCGCGGTGTTCATGACCATACAGCGGTATAACAGGACAGATTCCACTCAGAACAGGCCTCGCCATGGTCGACCAAAGAAGTTGAAGTCACGTGCTCAGCGTCATATCCAGAGGTTGTCTTTGGGAAATAGACATATGAGTGCTACCAGCATTGCTGCAGAGGTTGAAGGGGTGAGGGGTCAGCCTGTCAGTGCTCAGACCATACGCCGCACATTGTATCAAATTGGTCTGCATGGCTGTCGTCCCAGAAGGAAGCCTCTTCTAAAGATGATGCACAAAAAAGCCCGCAAACAGTTTGCTGAAGACAAGCAGACTAAGGACATGGATTACTGGAACCGTGTCCTGTGGTCCGATGAGACCAAGATAAACTTATTTGGTTCAGATGGTGTCAAGCGTGTGTGGCGGCAACCAGGTGAGGAGTACAAAGACAAGTGTGTCTTGCCTGCAGTCATGTATGGTGGTGGGATTGTCCTGGTCTGGGGCTGCATGAGTGCTGCCGGCACTGAGGAGCTACAGTTCATTGAGGGAACCATGAATGCCAACATGTACTGTGACATACTGAAGCAGAGCATGATCCCCTCCCTTCGGAGACTGGGCCGCAGGGCAGTATTCCAACATGATAACAACCCCAAACACACCTCCAAGATGACCACTGCCTTGCTAAAGAAGCTGAGGGTAAAGGTGATGGACTGGCCAAGCATGTCTCCAGACCTAAACCCTATTGAGCATCTGTGGGGCATCCTCAAATGGAAGGTGGAGGAGCGCAAGGTCTCTAACATCCACCAGCTCCATGATGTCGTCATGGAGGAGTAGAAGAGGATTCCAGTGGCAACCTGTAAAGCTCTGGTGAACTCCATGCCCAAGAGGGTTAAGGCAGTGCTGGAAAATAATGGTGGCCACACAAAATATTGACACTTTGGGCCCAATTTGGACATTTTCACTTAGGGGTGTACTCACTTTTGTTGCCAGCGGTTTAGACATTAATGGCTGTGTGTTGAGTTATTTTGAGGGGACAGCAAATTTACACTGTTATACAAGCTGTACACTCACTACCTCACATTGTAGCAAAGTGTCATTTCTTCAGTGTTGTCACATGAAAAGATGGAATAAAATATTTACAAAATGTGAGGGGTGTACTCATTTTTGTGAGATACTGTGTATTAATGCAAATCTGGAGTGATGACTTCTCCTCTGTCCTTATCACCTGTACATTGCCAGTGACTTAGAAGGCAATAAAGCCAGACATAGCTAGTATTTTTCACAATGAAGTCAGCGAGGTGACCCCTCCATTATTTCAGTATACTGTAGGTGTGCTTTCTTTCCTCTTCATCCTTTGCCCCGTGTATTAGTAGGCAGGACAGGGATGGGCAGGAGAGGGGCGAATGCCATGGGTGCAATGGTTCATTGCAGGGATGGGGGTGCCCTGACACTAACCCTAAGTGAGGGGGTGCAGTTTGGTATCTTTGCCCTGGGCACTGGATGACCTTGTTCCGACACTATCAGCAGGTACAGGTCCTGTGGCATTCCTAAAGAGGCTTTTTACTATACCCAGTGATATGTACCCAATATGTGCTACCCCTTACACCACTACAGCCTCTTGCCTCATGTAGCATCCCAGGATGGCATTTTCATTGTGGTGGACCTGGTGTTGCGTGCACGTGGTAATTAATGTGGTTACTATTATGATAGTAACCGTAGATGAGTTTCTGTTCCAATCCGTGACTCTTGGAAGATCATTGACCCCAGAGTCCATCTATACAGCTGCGTCTCTTCCAACCATATGCTGGAGCTGCAATCCTGTATGGGCAAGCCATTCCTTACAGTTCTCCTCATATACCACTCTTATGCTATAATGTTACGTCTTTCACTTACTGCAGACCGGTGTGGGGCCAGATCTCAGCATCGCCAACATAGGCTATGGCCTAGGGCAGCAGGGGTGCCAGGTCTAGCACACATTGATGCTGGCCAGAAATACACTTCCTGTATAATGGGTCCTCCTTGTTGCTGTCTCTGAACAGTTGGCACATTTTTCTTGGTTAAGCAATGTACCGTGTGCCGACAGATCACCCGCTCAGGGTTCAAACTGGTAACAGAATTGGGCCACCATTTTCCTGCTGTTATAGTAGTTGGTTCTGGGTGCCGAAAGAAGAGTAACCAAACCGTCTCTTAGTTCGCAGCCTTAGCCACTTTCTGCCCACCCACAGTACATTTACTGCGGCAGAGTGGTAGCTGCATGGTGGGCAACGTACCTGTACCTCACTACTTGGTTCAGGGGTTTCAGGCCCACAAGCCCCTTGCTGACCTGTGCTGTGATTGGACATAGCACAAGATAGTCAGCAGGTTACAGCCAATGATTATGGCTGTATACCTGCTGATCAGCTATGGCCAATCACAGCACAGACCTCTGTGTGTTTAAACAGAACGCACAGGATCTTTTTGCTCAGGGAGAGAAGCCAGCCGGATTCGGTGTCAGTACAAGCAGCACATATACACTTGCGTACACTTGTTAGGCACATTTAACCCCTTGATTGCCCTCCATAGGTAACCCATAGCTCCCAATTGTCCCTGATTTCGAGGGACTGTCCCTGATTTGGAACAATGTCCCCCTGTCCCTCTTTCCTCCTCATTTGTCCCTCATTTTGGTTTGATCCATATAGTTGTATATAAAATGCAATTTTTATCTTTCAAAAAGTGTTCCCCAGTGCTAAACCTTTCATCTATTTTCTAAATTGCTGCATTTGTACATTTTAAAAGCCAATATAAAGGAATAGTAGTAGTAAAAAAAAGTCCTCGTGGATTTAATTAACCTTTTTTTTTTTGGTTAATTCTCCTTTAAGGGGGTGTGGCAGGGGGTGTGGCGGGGGGATGTCCTACGCCTACATACATTTGTTAGTAGGTGTCCCTCATTCCCATCTCAAAATGTTGGGAGGTATGGTTAACCGTTTGATTGCCCTGCCACACAGCCAGTGTAATTAGTGCAGTATTATCGCTGATCACTGTATTAGTGTCACTAGTGATGTCAGTGTCAGTTAGTGTCCCTCCAGCCAGTGTCAGTTAGTGCCAGATTGTCCGCCACCCTATCACAGTCACTCTATAAGTCACTGATCACTTTAGTGTGAATGGGTCCTAAAAACAAGAAGGCCGACTGGAGGAACCATTTGGTTTTATACAGATTGCATTGTTTGGTGTGTGGGAAACAGTCCTGACTCTGTAGGGATCTCAGCTATCGGGGACTTGGTTGTCACAGCTTGTTGGTGTTGCTATTGGTCCCTTTCCTTAGAGCAGGTTTGCTGGTATTTTTAGTCGCCTTGCCATGGCATGGTGGGTGCACCCTTGTCACAGAAGGGTGTCCATGGCCGGACGCTGCAGGGGGTGGAAGGAAGACGTGTACCAGCTCAAGCTACGCAGCAAGCCCGAGGCGGGCGAGCCATCAGAGCGGCTAGTGCTGATCGCTCCCTTCCTGGATGAATGCTCTTCACTGGGAGTTACTGCAGCCTGACTGGGCTCAGCAAATAGAGCAATTAAAAGAGCCTGTGATAATGACCAGCAGCCCCATCATGAGCGAACGATCCAGGCAGAGGCCTCCTCCCGGGGGGGTCATTAGATGATCAGTGCTCAGGCGCTGGGCGACATGAATGGAGGCGATCGGACGGTGCGCTTGTAACGCAGCTCAGCGAGGCTCTGTGTCTGCATCGAATAAAAACCTGTACAGAGAGAAGCCAGGCTGCCATTACACGGCCGAATAGTGGTGGCCACCGACAAAAATCAGTAGAGATTTGGTGGTGCTTGCCTGCACACACTGTGTATGACCGCCAGCAGCTGTCACATCTATCCTCTGTATAAATCAATAGCCAGCACCTCATCTAAGCCTTACATGTGAATAGAGCCTTCGATCGACCCTGGGCCCAGACAGTGTGCAGCCAAGGTCGCCATTTTTACGGGGTTCGGCCAGCTTGTATGTAGCTATAGCACAGAGTGTTGCTGGGTCTAGGGGCGCCGTTATGAAAACCATCCACAGATACTGTCTGTGCCTGTGTGACTGTAGCCTATGAAGGCTGCTATAGCATTCCTCCTCCAGAAAATGCAAGTTTTCTGGCTGCCTCTGCCTTTAGTACTTTCTGAGTGGCTGACTGAGAGTAAGGACGCTGATCATGAGGAGTGCTGACTGATTTCACTTCTTCCAGATTAGTGACTCAACATAGAGACAGCAAGCCAAAGCCATATCTCTCTCTGGTTTACACTTATGCGTTTTTCAGTACATTTCCAGTTTTGCAGAAACGCACTACAGTCCATTTAAAATGGTTTCCTGAGGGTCACATTCACATCTGTGCGTTTTTTTCTTTTTAAATTCCGGTACTTTTTTTTTTCTGCAGCAGGTTGCATTTTTTGTTCCCAGAAAAAAAAAACACTCCTGCGCACAAGTGAGTACCAGATGGACTAGATCTCGTAATGGATAATGTCTCTGGTCTTGCTGCCCTCAAGGATAGGGGTCAAAGGGAAAAGAAAGAAAACAAGGGCTGATCTTGATTTTTTTTTTATCATGATTTTTTCTTTTATACGTTGGTGAGTAGTTTTCTTTTACTTTTAAATAAAATATTTACCTAAGGATAATGCAAAAGCTGAGTGCGCCCTTGTGTTCTTTCTTTTCCCTTTGCATTTTTTGTTCTATAGACTTCAATGGAAAAGCATCGAAAATGCATCAAATACGCAGTGCTTATGTTTTCGATGCATTTCTGCTGTGTTTTTGCTGGTTTCTACTCCAAGACAACAGACCTCTCCCAAAAATGCATCAAAAACACGTGTGAAAAAACACAAAACGCACCCAGAAAACTCATCAACCGCAACCTGCATAGGTGTGAATAGGTGCAGATTTAAGGTTAGTTGAGATTCTTAAGGGCCCATTCTAGGGCTGGGAGATTTTCTTAAAAAAAAAAATCTTCGATTCTCTTAAAAAAAACTCGATTCACGATTCGAATCGAGTTTTTTTTTTTTTTGGAAACCGCGCCGGTCCTGAGGCGCTGCGGGCATGAGCTTTTAGGCTAGGCCGCGGCTTCGGCCTAGTCCGCGGCGTCCGGCCTCGCGGACTAGGCTGAAGCCGCAGCCTCACCTAAAAAACTCCTTGCCTGCAGCTCTTCAGGCCCGGTGCGGTGTCCGCGCCGGTCCGGAGGCGCTGCGGGCATGAGTTTTTAGCCGAGGCCGCGGCTTCGGCCTAGTCTGCGATGTCCGGCCGCGGCCTCACCTAAAAACTCATGCCTGCAGCGCCTCGGGATCGGCGCGGTGAAAAAAAAAAAATTCAAAAAAAATCGATTTGCTTAAATTTTGAATCGATTTGACCTCTCAACTCGATTCAAGATTTAAATCGATTTTTTTCCCCAGCCATAGCCCATTCACAAAGCAAAGTCCATAGAGACATAGATGAGCGAGTTTGGGGTGGGGGAACTTGACTGGCCTGCACAGAGTCCTGATCTCAACCCGATAGAACATCTTTGGGATAAATTAAAGCAGAGACAGAGCTCTAATGATGAAAGTGGCAGTGTCTGCATCCTTTTAGATGTGATTACCCTCTCATCAAAAATTAAATTTTTGTTGCATGGGGATGCCTGCAAATCTGACTTGTATCTTAGTGCAGACTTCTGGGAAAAATCAGTGAGCCAATCACATAAGCCGGAAATTACATATCTAGGGGGATTTTGGGGGGGGGGGGGGGTTCGGTACACCATATCTGTACACAACGTCTCCAGGTTGCATTTTACAGAAAATTACAGAGCTGCAGACTGAAAAGGAAAAAAGTAATTTTTAACAACATTCAATTACAAAATGATTTTTGTAGTATATGTATATGCTAGATTCATTTATTTTACAAGCTTTTTTCCCCACAAAAGTGGAGCTACCCTTTAACTCAAAAAGGCATTGGGAATGTGTTAATAGTGCATGTCAACACACATAGGAAATGCACCTTGACGCATGACAACTCCTCTTCTGCGTTGCCATCTTCAAATATGGCACGTACACGCAGATATGCCGCAGGTCTCTGCCAGGTCCCAAATACTGAGTAAGCCTCTTTCCCATGGGTTTGAAGATGCAGCAAAATGACAAATGTGGGTTAACTCGGCTTTACTGGTAACCTGTGTTCAAGATGCATTGCAGCGCACAAATAAACGATGTCCACATGTCACCTGTGTTTTTCAGGTCTTTTCACAAGGGGAAGTAAGGCCCCTCTCACACGGGCTTTCCGATCAGGTCCACCTGTCAGTCTTTTAGGTAGACCTGATCTGACCCTCCATTCACTCCTATGGAGCAGCGGATGTCTGCTGACACCCGCTGCTATCCAATCTGATCGTGTCCGTGAAATCCATACGGATGGAAACCCTATTTTACATCCATCTGGAGGATCGGATGGGATCGGATGAAAACAGACAGGTGGTCCGTTTTCATCTGATCTCCCCATAGAGGAGAGCGGGGCTCTGACAGACCACCTCTGCACAGTGAGCGGAGAAGGACCTGTCATCCACCTGCTCAGCGGGGATCAGCGGATCGATCCCCCGCTGAGCAAGCAGAGTCTGCCGGGCAGTCCGCCCGTGTGAAAGAGCCCTAAATGTGTTCTAAATGCTTCAAAAACACTGTGGGGGGCAGGTTTACTAAAACTGGTGCAGCTGTGTATGGTAGCCAATCAGCTTCTAACTTCAGCTTGGTCAACTAAGTTTTGGCTATTAAACCTGGAAGCTGATTGGTTTCTATGCAGAGCTGCACCAGATTTTGCACTCTCCAGGTTTAGTAAATAACCCCCACTAAGCACATTTTTGGTGCTCTACGGTTGACATCAATGAATGCAGGTTGCGGCAAAGTGTAGAGAATGCGATGTGCCTTAAAATTCTTGTCATGCCAACAGTAAAGCTTTCTGAGACCATTCATGTGTGTGTGTGGTTTCTTCTCAGCCAAGGGAATGGGCTCACTCACAACTTGATTAATGTAGATAATGAACTGGAGTAGTTTCTGATGCAGGCATGTATCTGCATCCTAAATATCCCGACGCGTTTCGTGAAGACTGGCTATCTGTGTTTTGGGGGGCTCTGTGTTTGCGTCCTGCTGGCGCGCAGCTCCAAACTACCTCTGCTCCCAGGACTGACTACTCTTCTGGCCCTGGTCTCACACTCACCCTACTTTATCGCATTTAATCATTTTATTCAGGACTGGCACACTTGCCTTTTCCTAGTATGTTTCGAGCAAGATGAGATTAATTATATTTATTCTTCATAGATACCCTTGAACTTTTGCCCCGATGAGTGTTCATAAACGAAACGCGTAGGGATAATTTAGGATGCAGATACATGCCTGCATCAGAAACTACTCCAGTTCATCATCTACATTAATCATGTTTATACTATTCTATATTACTCACTTCTATTGCAATGTGCCGCCTATATGATGTTTGTATATATATATGAATTTACAGAATCTATTTACCAATTTTTCTACATTACCATGTGTTGCCAAGTTGATATATACTCATGTATCCTTGATGTTTAGTAGACATGCAGATGCATGTGTCTACACACATGATCAATATGTTCTTCTATTAACCTACCTTCACAATATCATTAGTTTCATTTAAAGTTCCAAATTCTTTCTTTATGTACTTGAACCTGGGATGGAGGCACACTCCATATTTGCTTCATCTAAAGTCCCAAATCCCCCCCCCTTTATTTTATTTAAAAAAAAGCCTATTCATTTCCTCACAACATTTTTCCGGTGAACATTTTAAGGTAATATGTTTAAAGGATCTGCATGACAGCCAGGCAACTTACATTTTCAGATGGAGACATTGGCAGTGGCATCTTTAGTATATTTGTGAGGAAAGGTTTCCTTTAAATAGATTCCACGGGGACGGTGATTCGTCTTTCACAGGACGTGTATTTTCTGATGTCCCCAAAGTGTCATCCATTTCCAGAAGATAAAAGGATAAACATTGTAATACATTCCACACAGGCTTTTATTTATAGCAAAAGTACATTTCTCGTCAACGACTTAAAATTTTGCAGGTAAAAGCAAAGAAAGATTAAGTATTTTAAAACTTGGAACTTGCTAAAAAATTTTAAAACTCCTGGAAGAGTCAACTCCCTTGCACAGCCCTCCTTCCTTGCATGTCATGGCCCTCTCCTTTTCTGGTTATTACTGTCTGTGCTGGCCCAGCTCCTCTGCCCCTCCCCTCACCTCCCTACAGAACCTTTTATATAGCTGCTGGGGAAGGAGCAAAGTGGTATACTATTGAGCCCTGGTGCCCAACCTACACATGAAGTCCTCTGGTACATGATGTGCAGCCCTCGGACCCAGGGCTGGTGCAAGGATTTTTGACACCCTCGGCTAAACCAAATTTTGCCGCCCCCTTGGCTCCACCCCTGACCCCACCCCCTTTGCCATGCCCATGTATACCCCTCCTTTTTAATGAAGCTCTCATCAAACGTAGCCTACCAACACCCATCAATGCAGCCTACCAGTGCCCATCAATGCAGCCTACCAGTGCCCATCAATGCAGCCTACCAGCGCCCATCAATGCAACCTACCAGCGCCCATCAATGCAGCCTACCAGCGCCCATCAATGCAGCCTACCAGTGCCCATCAATGCAGCCTACCAGTGCCCATCAATGCAGCCTACCAGTGCCCATCAATGCAGCCTACCAGCACCCATCAATGCAGCCTACCAGCACCTATCAATGCAGCCTACCAGCACCCATCAATGCAACCTACCAGCGCCCATCAATGCAGCCTACCAGCGCCCATCAATGCAGCCTACCAGTGCCCATGAATGCAGCCTCACTAGCGCCCATGAAATGCAGTCTCACCAGCGGCCATCAATGCAGCCTCCCCAGTGCCCATTAATGCAGCCTACAAGTGGACATCAATGCAGCCTCACCAGCGTCCATCAATGCAGCCTCACCAGCACCCCTGAAATGCATCCTCACCAGCGCCCATCAATGCAGCCTACCAGCACCCATCAATGCAGCCTACCAGTGCCCATCAATGCAGCCTACCAGCACCCATCAATGCAGCCTACCAGTGCCCATCAATGCAGCCTCACTAGCACCCATGAAATGCAGCCTCACCAGCTCCCATCAATCCAGCCTCACCTGCACCCATCAATGCAGCCTCACCAGCGCCCGTGAAACGCAGCCTCACCAGCGCCCATCAAATGCAGCCTACCAGCGCCCATCAATGAATGTTTGCTTGCTTCCATTCATTCGGGAGTCGGGACACAGACACAGTCCTCCACCGCTGCTGCGCCTCTGACACTATGCTGAGACTTAGTTGCTTGCTGCAGAGAGAAGAGAGTAGGAACACCAGTGGGCACCCTAGGCAGCAGTGCGCCCTAGGCAGCTGCCTAGTTTGCTTAGTGGTAGCACAGGCCCTGCTTGGACCTCAGCAGTCTGTAGTGGAAACATTAAAGGAGAAGTACAGCCAAAGCTCGTTTGGCTGTACTTCACCAACTCTCTGCTCAGGGAGCACTGAGAACTGAGTGATCGGCAGTGTTTGATTGCTCGGTTCTCAATGTTAGAGCCGGCGGGGGACAGATGCAGCATCCACCTAGGTAAATATGATTCTGAAAAAAACAAAACAAAAAAAAACTTCTCTTTTAATTAGGGTAATAGCTTTTAATCTCTACAAGCCTCATGTAACATGTTCCCGGTTTCATATTGTCTTCTGCAGCATGTCTACAGCCAAAAATGTAGCATATCCACACTCCTGGCCCTGTTTCCTCTATTAGGTCAGCAGTTTCTGACAGTCTTCACAAGCATTACATATATTGAACATCATGTGCGGCTCTTTGGTGGTCACATTTGAGGCCCCCCTTTAGCTCATAAGTTGACAACCACTGTTATAGAGCATCATTTGAATGACAGCTCTGAGTCAGCTGGGGCTACTGGCTGGGGGAGGGGAGACTGAGGAAATGCTTCCTCTTATCTGCAGAAAACCGATGACATCATCACAACCTTGGCAAAACCACCTTGTTGGAGCTCCATGATAACAACCTAAGTGTTTTTGAGAACGGATACCGCTTCTCCACATTGGGTCATGCAGACATGTACAGGTCCACTTTAAGCTACGTGTTTCGTCTTTTAACAGACTGACCTTCACTGCTAATTCTTTGGATCTTCTGGCAGCAAATTTGCCTTATGATACTTGCCTAGCATTTGGTTGATTTGGGATTAGATAGAGATGTCTGCCTAATCCCACGATTAGCCCAATTAAGCGGGGATTATCCATTTCATATTGAGGGGTGTACCAAATAAGGCAGCATTCATTTTTTTTCAGCTAAGCTTAAGGAATAAAAAAAATGGGCCGCTAATTGTTACTGCGGCCATTATGCACCATTGCTCTGATGTGTCTTATCCACCCTAGGAGTCTAGCACATAGCAATTCTATTATCCACTAAATGATGTCCTCTTTATACCTAGGTGCCGACAAATAGGACGTGCAAAAATAAACTAGATAAATCAACTCGTTATTATTGAGAGGCGTGTATTACTTTTTTGTTAGGCGGCTAAGACAGGAATGGATATACTGTCTTTGCATGCGCCCCAGAAGACAAGACAGTCCCTACTATGAAGATAGGCAATTGGAGCAAGCATGGAAGAACACTTGGAGGATGTGTGATCAGCCAAGGACATCTAGATTATACACATACACTATCTCACAAAAGTGAGTACACCCCTCACATTTTTCTACATATTTTATTCTATCTTTTCATGTGACAACACTGAAGAAATAACACTTTGCTACAATGTAAAGTAGTGAGTGTACAGCTTGTATAACAGTGTCAATTTGCTGTCCCCTCAAAATAGCTCAACACACAGCCATTAATGTCTAAACCGCTGGTAACAAAAGTGAGTACACCCCTAAGTGAAAATGTCCAAATTGGGTCCAATTAGCCATTTTCCCTCCCCAGTGTCATGTGACTCGTTAGTGTTACAAGGCCTTAGGGGGAGCAGGTGTGTTAAATTTGGTGTTATCGCTCTCACTCTCTCATACTGGTCACTGGAAGTTCAACATGGCGCCTCATGGCAAAGAACTCTCTGAGGATCTGAAAAAAAGAATCGTTGCTCTACATAAAGATGGCCTAGATGCACTCTGCGGTGTAGTTGAGCATCATGGGAAATGTAGTTCCAAAACATCTGGGGTGCCAAGGTTTTCCATCACTGGCCTAGGCTATAAGAAGATTGCCAAGACCCTGAAACTGAGCTGCGGCACGGTGGCCAAGACCATACAGCGGTTTAACAGGAAAGGTTCTACTCAGAACAGGCCTCGCCATGGTCGACCAAAGAAGTTGAATGCATGTGCTCAGCGTCATAGCCAGAGGTTGTCTTTGGGAAATAGACGTATGAGTGCTGCCAGAGACAGTGCTGGATAATAATGGTGGCCACACCAAATTTTGACACTTTGGGCCCAATATGGACATTTTCACTTAGGGGTGTACTCACTTTAGTTGCCAGTGGTTTAGACATTATTGGCTGTGTGTTGAGTTACTTTGAGGGGACAGCAAATTTACACTGTTATACAAGCTGTACACTCACTACTTTACATTGTAGCAAAGTGTCATTTCTTCAGTGTTGTCACATGAAAAGATATAATAAAATATTTACAAAAATGTGAGGGGTGTACTCACTTTTGTGAGATACTGTGTATATATATATATATATATATATATATATATATATATACACAGTATAATTTTGACTTTCTTTTAAATAAATGTGCGCAGGAAATCCCTGAAAACTATATCCGGCGTCGAGTAAACGCACTGTTTTGGCATGCAAGGATCTGGAACTCTGTCATCTCTGCATGCACCAATCCACCATTTGTGACACATTGGGGTTTCTTAGCTTAAAGTGATTGTAAAGGATCGTTTTTTTTAAATAACAAACATGTTATACTTGCCTCCACTGTGCTGCTCGTTTTGGTCAGAGTGGCCCCGAACATCCCTATTTTGGGGTCCCCTGGTGGCTCCCGCGGCTCCTCCCCGCATCAGACAACACCCCAGGAGAAGCGCTCTCCTGAGGGGGTTACCTTGCGGGCACGCTCCCGAGTCCAGCATTTGCGTCCACAGACACGAATGCCGGACTCGACCCCGGCCCCGCATCATTGGATTTAATTGACAGCAGCGGGAGCTAATGTCGGCCCTGCTATCAATCTATCCAATCAAGAGCCCGTGGAGAGAGGGACAGCGCGTCCCCACCGAAGAGATGAACGGGCTCAGGTAAGTATAACGGGGGGCGGGGGGGGGCGGTGACTGCCAGGTGCTTTTTCACCTTAATGCATAGGATGCATTAAGGTGAAAAAACGCAAGGGTTTTAATGGTAATGCCAAAACTATATTACCAAAAGTATTGGGACACCTGCCTCTACACGCACATGAACTTTAATGGCACCCCAGTCTCAGTCTCTTAAAGCAAGGTCCAAAAAAACACGGATGAGTGAGTTTGGGGTGGAGGAACTTGACTGGCCTGCACAGAGTCCTGACCTCAACCCCATAGAACACCTTTGGGATGAACTAGAATGGGGACTGCGACCCAGGCCTGACCTCACAAATGCGCTTCTGGAAGAATGGTCAAACATTCCCATAGACACACTCCTAAACCTTGTGGACAGCCTTCCCAGAAGAGTTGAAGCTGTTATAGCTGCAAAGGGTGGGCCAACTCAATGTTGAACCCTGCGGACTAAGACTGGGATGACGTTACAGTTCATGTGTGTGTAAAGGCAGGCGTCCCAATACTTTTGGTAATATAGTGTATATTTATATCCATAGACCTCTGCTGGAGCTGTAAAGTGCAATCACTGTATCATACTACTAAACAGGAAGCCAAACCTGCCTACTGACTGAATATTATTGCATATCTTCATAAGTCTTCATAAGTCTCTCTGATTTGTCTTGATTTTCTGGCTCCAGCCTGGTTTTCTTGCTCTGAATAGTATGCACATCCAGACTGTAAAGCAATCAATGAGGTTAAATGGTGGTTTCAATTGACCGCAAGGAGATGGAATTAAAAAATGACTCCAATCTAATGTGGCAGAAAATCCAACCAATTTTAACAAGACTGCCAGAGTTTTTTTCTCATTTCAATTTGAGTGCAATTAAAAATGTTTGTATTCAAAGGCACACTTGATCACTACAAGTCCAGATTTGACTTCATAATCAAGCAAATTCTGCTGGTCCATTACCCATGTGGGTGGTAGACTGCTTAGTTTCTGATCAAAATTGACTGAAAATTGCCATGTGTATGGCCAACCTAACTGCAATTCCTGCAGTGTGATTGCTCACAGCAACCCCAGCAGGGAAGTATTACAAGCAGGGAAGCAAAAAGATAACTGCATTTCTGTATGCATTCAGGAATAAAAGGCAGGAATGCAGAATAATCGTGTTCCAGGCAGGGCCATCCTAATGCATGGGCCCCCCTGGGCAGCCAAGTGCATGGGGGGCCCTTGATAATCTTGCTTTACATCATATTTGCCAACTGTCCCGGATTTGCTGGGACAGTCACGGTTTTTACTAAGCTGTCCCAGCATGACCGTGTCCCGGGTAGCATCCCGGAACCTGCTCTGTGCCCTTCTGATCCCAGTATTGTGCCCTCCTGATTCCCCTCCCCCTCACCCCCCATCTTTGCTTAGTGTTTAACCACTTCCTGCCCGGCCTGTAGAAGATTGACGGCCAGGCGGTGGTTCAGTTATCCTGACTGGGCATCATATGACGTCCAGCAGGATAACATGCCGCCGTGCGCCCGTGAGGGGGCGCGCATCGCGGCGATCAGTGGAGCGGTGTGTCAGTCTGACACACCGCTCCACCGATCTTGGTAAAGAGCCTCCGGCGGAGGCTCTTTACCACGTGATCAGCCGTGTCCAATCACGGCTGATCACGATGTCGATAGGAAAAGCCGTTGATCGGCTTTTCCTCACTCGCGTCTGACAGACGCGAGTAGAGGAGAGCCGATCGGCGGCTTTCCTGACAGGGGGGGTCTGCGCTGATTGTTTATCAGTGCAGCCCCCCCTCAGATCACCACACTGAACCACCAAGGACACCACTAGGACCACCAGGGAAGGGGGCAACATGTGGATGGCCAGGTATGTACCCCATGGCTATCCACATGTGCCCAGTCTGTGCCCAATCTGTGCCAATCAGTGCCCACAAATGATTGGCGCAGATTGGCACCATTATATTTCAGTGATGCCCAGCAATGCCACCCATTAGTGTCATCAGTGCCACCCATCAGTGTCATCAGTGCCACCCATCAGTGTCCATCGGTGCCACCTGTCAGTGCCCATCCGTGCCCATCAGTGCCCACCTATCAGTGCCACCCATAAGTACCCATCCGTGCCACCTATCAGTGCCACCCATAAGTACCCATCAGTGCCACCCATAAGTATCCATCAATGCCACCTACGAGTGCCCATCAGTGCCGCCTATGAGTGCCCATCAGTGCCGCATACCAGTGCCACCTATCATTGCCACCTATCAGTGCCTGTCAGTGCCACCTCATCAGTGCCACCTCATCGGTGCCCGTCAGTGCAGCCATATCAGTGCCCGTCATTAAAGAAGAAAACTTACTTATTTACAAAAAATGTTAACAGAAACAAAGAAAAACTTGTTTTTTTTAAAAATGTTCGGTCTTTTTTTATTTGTTGCGCAAAAAATAAAAACCACAGAGATGATCAAATACCACCAAAAGAAAGCTCTATTTGTGGGAACAAAATGATAAAAAAATTTGTTTGGGTACAGTGTTGCATGGCCACGCAATTGTCATTCAAATTGCGACAGCGCTGAAAGGTGAAAATTGGCCTGGACGGGAAGGTGTCTAAGTGCCCGGTATTGAAGTGGTTAAAATAGATTTTATTGAAAGTACCAATAAAGACTGTATATGTTAAATTCTATCAGCTATTTATACTTTAATTTTTGAGAGTAGGTGTGTAAATTGGGGCAGGCTGGTAGGGGCCCCAATGCATTACTTTGTCCAGGGGCCCAAGATGCTATTAAGACGGCCCTGGTTCCAGGCATATACCCCTGAATGTATACGGGGCTAAACACCAGTACCACTTGGAACAGCATTCAGCCCTGTCCAGCCGCAGCATATTTCAGCCTGCCATAGACTTTGACATACTGCAGGCAGCAAGGCCTCCTGGGTGCAGTAAAACGCAAGGATTTCACGCACAGGAGCTCGTCGCCCCATGTGTAAGGGGCCTTAAAATTTCATTTGTTCTCCTTCAATTTATTTTGTCGCTACGGTCCAAAAAAAACGATCATTGGTTTGACCCCATTACCTATTCCAAAATCTAACAAATGGTCCAAAAACTTTTTTTTTTCTAACAAAATTCTACTGGTGCATGACCAGCTTTAGGAGGAGACACCTGAAAGTGGAATCCTAATTACATCCTCCCCGTCCCCTGATAAGATTCATTGCTTTCTTATATCTTGGCTGCCATTTATCGGATTTTTCTCCGGTTATCTTGCGCTTGCACCGCACTCCGGGGATTAGTATAATGGATGTGATCTGTTTCCAGCTGCTTGAACAGAATCTGAAACACTGACAGTGTCCCCGGTGTATAGTGTATCTGCTGTCCTTTTCTGAACCATCTCGCCCCTTTCCCAGCATGCATTCTGTTTTGTTGAGGTCTGCTAGTTCTTATTTTGCTGGTTGTTCACAGTTCACCAGTATGACAATGGTTCTGATTCATCCAGCTGCAATGACACTTAAAGGACAACTTCTCTTCTAGTGAATGTGTAAAAATCACACTGCCCCAGGCAAGCACATGGAGCAACCAGCCACGGGTGTACAGGTACTGGTACAGGTACAGTGTATAGGTACTGCAGGATCCGTCCTCCAAACATATATATGCATAAGTTGTATCCCGCAGTTTTCCTTTTATTTTTTGCTGAACTGCAACAGGCTTTATTGGTACCAAATTAGGTCAGGCAGATGTTCTCTCCCCCATAAGATGTGACTGACGCGTTTCACCCAATGGGCTTACTCATAGTCATAAAGCTTGTTGCAGCTCACCAAAAAATACAGAGGAGTACATATTATATGTTTGTATCACTTTTTGTGAAGTTGTCCTATAAGCCTCGTGCACACAGGTGTATTTGCCTGTACAGCATAAAAAAATGGGCGTGTTTCAGTGCCTGGGAGGCACAGGTGGTGCGCATAGTCTGCTGACAGCAGCCTGGCAAAATCAAAGACAAGCTGAAATACACTTCACCTGTATACAGTGGGGAAAATAATTTTTTGATCCCCTGCAGATTTTTATCATAGGTGTATTTTAAATGATAGAGACAGAATATCAACCAAAAATCCAGCAAAAAAATACATGATGCAAATGTTATAAATTGAGCTGCAGTTCAGTGAGTAAAATAAGTATTTGATCCCCATGCAAAATATGACTTGGTGGAGAAACCCTTGTTGGCAAGCACAGAGGTAAGACGTCTCTTGTAGTTGGTGACCAGGTTTGCACACATCTCGGGAGGAGGATTGGTCCACTCTTCTTTACAGATCTTCTCTAAATCCTTAAGGATTCTTGGCTGTCGCTTGGCAACTTGAAGTTTAAGCCACCTCCATAAATTTTCTATAGGATTAAGGTCTGGAGACTGGCTAGGCCACTCCATGAGCTTAATGTGCTTCTTCTAGAGCCATTCCTTTGTTGTCTTTGCGGTATGTTTTGGGTCAATGTCATGTTGAAAGACAAGACCCATCTTCAGTGTTCTGGCTGAGAAACAGCCCCAAAGCCTAATGTTTCCACCTCCATGCTTGACTGTAGGGATGGTGTTCTTAGGGTCATAGTTAGCATTCTTCTTCCTCCAAACACAGCGAATCCCCCTCCTCAATTAGGGCACATGTACAGTCATGCCAATGAACATCTAAATGATTCAGGGAAGGATTGGGAGAAAGTGCTGTGGTCAGATGAGACCAAAATTGAGCTCTTTGGCATTAACTCGATACGCAATGTTTGGAGGAAAAAAAAGCTGACTATGACCCTAAGAACACCATCCCTACAGTCAAGCATGGAGGTGGAAACATTATGCTTTGGGGCTGTTTCTCTGCTAAAGGTACAGGCTGACTTTTCCGCATTGAGGGGCCAATGAACGAGGCCATGTATTGTAAAATCTTGGATGAGAACCTTCTTTCCGCAGCCAGAACACTGAAGATGGGTCGTAGATGGGTCTTCCAGCATGACAATGACCCAAAACATACCGCCAAGACAACAAAGGAGTGGCTCAAGAAGAAGCACATTAAGGTCATGGAGTGGCCTAGTCAGTGTCCAGACCTTAATCCTATAGAACATTTATGAAGGGAGCTAAAAATTTGAGTTGCCAAGAGACAGCCAAGAAACCTTATGGATTTAGAGAAGATCTGTAAAGAAGAGTGGACCAAAATCCCTCCTGAGATGTGTGTAAACCTGGTCACCAACTACAAGAAACGTCTTACCTCTGTGCTTGCCAACAAGGGTTTCTCCACCAAGTCATATTTTGCATGGGGATCAAATATTTATTTTATTCACTGAACTGCAACTCAATTTATAACATTTGTATCATGTGTTTTTTCTGGATTTTTGGTTGATATTTTGTCTTCATCGTTTAAAATACACCCATGATAAAAATTATAGACCCTTCATTTCTTTGTAAGTGGGCAAACTCACAAACTCTGCAGGGGATCAAATAATTATTTTCCCCACTGTATGTCTGTAAGCACATTTTAGCGATACTTTCAGTCAGGGACATACACCTTGAATTTTTACCTTCCACGATCAGGACATATACCACTGTACTTGTATGGTCCTGACTGCGAGTAACACTCGGATGTACTTACAGCCACATAGAGCAAAAGCCTGATTTTTTATGCTGTGTACCTGAATGCACCTGTATGCACGTGGCCTAAATGTTTCCTCGACCCCCCCCCCCCCCCCATGAGATGCAGCCACCAACCTTAATACTTATCTTCAGCCCTCCTCCTAAGTTCTTTACTGTCCCAGCAGCATCCAGAGCCTACTGCACCTGCCCCCCACTTGGCTCATCCAATGGCTGATCCATAATTATGGTGGCCCCCAGCCAACTACAGGAATATGGCTCCAGCCATAGGAATTTATTGGCCAAAAGTTATGCATGTACAGGAGGAGATAGACCAAGCAGAGAATCTTTTCTGCAAAGGTTGTGCAACGTCAGGCAGTGAGGCACATTTAACTAAGGAGCAGGGGCAAGGGTAAGTATTTAGGTAGGTGGCTGATGTTAACAAAGGTGAGGGACACATTAAAAGGATAACTCTGTCCTTTAAGGCTTGTTTAATAGCAGACTTTAGCATGTCTTAAGTGCTCTGTACTGCTATGATTGCCCACGTGACTGCAGGAGGACCCCCTCGAATTTTGGGGTGAACCTTTGCAGATGGGTCTTCCAATGAAATTAATGGATATTGTGCATAGTATGCATGGAAGGCACACTGTCTGGCTGGGTAGGTTTTGAAGACAAGGCCTTATGGCACCAGGAGCCTCCGAGTGCAGATCACAGGAGCCTTGTGGTTTAGTTAAGTACGGTATATCCTATTTGTGAAAATGGTCACCACAAGTAATGGTTAGGAAGGATAAATGCAGTAAATGCACACTCATTCTTTAAAATAGATGTAAACTCAATCACTAAAATCTCATATAATGAGATTATACCTTGCCCTACGCAGTTTAATCGCAAAAGAAGGCAAAAAGCCTTGGTCCCTATGTAGCACCCTCTAGGTAGGTAGGTGCTAGAGAGGTTGCTAGAGTAGGAAAATTTAGGTTTCTATGCCTGTTTTTTTTTATTCTGGGCTGGGAGTGACTCAGGATAGCAGCTGGTGACTCACAGGCAGGATTATTAAGACCTCCTTCTTTCTAAAGCTTTCTGGAAGGTACTAGAAAGAGAGGAGAGGAGACGTGGAGCTGCCTGGGTTACTCTAAGGAGCCCTGACCAATCCCCAACTTGGATTGGCAGGGGGCAGGCTTCCTTAAGTACCCAGGATCAGCCCAGCTGGGGAGGAGTTGAAGTTGTTCAGAGCTTGAAAGCTTGAAGATGGAGTGCTAGGCTGTCGGGGCCTTAGAGGGAGCTCCCCAGTCTGGTGGGGGGGTGGTGACCTAGGGCCTGGGGCTCGGATGCGGACAGAGTCCTTCAGGGAGGTGTGAAGGTTCTGGACAGGAGGCACAGGAGGAGCAAGAGAGGACAGCAGGAGCTAGCATTGCCAGGCAAGTCTTCAAGGAGAGAAACAACTGGTTGCAGCCAGGAGAGGGCTGGTGAGTGACATGCACAGTTGGGAGGACTGGGGAGGCACACCTGAGAGGACTGGGAGCATGCAGTCTGGGATGGGTGCAGAGCCAGTAGTGTGGACTATGATGTCATGGGCAGTGGAGAAGAATAGCTGCAGCCAGGAGGGATGGCAGGGCCTGAAGATTGGTTACTGGGCTTAGTAACTGAAGTTAAGGCAACTAGCACCAAGAACTTTTCATTGCTACACTAAAGGGGCCCACGGTCCCTGGCTGCAAAAGGCAGTTGCTAAGAACTGGCTGAGCCAGTGTCAGGGCTAAAAATGTGGTGCTAGCTGTGCCTGGAAGCTCAAGCAAGTAGAGTGCTAGAGGAGCTGAGGAGTAATATTCTGCAGAAAGAGTTGTCCTGGAGGAAGAGAGGCCTGTATATACCTGAGTGTATATAAGTTGTCCTAATTGATTGTTCTAAAATTCTCTGGGCATCCCATACTTCCCATACAAACCCCTTAATAAAACCAAAAACACCAAAGCTTTTGGACTGTTCATTGCCTTGGAGTGTCTGAGGATTGAATGCTGGGCTGGGCAGGGTGACAGGTGGGCCACAATACTTAGCAGCCCCTACGGGGTTACCGCTACACCCATTATGCCAGTTCACAGAAATGAGCGTTGGAAAAAGTACAGCATGCAGCATAATGCAAAACAATCCATCACATTGCATTGTAGCCAATAGAATTTAATAAATGGTCATTTTGGGAGAGATTTACTAAAACTGGTGCACAAAGAATCTGCTGCAGCTGTGCATACTGACCAATCAGCTTCGAACTTCGACTCGTTCAATTAAGCTTTAACAATAAAACCTGAAAGCTGATTGTGACATTTTGATAAATTTACCACAATAAAAAAGAAAAAAGTAAGCCGTTGTCCCCTCTTCCAATCGCTGCATTGGCACTGTTCCTCCCAACGCACTCCAACGGCTTTGCGTTCAGTAAAAGAGTCCTTAAAGGGATCACTATAAAGTTGTCTTATCCACAGCTCATTTGTACCTAGTAAGCTAAAACAGTTCTTGAGTTGCCCAAGAAATGCAGATATCTCTGGATGAAGGGTAATCAAATGTGAAAAAATACAGTACTTGATCCATAGCATGACTGGCTATGGGCCAGCAAAAATGTATTGAACACTTAAAAATCTTTCACCCCTTTCTGGGGCCGGGCTAGGGAATAGGCAGAAGAGGCAACTGCCTTGGGCACTTCAGTAGGAGAGGGGAAAAGAGCAGAACCTACAACCTATGCTGCTGAAGTACTTTAGAGCTAATGGGAAAGGGAAAAGGACACTTTGACCTTTTATTTTTGGGTGCTAAAGGACCTTGTTCCACCACTGCCCATAGCCACTGACTCGCCTATGTCCACTTAAGCTTGGTGATAACATTGAACGATGCCACTGGACACATTTGGTGCAACCTATGGCGCTGAAGTAGTTCAGAGCTCATAGGAAGGGAGGGGACACTTTGGGCTTTTCTTCTTGGGTGGTAAAAGACCTTGTTCCACTATTGCCCATAGGCACTGATCTGCCTTTGTCCACATAAGCTTGATGATAATATTGATTCCACTGGACACGCCCAGTGTAAAATATGTTTTTGAAGTAGTTCAGAGCTCATGCGAAGGGAGGGGACACTTTGGCCTTTTCGCCTTGGGTGCTAAAGGACCTTCTTCCACTGCAGCCCATGTCCACATAAGCTTGATAATGACATTGAACAGTGCCACTGGGCACAGTGTTGTCCCACCTAAACCCTCCAGCTGTATCATTTTGCTTTTGCGGTAATGGTGTTACACGATCACCATGAAACAGATCCATTATCTTCCGTTATCCAGTCTCCTCTCTTGTGGTTCACAGGAAAAGTAAATTGCTTGTACAGAAGAAGCCAGTTCCAGAGGCAGACCTTCTCCCCTCCGGAGGGACTGCAAATTTGTGTTACTCATCTTCAAAAGCTTTCTGTTTAACACTGCGGCTTTCAGGAAAGCTGTTAACACTGAAGGAGAGACATTGTCTTCTCCACCTTTTCAGAATCTACTAGAGAGAGAGAGAGGAGGAGGTGGAAGAGAAGAGATCCGAGAAGCAAAATAGGTTTTGCAGATCCTTCATCATGCAAATCCCAGGAGTTTGGTGGCCGGTGTGCCTTAGAATTGCATATAGTGTCTCATTTTTTTGTGCTTTTGAAGTGAAGAGAAGCATGGGTCCCCTGGCTCCTTACAAATGGCTGCTTGCTCCTAGATTAGATTGAGCGCCTCCTAAACCCTACATTATTTTGTCCTTTTCTGTCTATGATGATCGAGGTTGTCTTCATACTTAGTGCTCCCCTAGGCCAGCTGTCGTATGTCGTCCCAGATTTTAAATTATGTGAACTGCATTACTTCATTACATTACCCTGGTACACTGCACAGTTGCACAGTACAGGGTACAGCGGGTACTGCAAAATGTAATATTCACCTAAACAAGCCCTGATATATGCTCCAAAAAGCTTTATAGACTAGAACTGACTGTAAAATACCATCACCTGTATATATATATATATACAGTGGAGACGGAAAGTATTCAGACCCCCTTAAATCTTTCACTCTTTGTTATATTGCAGCCATTTGCTAAAATCATTTAGGTTCTTTTTTTTTTCCTCATTAATGTACACACAGCACCCCATATTGACAGAAAAACACAGAATTGTTGACATTTTCACAGATTTATTAAAAAAGAAAAACTGAAATATCACATGGTCCTAAGTATTCAGACCCTTTGCTCAGTATTTAGTAGAAGCCCCTTTTGATCTAAAACAGCCGTGAGTCTTTTTGGGAAAGATGCAACAAGTTTTTCACACCTGGATTTGGGGATCCTCTGCCATTCCTCCTTGCAGATCCTCTCCAGTTCTGTCAGGTTGGATGGTAAACGTTGGTGGACAGCCATTTTTAGGTCTCTCCAGAGATGCTCAATTGGGTTTAAGTCAGGGCTCTGGCTGGGCCATTCAAGAACAGTCACGGAGTTGTTGTGAAGCCACTCCTTCGTTATTTTAGCTGTGTGCTTAGGGTCATTGTCTTGTTGGAAGGTAAACCTTCCGCCAAGTCTGAGGTCCTGAGAACTCTGGAGAAGGTTTTCATCCAGGATATCCCTGTACTTTGCCACATTCATCTTTCCCTCAATTGCAACCAGTCGTCCTGTCCCTGCAGCTGAAAAACACCCCCACAGCATGATGCTGCCACCACCATGCTTCACTGTTGGGACTGTATTGGACAGGTGATGAGCAGTGCCTGGTTTTCTCCACACATACCGCTTAGAAATAAGGCCAAACTATCTTGGTCTCATCAGACCAGAGAATCTTATTTCTCACCATCTTGGAGTCCTTCAGGTGTTTTTTAGCAAACTCCATGCGGGCTTTCATGTTTTGCACTGAGGAGAGGCTTCTGTCGGGCCACTCTGCCATAAACCCCCCGACTGGTGGAGGGCTGCAGTGATGGTTGACTTTCTACAACTTTCTCCCATCTCCCGACTGCATCTCTGGAGCTCAGCCACAGTGATCTTTGGGTTCTTCTTTACCTCTCTCACCAAGGCTTTTCTCCCCCGTTAGCTCAGTTTGGCCAGACGGCCAGCTCTAGGAAGGGTTCTGGTCATCCCAAACGTCTTCCATTTAAGGATTATGGAGGCCACTCTACTCTTAGGAACCTTAAGTGCAGCAGAAATTTTTTTGTAACCTTGGCCAAGATCTGTGCCTTGCCACAATTCTGTCTCTGAGCTCTTCAGGCAGTTCCCTTGGACCTCATGATTCTCATTTGCTCTGACATGCACTGTGAGCTGTAAGGTCTTATATAGACAGGTGTGTGGCTTTCCTAATCAAGTCCAATCAGTATAATCAAACACAGCTGGACTCAAATGAAAGTGTAGAACCATCTCAAGGATGATCAGAAGAAATGGACAGCACCTGAGTTAAATATATGCATGTCACAGTAAAGGGTCTTAATACTTAGGACCATGTGATATTTCAGTTTTTCTTTTTTAATAAATCTGCAAAAATGTCAATAATTCTGTGTTTTTCCGTCAATATGGGGTGCTGTGTGTACATTAATGAGGAAAAAAATGAACTTAATTGATTTTAGCAAATGACTGCAATATAACAAAGAGTGAATAATTTAAGGGGGTCTGAATACTTTCCGTCCCCACTGTGTATATATATATATATATATATATATATATATATATATATATATATATATATAAATAATCATCTACTCCCAGTAGCTAAATACCATCTTACCCAGACAGCCCCTTCTCCCAGCAGACAGTTGTGCTCAAAAGTATGCATACCCTGGCAGAAATTGTGAAATTTTGGCATTTATATTGACTGATCATGCCAAAAAACTGTCTTTTATTCAAGGATAGTGATCACCAATAGATAGATTCAGGCTTTGCCTGAATTTATCTATGGCTGCCGCTGCCACCCTCTATTCAGGCGCCCGGCCCCTCTTTGTGTGGAGGGCGTCTGAATTACAGCGACAGGGGGTGCTTTTGAAGCACCTGATTAGAGCCATAGGCTCTAATAGGCGTCAAAAAAGGTGACCTGCGAGCACCATGCTGGGCGCTCGCAGGTCACTCAGTAGTGTTAGAAAAGCAAATGACACACAGAGTGCAGAGCTGTAATGTATACATTATTTCTAACACATAGCATGTACATTCCAAAAATGATACCCCAAAATAGATTCTTCTACTCCTCCTGAGTACGGCGATACCACATGTGTGAGACTTCCACAGCCTGGCCACATACAGAGGCCGAGTACAGCCGAGTATGGCAGAGCATGGCTGAGTATAGCCGAGTATGGCTGAGCATGGCTGGGTATGGCTGAGTATGGCCGAGTATGGTTGCGCATGGCTGCGCATGGCTGGGTATGACTGGGTATGGCTGCGCATGGCTGGGTATGGCTGAATATGGCTGGGTATTGCAGGGTATCGCCGAGTATGACTGGGTATGGCTGGGTATTGCAGAGTATGGCTGGGTATTGCAGAGTATGACTGGGTATGGCTGGGTATTGCAGAGTAGTGCAGAGCATTGCAGGGTAGTGCAGGGTAGTGCAGAGTATTGCAGAGTATTGCAGAGAATTGCAGGGTATTGCGGAGTATTGTGGGGTATTGCAGAGTATTGCGTGGTGTTGCGGAGTAGTGCAGAGTAGTGCAGAGTAGTGCGGGGTATTGCAGAGTACTGCGGAGTATTGCAGGGTAGTGCAGAGTATTGCGGAGTATTGCAGAGAATTGCAGGGTAATGCGGAGTATTGCAGAGAATTGCAGGGTAATGCGGAGTATTGTGGGGTATTGCAGAGTATTGCGTGGTGTTGCGGAGTAGTGCAGAGTAGTGCAGAGTATTGCAGGGTATTGCAGAGCATTGCGGGGTATTGCAGAGTATTGTGGGGTATTGCAGAGTATTGCAGAGTATTGCGGGGTATTGCAGAGTATTGCGGGATATTGCAGGGTAGTGCAGGGTATTGCACAGTATTTTGGGGTATTGCAGAGTATTGTGGGGTATTGCAGAGTATTGCGGGGTATTGCAGGGTAGTGCAGGGTATTGCACAGTATTTTGGGGTATTGCAGAGTATTGTGGGGTATTGCAGAGTAGTACAGAGTATTGCAGGGCATTAGAGTATGGAGGGATGGCTGAGCATGGATGGATGGATCCATGGATGTGACTGTATTTGTCACAGAGCAGCGCTGTGGGCACTACAGATCCAGCCCACAGTGCTGCTACCATCCGATCCCTCCCCCTCTCCTCCCCCTCTGTACCGATTGGTACACAGAGGGGAGGGAGGAACCGTCGTCATGACATGGTGCCGGTTTGTTTACATGTGATCACTCCGTCATTTGACGGAGTAATCACATGGTAAACGGCCTCGACCAGCGGCCGTTTACCGTGATCCATGTTGCGGACCCGGCGGTCACGGATGTTCTCGGGTGGGCTCCCCAGGGGGCACGCAAGAGTAGGATTCTAGGAGGACGTCCATGGACACCCACCCGGAATAAACCAACCGGTCGGCATGTGGTTAAGGAGCACAATTCAACGATACTCGAACAAAAAAGAGCTGCATGGTTGAGCTGCCAGAAGGAAGCCTTTACTGCGCCAATGCCACAAAAAAGCCAGATGAGGCATGCCAAGGTGTTGTTGGGTATATTGTAACCAGGCTTCTTTCTGGCAACTTGACCATGCAGCTCTTTTTTGTTCAAGGTATCATCGTATTGTGCTCCTTAACCACTTCCCTACCCGCCCATTGTCATATGACGTCCACAGATGGGATCTCCCATCCTGGGCTGGCGTCATATGACGTCCTCGGCTTCCCGGCGGTATAGGGGGCGCGCCCCGGCTGCGTCGCCGAGGAGCCGATGTGCGTGCCCGGCAGCCACGATGTCCACCGGGCACTCGCTATCGCTCGTTACAGAGCAGGACTGTAGATCTGTGTGTGTAAACACACAGATCCACGTCCTGTCAGGGGAGAGGAGACAGATTGTGTGTTCCTAGTATATAGGAACACCGATCGGTCTCCTCCCCTTGTCAGTCCCCTCCCCCCACAGTTAGAATCACTCCCTAGGTAACACATTTAACCCCTTGATCGCCCCCTAGTGTTAACTCCTTCCTTGCCAGTGACATTTATACAGTAATTAGTGCTTTTTATTAGCACTGATCGCTGTATAACTGTCAGTGGTCCCAAAATGGTGTCAAAAGTGTCCGATCTGTCCGCTGCAATGTCACAGTCACGAATGATAAAAATTGCAGATCACTGCCATTACTAGTAAAAAAAAATAATAATAATAAAAATGCCATAAATCTATCCCCTATTTTGTACGCGCTATAACTTTTGCACAAACCAATCAATAAACGCTTATTGCGATTTTTTTTACGAAAAATATGTAGAAAAATACATATCGGCCTAAACCGAGGAAAAAATGTGGGGGACCCAATGCGCGTTGCCGGCAGGTGCGATCGTCCCCAGCTACCCGCGATCGCAGGCACGACCTCTAGCACAGGGGATTTGTGCGTATTAAGTAGGAACAGCGATATGTCTTCTCCCCCAATCAGTCCTATCCCCATACACTTAGAGACACTAAATAGGGAACACAGTTAACGCCTTCATCGCTCCCAAGTGTTAACCACTTCCCTGCCAGTGACATTTTCACAGTAATCAGTGCATTTTTATAACACTGATCGCTGTATAAATGTCAATGGTCCCAAAAATGTGTCAAAAGTGTCTAATCTGTCCGCGGCAATATCGCAGTACCGCTAAAAATCGCAGATCATCGCCATTACTAGTAAAAAAAAAAAAAATTGCCATAAATCTTTCCCATAGTTTGCAGACGCTATAACTTTTGTGCAAACCAATCAATATACGCTTATTGTGGGTTTTTTTTACCAAAAATATGTAGAAAAATATATATTGGTCTAAACTGATGAAGAAATGTGTTTTCTAAAAACATTTTTGGGGATATTTATTATAGCAAAAAGTAAAAAAATATAGTTTTTTTTTTTCAAAATTCGGGACAACCCTAGTTGTAACACTAATGAGTCACATGACACCGGGGAGGGAAAATGGCTAATTGGACCCAATTTGGACATTTTCACTTAGGGGTGTACTCACTTTTTTTGCCAGCGGTTTAGACATTAATGGCTGTGTTGAGTTATTTTGAGGGGGCAGCAAATTTACACTGTTATACAAGCTGTACACTCACTACTTTACATTGTAGAAAAGTGTAATTTCTTCAGTCTTGTCACATGAAAAGGTATAATAAAATATTAAATATGTGAGGGGTGTACTCACTTTTGTCAGATACTGTATCTTTAATGTGCCCTTGCAAGTTCTGAGGCTTAGACAAACTCAGTGAAAGGGGCAGTAACATGTCCCAAAAGGACCAGTTAGTTGTATATGGCCCCAGTAAGGCCAAAGGTGATCAGTCCCCTCTGTCCCAGTAGCATGCATTTCCACCAAGGACAGCCCACCCATTTCATCTAAGAGACTGGCCTATGACATCTATAGATGTTGGATTTTTGTACTGGTTAATCTCTCTATAGCTTGTTCTCTCCTCCGGTAATCATCATGCTTTCTCTTCTGCGCACATCTCTTTGGCCTTTCTTCTCATTTATTGTTAAATGTCAGCATAATTGGAATTCATGTCAGACGGTCCAAAGCTGGCCGTGAAGGACTGTCTGATAGGAATACATATCCAGAAATTCATTTTAAATTGGCATTCTGAGATTACCGTGGAAATAGCAGTAATTTGTTTACACGGTGGAAAGCCATGAATGAAAAGTGATGTCATATGATAATAGAGGAAGAACGCGTAAGTGGATGACTCATTCTCTCCCACCTACAGAGAGCACTAGGTCTGACTCCTTTCTCTTCTCTGTCCTAACCAATGACATCAGCAGCTTCTTCTCTTATATCCAGACATGTCCAAAAAAAGTAGAAATAAAAGATTTTTGTTTAAACCTACGTTTCCCTTTTTATATATTGTGTACTAGTAATGTACTTCCAACACTTGCACCCATGCATTGTAGTGTGAACACATGCATTGTAGTGTGAACACATGCATTGTAGTGTGAACACATGCATTGCCTTGCAGTGTGCTGAAAAAAAATTCCAGGTACATTTTTTTGCCCTTAGAAGTGGCAAAAAGGTGAATCAGTGCACACTGAAAATCACACGCACAAGTGTGAATAGAGTCAATCATACTAAATTACCCTTCTTTCCTTATTTTCATCAAGCTTCACTTTGCTGTGTCCTCACTCATCTCACTATTTTTTTTTTTTTTTTCGTTTGTAGCAAGGTCCCGGACCTCCAAAGGCCTAATGGTGACCTCCAGAGTCAGGGCTAGCTGACATCCGTCTTTGTAGAGTGGGTTACAAGGCATGGTGGGTGTAATGCAAGATGAAGTGATTGAAGCCAGACACTTTTTGAATGCAAAAGAGATTTATTGTCTCTGAACAGAACTGTGGGATAGCATGTTAGGGCCAGGACACCCTTAAGTAGATGTAATGATAATTGGCAGACTTCGAGACTTCTATAGGTAGACAGCTATACAGTGGAAGGCCTCCAGCCGCATACCACTTCTGTATAGGTAGGACCGCTGTCTCCTATGGCAACAAATCTTGCAACAGTCACTAACGGTAGTAGTACATAACTATTGGTAACAGAATAGTCCTCCTCGCACTCTACAGTCTCTCACTGTAGGTCTTCACTCACTGATCTCCCAGTCTCGCACTAGACTCCCAGACCCAATCGCCATTGGATCCCCTGAGCTCTTCCATTTCCATTACTCAGTATCTTTTTCAAGTGTCACCCCCGCTTCCCTACTGGGTCCCTGGCTTGTCACTCACAGATACTCCTCAAGCATCACCCCTGCTGACCCGCTAGGTCCCTGGCTTTGCACTTGCTGAAGTTTTCCCACTTCTTCACCGTCCTCGACTGGTGCTCTGGGATTCCAATCCTGCAGTCCCAACGCTGCGCTGCTTCTCTTGCTTCTGGATAGGCCCTCAGACAGCCTAGCAGTCAGGTGTCCCTGGGATAGGCCTTAGGATTCCGGCCTAGCAGCCGGGGCAGCATAACACACGTCCACCCAGACAGTCGTCCAGGTGGCACAGAACCCCGATCACCTGACTCCACCCAAATAAATAGTCCAAGGGACTAAAGAAACCCTCCGCCAATTGTCTGAGACACCCCATCCATTCGTAACCTGACCTTGCTAATCCTTTGTCTATCTAATGTCACCAGCATAACGCTACCTTGCGACAGAAGAGGGAAGGTGCAGCAAGTCCAGAACTAGAGAGGAACCAGTGGATGTACTAACAATTAACCAGGGCAACTACTGCCTGGCAAACTAAATTTACTAGCAACCCTGCCTAAATACCAGGGTGCTACATGTTGATTTGTCAACCATTACTGCACAGCCCCCATTGGACAGAAAGGAAAGCTGAGGAAGAATTGTTGTAATGGACAGCAATGTACAGTGCATCTCACAGCAACCTCATAGGAAAATCATCATATGCTTGTGGAAGGGTCACTTTAGCATGCCTTACACACTTACATTCAGGGCCGTTTGAAGAAATTTGGGGGCCCCAAGCAAAATGGACATAAAGAAACACCCAACCCCCCCCCGGACGCACACACGCAAAGCCTACAGGAATCACAGCATAGCGATACAGTTTAAGTTCACCAACACTTTATTTAAATAAAAAAAGTTTACAGTGCAAATACTGCTGTTGCATATATTGTGCATAAAATTTGAACATTTTCAACAAATGAAGGGGAGGGAGGGCGACAGAGGCTGCGGACATACTACAGGAGGGGAACAGAAGCTGCGGACATACTATAGGAGGGGGACAGAGGCTGCAGACATACTACAGGAGGGGGACAGAGACTGTGGACATACTGCAGGAGGCGGACAGAGGCTGCGGACATACTATAGGAGGGGGACAGAGGCTGCGGACATACTACAGGAGGGGGACAGAGGCTGCGGACATACTGTAGGGGGGGGGCCAGAGGCTGCCGACATACTACAGGAGGGGGACAGAGGCTGCGGACATACTACAGGAGGGGGACAGAGGCTGCGAACATACTACAGGAGGGGGACAGAGGCTGCGGACATACTATAGGAGGGGGACAGAGGCTGCGGACATACTACAGGAGGGGGACAGAGGCTGCGGACATACTATAGGAGGGGGAAAGAGGCTGCGGACATACTACAGGAGGGGGACAGAGACTGTGGACATACTGCAGGAGGTGGACAGAGGCTGCGGACATACTATAGGAGGGGGACAGAGGCTGCGGACATACTACAGGAGGGGGACAGAGACTGCGGACATACTGCAGGAGGCGGACAGAGGCTGCGGACATACTATAGGAGGGGGACAGAGACTGCGGACATATTACAGGAGGGAGACAGAGGCTGAGGACATACTATAGGAGGGGGACAGAGGCTGCGGACATACTACAGGAGGGGGACAGACGCTGCAGACATACTACAGGAGGGGAACAGAGGCTGCGGACATACTACAGGAGGGGGACAGAGACTGGGGACATACTACAGGAGGGGGACAGAGGCTGAGGACATACTACAGGAGGGGGACAGAGGCTGAGGACATACTATAGGAGGGGGACAGAGGCTGCGGACATGCTACAGGAGGGGGACAGAGGCTGAGGACATACTATAGGAGGGGGACAGAGGCTGCGGACATACTATAGGAGGGGGACAGAGGCTGAGGACATACTACAGGAGGGGGACAGAGGCTGCGAACATACTACAGGAGGGGGACAGAGGCTACGGACATACTACACGCAGGGGACAGAGGCTGCGGACATAGTGCCCTCCTCACCCCCTCACAGTAGCCTCCTCCTCTGTCCACCATCATATTACAGTCTCCACACCAGTGTGTGCTGCTCCTGTGCTGCTTCCCTTTCACCTCTCCACAGTCCACAGGGCAGCACATCAGTGCCCTTCACTGTCCCCCTACATGCCATGGCTTCACCCCCCCTCCCTCCAGTAATGCCATGTCATCCTCTGTCGCCTGTCCCCAGACCCAGTAGTGTCAGCTGCTGTCCCCAGTAATGTCATCCTCTGCCCCAGTGTCACACTGTTCTCCTCACTTACCCCCCTCGACTTCTCCGCCTATGGCGAGTGCACAAAACGCGGCTGCCGTGTCTTAGCCAGTAACAAGTGTACTCTGGAATCTTTTCAAAAATGGCGCCGGGCGGCGCCATGAAGTTACTGTGCATGCGCCGCCCCGGCCGAGCGAGTAGGAGCCTTCCCAAGCCCTGCCGGCTTCAGAACGGCGCATGCGCAGTTACATGGTCTGCTCACGGCCATCTTTTTTACGGGCACCGCTGCCCGTAACGGACATTTACGGGGGGTGGTTGGCAACACTGGGAAGCGGTGGCCGGCGGCGCGGCTGGGGCCCCAGGCCAGCTCGGGGCGCCAAGCAATTGCTTGTTTTGCCTGTCCTGTCGCAACGGGCCTGCTTACATTGCAGCTTTATGAGTCTTATATAACTTAAATTAGATTGAATAATTAAAGGGTATGTTAACCCAAACAATGAACTTCTTCTGTTTGGTCCCTTTCGATATACTCAATATACCACAGAATGTTTTTGGCTACAGTATATCTGTTTCAGAAGTGCAAAAAATACCTGTTGATTTTGCCAGAAATCTTTTGAGCTGATAAAGCCTAGTACACACGATGAGGTTATCGGCCAAATGATATTCCATTTTTTTTGGGGGGATGCTAGTCGCCATATTGCAAACAAATAGGTTATTAAAATACGAAAATTCTCGAACAGAATAAAAATTCGGAAGTGATGTTACGTATTTGTATTGTATTTTCGAACGAAAACTGTGCCGATTAAACGAAAATCGTATGATCTGGTATTGTTCAAGAAAAATGTTCATGTTTTGTCCCTTCAGAAAATTTTTAATGACAGCCGTGTACTAACGATCAGATTATCGTACAATCGCTTCAAAATCTGTATTTTTTATTTGATATTCTGATAATGTGTACAGGGCTTAACTTCCTGTGCTCTCTATATGTCCACAAGGAGGGGTTATGGAGATAGGGAGGGGTTACGGTGAAGGAGAGGGGTTATGGATAAAAGGAGTGGTTATGGAGATAAGGAGGAGTTATGGAGATTAGGAATGGTTATGGAGAAAGGGAGGGGTTATATAGGTAAGGAGGGGTTATGGAGATAAGGAGGGGTTATGGAGATAAGGAGAGATTATGGAAATAAGGAGGGGTTATGTCGATAAGAAAAGTTTTATGGTGATAGCGAGGGGTTATAGAGAATAGGAAGGGATTATGGAGATAGGGAGGGATTATGGAGATAAGGGTAGGTTATTGAGACAGAGAGTAGTTATGGAGGTAAGGACGGGTTATAGAGATAAAGAGGGGTTATGGAGATAGAGAAGGGTTATGGAGATAGAGAAGGGTTATGGAGATAGGGAAGGGTTATGGAGATAAGGAGGGGTTCTGGAGATAGGGAAGGGTTATGGAGATAGGGAAGGGTTATGGAGATAGGGAAGGGTTATGGAGATAAGGAGGGGTTATGGAGATAGGGAAGGGTTATGGAGATAAGGAGGGGTTATGGAGAGAGGAAGGGGTTATGGAGATAAGGAGGGGATATGGAGAGAGGAAGGGGTTATGAAGATAAGAAGGGGATATGGAGAGAAGGCAGGGTTATGGAGATAGGGAAGGGTTATGGAGATAAGGAGGGGTTATGGAGATAGGGAAGGGTTATGGAGATAGGGAAGGGTTATGGAGATAAGGAGGGGTTATGGAGAGAGGAAGAGGTTATGGAGATAAGGAGGGAATATGGAGAGAAGGGAGGGTTATGGAGATAAGGGAGGGTTATGGAGATAAGGAGGGGTTATGGAGATAGGGAAGGATTATGGAGATAAGGAGGGGTTATGGAGAGAGGAAGAGGTTATGGAGATAAGGAGGGGATATGGAGAGAAGGGAGGGTTATGGAGATAAGGGAGGGTTATGGAGATAAGGAGGGGATATGGAGAGAAGGGAGGGTTATGGAGAGAAGGCAGGGTTATGTAGATAGGGAGGGATTATGGAGATATGGACAGGTTATTGAGACAGAGGGTAGTTATGGAGGTAAGGATGGGTTATGGAGATAACAAAGTGAGTATAGGGATAGGGAGGGTTTATGGAGATAAGGACAGGTTATGGCGATAAGTAGGGGTTTTGGAGATAAGGAGGTATTATGGAGATAAGGAGGGACTATGGAGGTAAGGAAGGGTTATGAAGATTAGGCGATGATTTTTAGTATTTGGGGTTAGGCAGAAAAAGAGGTGTTTGCTTCTGCCCCCCACCCATCCCCTAACACCGGGAGCAACTGTGTTACACTCCTTATTCCCCTCCTCTCTGCATAGAACTGACACAAATGCTCGACCAAGGCAAGTTCTCTTATTTATGGTGGTGCCATGTGCCAGAGGTTGGTTGCAAGGGCGTAACTACCACCATAGCGACCCATGCGGGCGCTATGGGGCCCGCAGCCGAGTGGGGCCCAGTGAGGATAAGAGCACCGCCGGCACAGTCTCCCAGCCGGGGAAGAGAGAGGAAAGGAAGAGGCGAGCTGTCCGTATCAGCAGAGAGCTGAATTGCCCGATGTAAGAGCTTTCATTAGAACTTCCAGTGTTCCCGGGGCTCACGTCACATAGCTCCACCTTTTTGGCCCGGTGCCTTTGATTGACAGAACGCCGATACAATGCGGGACATGTGACGTCATGAAAGGCGTCAGGCCAAGAGGTGGGTTTATGTGACGATGAGCCCCGGGAAGACAGGAAATTCAAATGAAAGCTATTACAGCGGGCAATCCCGCTCTCTGCTGATCCGGGTGGCTTGCCTCTTCCTCTGCATAGGTGGGGCTGTATGGGGCACAGGCAGACCAGGCTGTATTGGACACAGGTCATGCTGTATTGGGCACAGGTCACGCTGTATTGGGCACAGGTCACGCTGCATTGGGCACAGGTCACACTGTATGTGGCACAGGTCACGCTGCATTGACACTAGGGCAGCTGTGGGGGCTGTTTGCAGGGGGGCCCCATAAAACATTTTGCTATGGGGCCCTGCTATTTCTAGTTACGCCCCTGGTTGGTTGGATCGTGTCAGTGTATCCAATTACCCTCCTATGTCTGTGGGCTCCTCCAGACTAATTCTATGATCTGCTGTAAATTACATTGCTATAACCGATGAGTGGCCGAGAGTAAAAACAGCTCAATGCTCATGGTTCTTGGAATTGAGTGTTATCATCATCAGCCTAGGAGCAGTGAGAAGAAAGCAGCTGATCTATAACTGAGATCTCCCAATCCCCAGATAATCAGGACAAGAGATACATAGAGGGACTGCACTGAGGGCTCCATGGGCTTGGCTCTAAAAACGATGGCGGGCCTTTTCCCACCTCTGATCTGGTTTAGAAGGTACGACTCTCCATCATAGAGGTCCATGTTTTCCTTATAAAAGTTGAACTAAACGCTCTCAACATTAACTATACTGAATCCTTATGCTGCTAGCCTTAGTAGATGGACAGGAAGGAATATTGTATTTACTTGTTTTAAACGTTTTTTTTTTTTTTTTTTCATTTCTTCAGTTGCTTTCTGGTTTCTGTTCTAGTCCAAAATAATGTCATGCTTCCCAGCAGTCCTCATGGGAATGTTTTTTTCTTTCATCTGAAGGAGGGGAGGGGGGGTCTTTCTCAGCTAAGCACATCCTCTTGCCTGCATGCCTGAGCTAATGGCAGATGATTCATGTAGCATTTACTTCCTGGAATCCATCTACATTTAGCTCAGTCATGCAGGCTTCAATGGTTTCTCAACAAAATAAAGCACGAAGACATGGATGGATGGGTGAGTTTGCTTTGAATATTATAAGGGATTAAATAGCGTTTTTAGTTTGTGGTGCTCAGATACAGTGTAGTTTTGCTTTGATGGATTGCTCCTAGCAGAATCTCCTAGATGGATTGACCATATGTCGGGATGTCAGGGGCGGAGCAGTTGTAATAGGTGCAGGCAGTTTGCAGGGGGGTTTATAGCACCAGTTTCTTGGCATCCACTTTCTCAATATATATATATTTTTGGTAGGAAAGTGGTATCAGGGTTAGGATATTTGGGAGTTATATGTAATTTTCTAGCAAAAAATACTGATATAAACTTGTAAAAAAAAAAAGTGCCAGAAGAGGCCTGGTCTTCAAGTGGTTACGGTATATATTGTACATTCATATCAGTCCTTGTCCTCTAGGAGCTTACAATCTAAGGTCCCTATCTCACATCCACACTAGAGCCAATGAACCTACAAGCGTGTCTTTGGAGTGTAGAAGGAAACCCAGACAATCACAGAAAGAACATACAAACTCCATGCAGGTAATGTCCTGGTTGAAATTCAAACCAACAACCCCAGTGCTACAAGACAGCACTGCTAACCACTAAGCCCCTGTGCCGCCCCAATAAATTCCATCTTCCTTGTTCTGACCAACCATAGTGTGTCCTGAGAGCATTGTGTGCATTGTACCGTAGCCTGGCAATTTGTGCTCTGCAAATTAAATTCAATTTATGGCGCTGAGATGCCTCTTTACAAGTGTTCTGCCATGGCAAGCCGAATATGGGCTCTGTATCTCGTTATAATTGGTTGCTGAGTGCCACTGTTTATTACCATGGAATGATGTGACACCTATATATCACACCGGGCGAACGGACCGCGAAACGCTCGTGCACCGCGATATGTCTACCCTGTCATTTGCTGACAGTTGCAATGGAATTAAATGCAAATTGTATGCAAATGAGGAGAGGACAGATTTATCATCTACTTATCTAAACGAGAAAAATCTCTTTCTGTGACACGGGCGCTTTGGGAAATAAGAAAAACAATTTAAAGAAAAAAAAAAATGCATTTTTTTTTTTTTTACTCAGAAGCATTAAAATCACGTTTGATTTTTTTTTCTATTAAGCCGCAGTGGAGACATTTTATGTGTTTAAAGGGAAGCTGACAACAAAGAAGCAGCAGAACGGCCAATGCTGACATGCTTTGAAAATGTATCTAAATGTTATATATTGCAGCTTGCCAGTCTTTAGATAAAAGCGGCACACAGTCTTTAGATGTGGTGGCTGCATTCGTTTTCTTTTTTAGGCTTTTTTTCCCTTTATTTTTACCTGGTTATCCTGCCAGGAATACTTCTCTAGAAAGTACAGGCCGGCAACTCGACAGCTTCTCCATAATAATGATAATCAAAAATATTTATTTGAGCATTACAGTAAAAACATGCTGATGCGTTTTGGCCTTAGGCCTTCATCAAAAGCATAAAAATATGACATTAACTCCTTCCCGCCGAGCGTACGCAGATGTGCGTACTTGGCTTTCGGGGGTTATACCGGGATGATGCCCGCAGCTGCAGGCATTATCCCGGTACCGTTTTGTAGAGCGGGCGATCGGCTATCCAAGTATAACAACTGATGCGGCTACAAGCCGATCGGCTGTTATACCGGAGGAGCGGGAGGAGACGTCCCCCCCTCCCGCCGCTCTTACCGAGGTGTAAAGAGTACCTGTCACCACCTATTACTGTCACAAGAGATGTTTACATTCCTTGTGACAGCAATAAAAGTGATCAAAAAAATGTTTTTTTTTACTAAACACAATTTATAAATATAAAAATAAATAAGAAAAAATTTTTTTTAAAGCACCCCCGTCCCCACGAACTCGCGCAGCAAAGAAAACGCATACGGAAGTCGCGCCTGCATATGTAAACGGTGTTCAAATCACACATGTGAGGTATCGCCGCGATTGTGAGAGCGAGAGCAATAATACTAGCACTAGACCTCCTCTGTAACTCTAACCTGGTAACCGTAAAAAAAAAAAAAATGTAAAGCATCGCCCATGGAGATTTTTAGGTACCTTAGGTTCCGCCATTCCACGAGTGCGTGCAATTATAAAGCGTGACATGTTTGCTATCTATTTACTCGGCGTAACATCATCTTTCTCATTATACAAAAAAATTGGGCTAATTTTACTGTTTGTTTTTTTTTTTAAACTCATAAAATGTCCCTTTTCCCAAAAAGTTGCGTTTAAAACACCGCTGCACAAATACCGTGTGATAAAAAATATTGCAACAATCACCATTTTATTCTCTAGATTCTCTGATAAAAAAAAATATATATATATATATATATATATATATATATATATATATAATGTTTGGGGGCTCTAAGTATTTTTCTAGCAAAAAATACGGATTTTAACTTGTAAACACCAAATGTCAAAAATAGGCTTAGTCATGAAAGAGTTAAAAACAAATATATATATATATATATAAAAGGGAAGCAGCCCTTGTGAAGTATGAAGGGCATAAATCACTTAATTAAAAAATAAACTCATTAATTGCCTTATACTTCTCGTCTTAGATGGCAATGCTCACTCATCGTATTGTATCTATAGAGGAGCAGCATTGTCACTTTAGGAAGGACTACAAATACCCTGTCTGATTGGATACAAATTGAAAGCATCACTTGGGTTTGTCCTTATACAGTTTAGATAAATCTAAGAGAGATCGTGCAATTAGATTGCACAGTGCATGGCTAGCTTTGGACCACCTGTATGTACTTATATTACAATTGCCATTAGATCTACTAAGGCTCGGTTCACACGGGGGCGACTTGTCAGGTGACCTAGCCGCCTGACAAGTCGTCTCCCGTTCTGTACAATGGAACCGTTCTAATCGGAGCGACACAAGTCGCTCCGACTTAGAAGAAAGGTTCCTGTACTACTTTGGGGGCGACTTGCATAGACTTCTATACAGAAGTCGTCTTGCAAGTCGCCCCTGCAGTCGTGTGCAGGTCGCCTCGGTGAGGCGACCTGCAAGTCGTGCCGCGTCTAGTGTGAACCGGCACTAAGAAGTGTGTAGTGCAAAGGTCTGTCTGATTGTATAGAGATTGATAGTTTAGGTGGGCCCTCATATTACATAGTTTTGGATCTAAATTTGATTGTACAGAGATTGTATGGTCGGATTGAAATGCGTATGCTAACGGCCCATAAACACGACTCGTTTTTTTTTTTTTTTGCATGCTAGTTGCATATTGAAAATGAAGAGTTTACTAAAGTTATGAAAATTCTCGTACGACACAATAAAATATCGGAAGTGATGTCGTGTTGTAGTGTATTTGTATTTTCGAGCGACAACTCTACGCTCGATCTGATATCATACGAGATACATTTTCATGCTTGTCCAATCCGATAATATCAGATGAACTGTCCTGATCAGCTCTCAAATGCTGTGTACTAACGATCAGATGATCGTACAAATGATTCAAAATCCTTCATTTTCGTCCGATTTTCGGATTGTGTCTACAGGCCATAAAGCTCATCACACACGATACAATCTGATTATACAATCTCTTATAGATCTCCCAACAACTATATAGTACAAGGCCTGCCTGATTGGATAGATTTGATAGGTCTTCATATTACATAGATTTGGTAAATCTGAAAAATGATTGTACAAAGATTGTAAAGCCAGGTTGTAACGTGTATGGTGACCCAAATGGTGGCCCTATACACTATTTTAATTGTATTATCTGATCAATGGGCGATTCAATTTAGAGGATTAGACCAAAGCTACAAACAATCAATCAATCACAACTTCTTTTACGATCGATTTAGACCCCATTTAGACTGTATTTGATCAAACTGAACTGTTTTTTATTGCTGATTATTGATTGTTGTGATTATTGATTGTTTTGCATCAATCGGCAGCACCAAGATACTTTGTTCAGGAATACTATCGGATTTCGATCGATCAGATTACGAGATGACATGGTGGAAACGGGGGTGCCATCGATAATTTGTGATCACGAGTTCCAATCCAATCTTGACCGCTTAGCGACCCCCCCCCCCAAAGCAGTTTTACTGCTACAGGGCGGCCGCCGTGCGCAGGATCACCTGTGTATATACATGATCCAGCACTTCCGGGTAGCACGTGTGAATCATGCATGCCGCCGGCGGCTCGCTCCCACTATGATTATTCAGTGTGAGGCGATTGGGCGGGTACCGTGGTCTCGATGTCCGCTGGCACCCGCCGCTCATTCAGGACGCAGGCAGAGCGGCAGTCTGCCAATGTAAACAAGGCAGATCGCTGTTCTGTCAGTAGGGAAGACATTGATCCTGTGTCTCTGCAAAGCAGGAACACGGATCTTTGCCTTCCCCTAGTACAAGCACCTCCCCCACAGTGACAAAGCACAGGCTAGGCACACAGTTAACCCTTTGATCGCCCCTGATATTAACCCCTTCCCAGCTAGTGTCATTAGTACAGTGACAGTGCTTATTTTTTTAGCACTGATCACTATATTAGTGTCACTGGTCCCCAAAAAGTGTCATTTAGCGTCAGAATGTCCTCCGCAATATCGCAGTCTCGCTATAAGTTGCTGATCGCCACCATTACTAGTACATTTTTTAAATAAATAAAAATGCAATAAAAATATCCATCGTTTTAAGCGCTTTAATGTTTGTGCAGAACAATCAATATATGCTTATTGGGATTTTTTTTTACCAAAAATATGTAGCAGAATACATATTAGACTAAATTGATGAAGAAATTTAATTTTTTTACATTTTTTTTAATTGGATATGTTTTATAGCAGAAAGTAAAATTTGTTGGTTTTTTTTTTTTTTCAAAATTGTCAAAAAAACCCCCCAAAAAATACAGAGGTGATCAAATTCCACCAAAAGAAAGCTCTATTTGTGGGGAAAGAAGGACATCAATTTTATTTGTGCACAGTGTTGCATGACCGCAAAATTGTCAGTAAGGCCGCTTTCACACTGAGGCACTTTACAGGCGTTTTATCGCTAAAAATAGCGCCTGCAAAGCGCCTATAAAGCGCCTCTCCTGTCACTGCAATGTGAAAGCCTGAGGGTCTTCACACTGGGGCGGTGCGCTTGTGGGACGTTATAAAAAGTCCTGCAAGCAGCATCTTTGGGGCGCTTTAGAAGTGCTGTATACACCGCTCCTAAAGCGCCCCTGCCCTTTGAAATGAATGGGCAGCGATGCTGAAGTGCCTGCAAATTGCTTCGGCAGCGGTGCTATACGGGTGCTAGTAACCCCTTCTTTGGTCGATAGCGGGGGTTAAAAGCGCCCCGCTAGCGGCCGAAAAGCACAGCTAACACGGCGGTAAAGCGCCACTAAAACTAGCCCCAGTGTGAAAGTGCCCTTAAAGTAACGCAGTGCCGTATTGCAAAAAATTGTTTGTGTGTGTGGCATATGAACTGACCTATGCCTATCAGGATTGATCGATTGGAAAATTAATTGATCAGTTTTCAAAGCATGCATGGTCACCGTTAAGCACATGGGCAGATTGTCGGGAGACATTTTGCCAGTACAAAAAATACCGTCTGGCATTTGGCCTGTGTGTATGTCAGTCTGTCCGACAGAAGCCGGTCATTCAGCTGACTTCTGTCAAACATGCATGCAGCTGTCAGACTCCCGATCAGCGCTGTCAGCCAATGGCAGAGAGCGGTGATCGAAGTGCTCTGGTAGGGGGCGCCCCCTGTCAGAACATAACAGCTCAGTGGGGGGAGATCACCGAACCTACATCACATGATTAGTACAGTCGCTCCCGAACAGAGCTGTCAGGTTTTTTTTTTCGTGCAACTCACGGGGTTCGCACTAAAAAAAAAACTGTAGTGTGTATGCTCACAACACACGATGCAATCTGACATACAATCTCTGTACAATCGACTTTAGACCTACTAAAACTATGTAATATGAGGAGCTACCTAAACCACCCCATCCATCTCTATACAATCAGGCAGGCCCAATCTGGAAATTGTACAATCAGATTGTAACATGTGTGGTGATCAGATCTAGTCTCAGGCTATCAATACCAGTATTGATAGCCGATCGCTTTTCTGTTAACCCTTTCACTACCTGGAAGAGAGAAGTGAGCATTTATCCAACCAATTACCCCCCCCCCAGACAGAGCTTGGCTGCTCTCTGAAACCGAACGCCGTCCAGATTGTGCTGCTGTCAGACACTTGCTTCCATGTATTTTTAATGAGCAGAGATGCGCAGCGGAGGGGAAGGGAGCTTATTAATTTTAGTAGAGGGAGGCAGCGGGGTGAGGCGGAGGCCTGGGCTCCACGCAGATGGAATCCAGCGAGGATGAGGCCAGCTGGCTGGAGAACCAGTGGGAGAAATGGTAGGACTGGGAGGACTGGGAGGACTGGGAGGGTCCCCATTGTCCCTGAACTGCAGAGGACGGACCCTCCATGGCACCGCTTTTATTTCATGTATTCTCTTCTCTATAGACCTGTGTTGGCTGTGCAGGCCTCCTTCCTGAAGTGTTGTATTGTACAATGTATTGTGTATGGGGGGTTCTTCAGGGGGTCCTGGCAGGCCCGGTATGGGGGGGGCTTTCTGGAACTTGTAGTTCTTCTGAAGCTGAGCTGTGTATTTTGTAAAGAGCAAGCACAACCAATCCTTATCTTGTAGATATTGCTGAACCGAAATACAATTAGTGCAAGATGGTTGTGGTTGGTTGGTTGGTATAGTGATTAGTTGCTATGGGTTACTACGCCTTATTTATTGTTTTTTTTTTTTTGCCCTGCCATACAAGGCCTTGAGTGATGTCATCATTGTATACATTATTAGCTTATAGGGTTTTGCATATAGTTTATGGATTTAAGGATTATACCTTTTTTATAAAACATATCTTATTTTTTAATAACATTGGCAACTATTCCCATTAGGACTAAAATACTATTCAGGTTTTTCAAAATACTATTCAGGTTTATATGTATACCGTATATATGTATAATGGTAATCTAATGCCATATAATAATGGTAATTTAATGTCATATAATGGTAATCTAATTTCATATAACGGTGACATAATGGTAATATAATGTCATATAATAATGGTAGTATAATGGTAAAAAAAAACAACTATTCAGGTATAAAAGTATAATAGTAATAATGGTATTATAATGGTAAAATAAACAATTCAGGTATATATATGAATTTTAGTAATAATAACGATAAGAGTGATATAATTATAATATAATGATACTATAATGGTAATATAATGGTAATGATAACATAATAGTAATACAGTGTAATGTACTAATGGTAATATAATGGTAGTATAATGGTAAAAAAAAAAAATGATTCAGGTATATATGAATGATAGTAATAATAGTGGTGATATTAATATAATAACAGTAATATAATGATACTATAATGGTAATAATGGTAATATAATGGTAATGATAACATAATGGTAATACAATGTAATGTACTAATGGTAATATGATGGTAGTAAAATGGTAGTTATGGTAATATCATGACAATTACAATGGTAACATATTGGTAGTAAACGTTAAATAAAAGTAATAATGGTACTCTAAAAAAAAAAAAAAAAAGTATTAATGGTGATATTATATACTGTACACAAATATATATATATACCAGTATGTATATATATATATATATATATATATATATATATATATATATACCAGTATATATATATATATATATATATATATATATATATATATATATATATACCAGTATATATATATATATATATATATATATATATATATATACCAGTATATATATATATATATATATATATATATATATATATATATATATATATATATATATACTGGTATATATATATATATATATATATATATATATACATACTGGTATATATATATATTTGTGTACAGTATATATATATATACCAGTATATATATATATATACCAGTATATATATATATATATATATATATATATATATATATATATATATATATATATATATATATATATATATATATATATAAAATATAGTGTGTTTATATATATATATATATATATATATAGATATATATATATAGATATCTATATATATATCTATATATATACATATCTATATATATATATATATATATATATATATATATAGATATCTATATCTATATCTATATATATATATATATATATATATATATATATATATATGAAAGTATAATGGTAAATACCATTCTGCCTTAGGTGTATACCTTATATATACTGTATATAAGGTTCTCTGATGCTGGAGGGGTTAAGCCTTTTTTTTTCCTGAAAGAGATTTTTATTTTGATCCTATGGGCTCATTAAAGGCTCGATGAGCTCCTTACAGTCCTATCATTGAACGATTATCTCTTGTAGGGGACTAATTAGTGGCACTTTGGCTTATTAAACAGTATAACTGAGTACTATGGCAAAGTGGAAAGTACACAGTCAGAATTGACATTTCATTGTTCTGACTTCTGTAAATTGAGATCTGTTTGGTAGAGGTCACTGCGTTTTGTGTCGCGGCCCTTATCACAATACTGAGGACGTGAAAAAAAATTCTCCCAGGTCATTGCAGGCCTGAAGGATGCACTTTGTCAGCAAAAGTGACGCGGCGTACACGCAGGATGTATATAAAAATATGGAGCCTGCTCTTCTGCAGATGATCAGTGGAAAGAGAAATCAATAGGAGAATAGCATTGAATAATATTACCGGTTTGCAATGCGCAGTAACCCATAGCAACCAATTGTCTTCCATTGTTCTAATTGCTGTACACTGATAAATACTGAAATCAGGTTGCTATGGGTTACTGTACACAGTTCTTTCTTCAATATTTGAATCCATTATGCCATTATATTTAATCATGGAGCTGATATTTTTGGATTTCCTTGAACATTCTATTATAATTGTTTATTGAATGTCATACAAAACTCCTACTGTTGTGGATCAGGGGTCTCCAAACTTCTTCTAAACAAAGGGCCAGTTTACTATCTCTTAGACTTTAGGGGGGTCAGACTGTGGCCAGATGGGGTAGAAAATGTCCCAGACTCAGTGGTCAATGGGAGTAAGAAAATTACAAAATTCCTGTGATCTGTAGGACAAGGAAGAGTGCCACATCATCGGTGTCAGTGAAAGGAATGGTGTCTTGTTGTTGGTGTCAGTAAAAGGAATGGTGTCTCATTGTTGGTGTCAGTGAATGAAATGGTGTCTTGTTGTTGGTGTCAGTAAAAGGAATGGGGTCTCATTGTTGGTGTCAGTAAAAGGAACAGCGTCTCATTGTTGGTGTCAGTGAAAGGAACGGCATCTCATTGTTGGTGTCAGTGAATGAAATGGTGTCTTGTTGTTGGTGTCAGTAAAAGGAATGGTGTCTCATTGTTGGTGTCAGTGAAAGGAATGATGTCTCATTGTTGGTGTCAGTGAATGAAATGGTGTCTTGTTGTTGTCAGTAAAATGAATGGGGTCTCATTGTTGGTGTCAGTGAAAGAAATGATGTCTCATTGTTGGTGTCAGTGAAAGGAACGGTGTCTCATTGTTGGTGTCAGTGAAAGGAATGGTGTCTCATTGTTGGTGTCAGTGAAAGGCATGGTGTCTCATTGTTGGTGTCAGTGAAAGGCATGGTGTCTCATTGTTGGTGTCAGTGAAAGGCATGGTGTCTCATTGTTGGTGTCAGTGAAAGGCATGGTGTCTCATTGTCATAGCTCCCAACTCTACCTGATTTCTAGGGACTGTCCCTGATTTGGAGCAATGTCCCTCTGTCCCTCATTTCTCCTCATTTGTCCCTCATTTTGGTCTGATCTATACAGTTGTATATAAAATGCATTATTTATCCTTCAAAAAGTGTTTCCCAGGGCTAAATCTTTCATCCACTTTCTAAATTGTTGCAACTGTAAATTTCAAAAGCCAATATAAAGTAATAGTAGTGGGTTTAACTAATCATCTTTTAGCACAATCCCCTTTTAAGGGGGTGTGGCAGGGGGCGTGTCCTATCCCTACATACATTTGCTAATAGGTGTCCCTCATTCCCATCTTAAAAAGTTGGGAGGTATGGTTTGTTGGTGTCAGTGGGAGGAAAAGTGCCGCATATGAGGAGGAGAAATAGTACCCCAAGGGCCAGATAAATGCAAGCAAAGGGCCGGAATGCGGCCGCAGTTTAGAGACCACTGTTGTTGGTGATTACATAAGGCCTCATTCTCCTTGGCACTGTCAAACATGTATTGTGTGTGTCCAGAGGACATTTCTAAACGCACATAAATGCATATAATGTTTATTTTTCAATGATGCCATCCACACTGTGTTTTGACCTGCGTATAGGTCTGGTCACTTTTGCTGGGTTTAGAGAGAATAGAATTCTATGTGTCCAGGATCCAATTAGATCTCTGGCACCCAACGTGTGGCTTGGGTGCCACATGCAGCCCATTGGCACTTTTTGTGACCCCCTGTAGGCACTCATCTGTGTTTCCCTATTGCCCTGTTATAGCAGTGATTTCTAGCAGTCTCATGTAATATGTCTCTATGACTGTCTCATGAAGCATGTCTACAGTCTGCAGCAACTCCTACAGCATGTTTATAATCGTAGAGTCTCCTGCACCATGTCCACAGTCTCTGATCATCTGGTGTATTATATCTACAATCTCTGACTATCTCTTGTATCATGTCTGCAGTCTCTAATCATCTCTTGTGTCCTGTCTGCAGTCTCTGACCATCCCTTGTATCATGTCTGCAGTCTCTGACCATCTCTTGTATCATGTCTGCAGTCTCTGACTATCTCTGTTATCATGTCTGCAGTCTTTGATCATCTCTTGTATCATGTCTGCAGTCTCTGAGCATCTCTTGTATCATGTCTGCAGTCTCTGAGCATCTCTTGTATCATGTCTGCAGTCTCTGAGCATCTCTTGTATCATGTCTGCAGTCTCTGACCATCTCTTGTATCATGTCTGCAGTCTCTGACTATCTCAGTTATCATGTCTGCAGTCTCTGACCATCTCTTGTATCATGTCTGCAGTCTCTGACTATCTCTGTTATCATGTCTGCAGTCTCTGACTATCTCTGTTATCATGTCTGCAGTCTTTGATCATCTCTTGTATCATGTCTGCAGTCTCTGAGCATCTCTTGTATCATGTATGCAGTCTCTGAGCATCTCTTGTATCATGTCTGCAGTCTCTGAGCATCTCTTGTATCATGTCTGCAGTCTCCGACCATCTCTTGTATCATGTCTGCAGTCTCTGACTATCTCAGTTATCATGTCTGCAGTCTCTGACCATCTCTTGTATCATGTCTGCAGTCTCTGACTATCTCTGTTATCATGTCTGCAGTCTTTGATCATCTCTTGTATCATGTCTGCAGTCTCTGAGCATCTCTAGTATCATGTCTGCAGTCTCTGAAAATCTCTAGTATCCTGTCTGCAGTCTCTCTTTAGGTCCCCCCCCCCCCAATCCATACCAGGCCCTTTGAGTTTGGTATGGATCTTGAGGGGGAACCCCACGCCAAAATAAAAAAAAATGGTGCGGGGTCCCCCCAAGATTATACCAGACCCCTCGGTCAGGTAGGGGTTTTAAGGGGAACCCCCGCTTCTTCCCCCGGTTCTTTCTTCCTCCACTTCTTCTCCCTCTGCTTCTGCTCCCTCCAGTTCTGCTCCCTCCGCTTCTTCTCCCTCCGCTTCGGCTCCCTCCGGTTCTTCTCCTTCAGCTTTTTCTCTTCTGCCTATTTTTCTCCATTAACCTATGACTTCTTCCTCCGCTGACCTGGTCTTCCTCCAATGCTGCCTCCTGCCGTTATGTCAGGTCCGGTGTCTGCCATTTCTTATATAGCCATCCGGGGGACATCACATAGAGACCCCGCCCCCTTGTATGGCCATGCCCCATGGCTATATGAGAAATGGCAGACACCGGACCTGACATAACAGCGGGAGGCAGCGTCGGAGGAAGACCGGGTCGGCAGAGGAAGAAGTCATAGGTGTAGGGAGAAGAAGCGGAGGGAGGGATTTAAAGGGCCTGGTATGGATCTGGGGGTGACTCCACACCATTTTTTTTTTTTTTTTATTTTAGTGTGGAATTTTCTCCCTAAGACCCTCAGAGCACAAGTCGCATGCCACTAGTCGGATCAGTTACGATGATGATCTGACTTGGATGCGACTTACATTCAAATCAATGGGCTGAAATTGTGCCCAAGCTGGATTAAAGAAGTACAGGGAGAATTTTCAAAGTCGGACTGACACAAGTCGGACCAGTTAAGATGACTCTCATTGATTTTGACGTGTCATGCAAATTACGCTCAGGAAGTTGGAGCGCATGTTGGATCAGTGTGAATAAGACCCAATAGTATTCTTATTGTAAAGGTTTACCTAATATAGTGTGCTATTTCAGAGGCTTATCTAATGAGCCCTATTACAGGAAATGTAGACCCAACCCTCCATATTATAACAGGTAACCCAGGAATTATAGATGATTGCTTAGTACATCTTATTACTTTCCATAATATTAGAGCACTTATTATAAATGATGAGCTAGAAGCTCCTTTTATTGAAACAACGTTACTAAAACTCTGTGTTCCTGTAAATCTTTATACTGTGCCCATCACTGCTGCAAATGTCATCCTCCCTATTAAAGCATCTTCATCACCTGAAAATAAAAGCTCCCAGCTAAAGAAACCTCTCAGGTTTAGGTCACAGCGACAGCGGCAGTGAAGTGCTGGTAAAAATAGGCAGTTGATCCGCGTTTTTACAGCCCCCTTGGCCCCCCAGCGTTGCCCAAGCGAGTTATTTAAAGTGAATTTAAAACATGAAGCTAGGCTTTAAAGCTCAACTTCCGTCAAAACTTTATATTTTAGTTTGGGTAGACATGGTAAAGGTTGGAACCCCAAAAGTGGTTGTAAACCTCAGACATCAAATACGAACAAAGCATATCCCTCTATAGTGTGTATTTGTCTCAATCCAGAGCACTAAGTATCATTTCTGTCTTTCTAGTTCCTCCAGTCCTGACAAGTTTTCCAGACACCAGGCCTGGGACAAGGGGTGGGCAGAAGGGGTGGGCAGGAGGGGTGTCTGCCCTGGGCACCGTGGTATCATGTGAGGTTAGGGGGTGCAACAAGAAGATGGGGGGGGGGATTTGTGTTGAAAGGGGGGATTTGGGGGGCGGCAGGAGGTAAGTATTGTTCTAGGAGGCAAAATTGGAGGGGGGGATGAGTGCTAAGAGTGGTGATTTAGGGGGATTTGTGTTGGGAGATGGGATGGGGGGAGAGAAGATTTGTGCTAGGAGTGGGGATTTGGGTAGAATTTGTGCTGGGAAGAGGAAATGTGAAGTGTGGGGGGCGATGTGTACTAGAAGGGGAAATTTTGGGGGTAGAGGATTTGTGATATGGAGGGTGAATTTTTTTTTTTTGAGGGGGAATTTAGGGGATGGGGGGGGGGGCAAACATTTGTGCTGAGAGGGGGGATTTCAGCGGGGGGGGGGGGGCAAATTTGTACTTTGAGGAGAGGGAATTTATGCTTAGGGGATAAGTATGCAGATTAGTGCTCAGTGCTTTTGTGGGGTGATTTTTTCTGACATATAATGTTCATACATCTTGGTTAGGGCGCAGTTTGGCATGTTCGCCCTGGGCTCTAGATGACCTTGTCCCGGAACTGCCTGACACCAAGAGAAAAAGGGTGACAGGAGAGGGACCTTCAGCTGATTGATTTCAGCTCTCTGCCCCTTTTTTCTGACAGCTCAGACAAGTTCAATAAATTTGGGACTTTGAAAGGATGTAGAGAAGACTGCAGATAAACAGGTTCAACTTTTGTAGGAGGATTTGTTTCATCTCTGTGTAGCACCTGAGGCCAGTTACTTTTTTTTTTTGAAAATTCTTTTTATTGCAGTATTTCAATTAGTTACAAAATAGAGCCTATTGGGCATACCCAAGCTTGAACGAACAAACAGCAGACACAACTAAAACAAAACCTATAAAACTAGCACACAACCCCTAAAAACTTGGTACGCTCGGACCACCTATGCATTTTGAATCATATCTGCTTCACCGGCTAAACCTCAGAATCTAGCTCACTATGAAGATAGATTTCCTCTCATGCCGCGTACACACAACCGGACTTTCCGGCAGAAAAGGTCCGACGGAATCATTCCGTCGGACATTCTGATCGCGTGTGGGCTTCATCGGACTTTTTATTTCTAAAATTCTGATGGACCTAGAAATAGAACATGTTTCAAATCTTTACAACGGACTCAATACCTATCTGGAAAACCGTTCGTCTGTATGCTAGACCGACGGACCAAAAACGACGCAAGGGCAACTATTGGCTACTGGCTATTAGGGCTGGGAAAAAAATCGATTTCAAATCTTGAATCGAGTTGAGAGGTCAAATCGATTCAAAATTTAAGCAAATAGATTTCTTTAGATTTTTTTTTTTTCACTGCGCCGGTCCTGGAGAGCTGCGGGCAGGAGTTTTTAGGTGAGGCTGCGGCTTTGGCCTAGTCGGCGAGGCCGGACGCCGCGGACTAGGCCGAAGCCACAGCCTCGCCTATAAACTCCTGCCCACAGCTCTTCAGGACCGACGCGGTGTCCAAAAAAAAAAAAAACTCGATTCGAATTGTGAATCGAGTTTTTTTTAAGAAAATCGCAGATTTTTTGTTTTTTTGTGGAAAATCTCCCAGTCCTACTGGCTATTGAATTTTCCTTTTTCTAGTCCTGTCGTACGTCATCGCGTTCTAAACAGACTTTGGTGTGATCGTGTGTAGGCAAGTCCGTTTCAACGGAACTCCGTCGGAACTCCATCAGAAAGACCGTCGGAGTCTATTCTGACGCAGAGTACGGTCATGTGTACGCGGCATTAGACCTTAGTTACTGTAAGAATTCTGACTAGTGCAACAAGAATTCAAAGTTCTGTTAACTAGGAATGGTTGAATCATTGTACGGATATTTACTAGTCATCTACAGAGTCTACATTTGTAGATGGGGCTTCCACCCATATGTCCCACATTTTATGAAATTTCTTAGCACATCCTCTGGATAAGTAAGTGGCCTTATACAACGGAAGGGCAGAGTTAATCAGCCGTTTCCAGAGATTGACGGATGGTGCAGTAGAAGATTTCCAACGGAGTACAATGGCCTTGCATGCATAGTAAACGAATAATCCCAGGAGAGTTCTGACTGCTTGACTATGAGCCAGTTGGTCAACAGGACCCATCAGGCACACCTCCACTGTTAGTGGGATCTGGATCGTGGTGACAGTGGAGATAACCATAGCTACCTCCCTCCAAAAATGTTTAATTTGAGGACAAGTCCAAAATACATGAATAAAACCCCCCCACGGAGCAACACACCGCCAGCACGAACGGGTATATTATATGTAGACGTGAGGGTGTGTAATACACTCCATGCATGATCTTAAACTGGATTAGTCTGTCTCTTGCCAAGACCAACTGAGTGAAGGAACATTCCCATGCCTCTTCCCAGTCCTCCACGTCCATTTCAGGGAAGTCCTCCACCCACTTGGCCCTAAGAGTTTAAAGTCCTGTGTGTATATAAGGTGACAATGTTTTGTATATGTTGGATAGAGGCTTGGTTATAGATCTGTCTCTGAGTAGGTCTTCCAAAGACGAAATATAGAAAGCCACTTGAGAGTTTTCGAATTGAGCATTAAAAGCATGCCTAAGCTGAAAGAACCTAAACAAGGATGAGTTAGGCAGTTCGTATTTTTGTTTCAATCCATCAAAGGTCAGCAGTGGACCCCCGGTACAAATCTGATCCACATATTTAATGCCCTTAATTGCCCAGATATTGGGATCCGGAATTGACATAAATTCCAACAGTGACGGATTAAACCAAAGGGGAGTATGTGAGATATGTCCAGAAGGCATGGAGTGCAGAGAAAGAGCCGCCGACCACGCCCTCAGGACAGTTCGCATAGCCACTCTCAGGTGGAAAGGCCAATCACTTTACCAGTTTACCACTTTACCATCTGTGTCGCTGTTGTGGAAATGTACCCTCACTTCCTGTCAGAACAGGAAGTGATAGGACATTGCTCCAGTGGCGAGACAAACCAAAACATTATCTGTAGGGTGTGGGAGGGGTAGAACGTCCCACAATTTTTTTAAAGACCTGTGTTGGTGGGGTTTGGGCATCAGTCTGAGATCCCGGAAGCATTCAGAATTCATTGGCAAGTGCATTTAACCTGCAGTTGACCTCCTTCTGACTTGCTTTAAAGTGGTTGTAACCCTTAAATATACCCAGTGAAGTGACTGGGCTAAAGTGATACAAAAAGATGAAACAAATTCTCCTACATACATTGTATCTGTTTATCTGCAGCCTTCTCTCCTCTACAGCCTCCTAAAACACACAGATCACAGGCTTTTTCTCATCTCCAGCAGGCAGGGGGCGGAATCTGATGTCACGCACTACACCGCATAGAGCAGGAGCTAAGTGTAAACTGAGACCTGAGTGGAGGGAATGGACAAACTATCCCTCTCTACACAGTCTCATAGGGAAACATGCACAGCTCAGGCTGGGGGGGGGGTCTGTCTCCTGATATTGTCTAATGTTGGCATGGACTGTCAGAAGTGATTAATGGGAAGATATGCTTTGTTAATATTTCATTTCTGAGGTTTACAGTCACTTTGGGTACATTCACACTGAACGTGCACAATTTCAAACCTGCATTTCAGTGCGAGATCGGGGGAAATTTAAAAGTGTGGGTGGGTTCAAGCACAGATGTCTATTGAAATTTCCCCCCGAATTCGCCAAAAGTAGTGCAGGAATTACTTTTGGAAAATGGTGCGGCGCCGCAAAGGGTTAAATGCTCGTTTGTGCCCGGGGTACCAGGCAACAGGACTTCTACTTCACCGAATCCCTCGCTCCCCTTTGCAGCCAGCACTTTACTCTTCTCCCCTCCTCCTCCAGCTTGTGGGCGCTCTTGTAATCTTAATATACATTGCGGGGTTCTTAGAACCTCACTGCAAGGGTATGTTATTGTTCTCCCCGGAGTTAGGCTTTAAGATTATTCAGTGGCGAAAAACAACACAATTTTTTGGTAACATTTGGTAACATTTGCGTTCCCCTTGCGAAGAATTTTCTTTATTCTCTTCTGTTAGGGCTAGTTCACACCACATGCATTCCAGTGCTTTTTTTCTCTGCATCTAAAAACGTATAGAAAGTACGGTCGTTTTTTTTGTCCTGTTTTATATAAAGGGAAAGTAACAGAAAATCCCAACATTTTGGGTTGTCATCAGAACAGTAATAGAGGGGAAATCTTCCAATGGGGACACTAGATCTAGTGACCTAGGGGTCCCAAGGGATTCCTTTGCCCTGGAGGGATTTCCCCTCACTTCCTGCTTTGGCTATGGGTGTCCCCGATGCATTTCCATGTGTAGGGAGCGGCTGGAAATTGCCCAAGTTCTTTTCCCAGTAGATTGCTCCTCAGCCAGGCACACGGTCACAGTCACTCTTTTCCTCAAATACCAGTCTAGGGGTGTTCTTTTTGTTTTTATTTTTGGAGTAACTGGGATAGGATTGGAGGAATTGAGCAGGATACTCCAAATATAAGAAGTATGTACAGATTAAAGGGGTTGTAAATCCTCGTGTTTTTTTCACCTTAATGTATCCTATGCATTAACCACTTCCGGACCGCCGCACGCCGATGTAAGTCCCTATATTGGGGACGAATATCATTGTTATGGCTGCAGCTAGCTGCCATAACCCCGGTATCCCCGTGTTCAGACGGCGGTCCGGTACAAGATAAAAGTGGTCTCTGCGGCGGATTTGCCGCGAGATCACTTTTATCGGTGGCGAAAGAGGGGCCCTCCCGCTGCAATCCGGTGCCCTCCGCCACTTACCGGAGCCGTCGGCAGTGGCGGAGGCGATCGCGTCTGTCTCCTTCTTTGTTATGGAGATGAGTGAGGGGAAGATGGCCCCCACCCGTCTCCATACCATAGCAGGGCAGCAGCGACGTCAAAACGTCACTTCCGCCCATACGTCTTAAAGGCACATTTTTTTGTTGTCATTTTTTTTCAATTTTTTTTTTTTTTGCATTTAAGTCCAAATATGAGATCTGAGGTCTTTTTGACCCCAGATCTCATATTTAAAAGGTCCTGTCATGCTTTTTTCTATTACAAGGGATGTTTACATTCCTTGTAATAGGAAAAAAGTGACACATTTTTTTTTAAAAAAAAAACAGTGTAAAAATACAAACTAAAAAGTAAAATAAATAAGAAAAAAAAAATGTTTAAACGCGCCCCGTCCTGCCGAGTTTGTGTGCAGAAGCGAATGCATACGTGAGTAGCGTCCACATATGAAAACGGTGTTTAAACCTCACATGTGAGGTATCGCCGCGATCGGTAGAGTGAGAGCAATAATTCTAGCCCTAGACCTCCTGTGTAACGCAAAACATGCAACTGGTAGAATTTTTTAAATGTCGCCTATGGAGATTTTTAAGGATAAAAGTTTGTCGCCATTCGAGTGGGCGCCATATTGAAGCGTGACATGTTGGGTATCAATTTACTCGGGGTAACATTATCTTTCACAATAAAAAAAATTGGGCTAACTTTACTGTTGTCTTATTTTTTAATTTAAAAAAGTGTATTTTTTTTTAAAAAAGTGCGCCTATAAGACCGCTGCGCAAATACGGTGTGACAGAAAGTATTGCAATGACCGCCATTTTATTCTCTAGGGTGTTAGAAAAAAATGTATAATGGTTTGGGGGTTCTAAGTAATTTTCTGGCCAAAAAAAAAACAGTTTTTAACTTGTAAACACCACATCTAAAAAAGAGGCCTGGTCTTAAAGCAGTTAAGGTGAAAAAACTTCTGACAGTGACCAGCCCCCCAACCCCCCCCCCCCTTTACTCACCTGAGCCCTGTAATTCCCACGACGGAGACGCACTCTTCCTCTCTGCCCGGGGTCCCGGCTCTTGATTGAATAGATTGATAGCAGCGCAGCCATTGGCTCCTGCTGCTGTCAATCAAATCCAATGACCCGGGGGGACGGGGCCAAGTCCGGCATTCTGTGTCTATGGACGCAAATGCTGGACTCGGGAGCGCGCCCGCAAGGTAAGCCCCCAGGAGAGCGCTTCTCACAGGGGTCTAACCGATGCGAGGAGGAGCCGCAAGAGCCGCCGGGGGACCCCAGAAGAGGAGGATTGGGGCCACACTGTGCAAAACAAACTGCACAGTGGAGGTAAGTATGACATGTTTGTTATTTTTAAAAAAAAACAGTCACTTTAAGGACTGTAAACTCCTTTCTGAAAAGCTGAAGCAGAAGTCCTTGCATACCGTATAGCAAACTGTGGACTTGTCTTTGTAAAAGAAGCAGTTAAAAGTAGGTTTCTTTCTTTGAAACAACCAGAACAGAGTCCCTTTAAATAGAACTAGATGAACTGAGCTCTTCAGAACACCAGCTGATGTCCCCTTTAACCACCTTACCTATTTATTTAAATGTATTTATTTGTTTTTTTCTATGTATGGCGGCGATCAGCGACGTATAGCAGGACTGCGATATTGCAGCGGTTATTCTGACACTAACTCACACTTTTTTGAGGGACAAGTGACACTTATACAATAATCAGCAATACAGTAGTGCTAAAAATATGCACTGTCACTGTACTAATGACACTGGCTGGGAAGGGGTTAAACATCAGGGGCGATCAAAGGATTAACTGTGTGCCTAACCAGTGTTTTACTATACTGTGTTAGGTGCTGTTACTAGAGAAAGAGTTGGAATTGTATTCCCTGCTTTGCAGGGACACAAATTCCGTCCCTTCTTTCCTTTCAGAACGGTGATCAGCCTTGTATACATAGGCAGACTGCAGTTCTGTCTCTCTCCCTGATGATCGCTGTGTGCCGGCGGACATTGAGTACCCGACCCCAGCCGATCAGCTTCCGCTGTGGACAATGACAGTGGAAGCGAATCACCGGCAGCGTGCCCCCTACCCGGAAGTGTCGGATCACGTATATATACGTGATCCGGTGCACAGGTGCCGCCCTGTAGCAGTTAAACTGCTATAGGGAGGACCTAAAGTGGTTGAACATACTCTCTAGCACAAGAGGGGTGGCAGCAGCCCAAAAGTCTCTAAGAGCTCTTACAGCAGTCTGTACTCACAAATGTCCTAGGAAAGTTGGTTTCCTCCTTCCAACATCCATGTGACACCTTTCTCTTATAATAACAGACAGGATCTTCAGCAAAGAGCCCAGTCAGCTCTCTGTAGTTTCAGCATCCAGGCTTTCAGGTCACCTACCTGAGGCCTCACAAACAGCAAGCACATGGCAGCACGCTGTCCGGGATGGACTTTTCCCTTGCAGGCAAAGACCCAGCAGCTCAGTGTCTCAGAGTATTTATACAGACTTCTAGCAGCCTTCAGGGCCACCCTCCCTGGGATTGGCCAGGGCTGTATAATTATTCATGCCGCGATTTGCATTGCTCCACACCTATGTTCCAGAGGATTCTACTGCTTTCTCAAAAGCAGAGGAAACAGTCAAAACTAGCAGCAGCTGAAACACTGAGCAGACCTAACTAATGGCATGCAGCTGCACTGATTACAGTGAGCACAACTAAATTTCCCTAAGACAGCAATCACAGCCACACTGGTTACAGTGAGACAAGCAACATTTACCTAGCAACAAAAACACAGCTCCACTGAACACAAAGAGCCAGAACTAAATCTACCTAATCCTAGCACCTCGGAGGGTGCTACCAGTGCATCGGGACAAGGTCATCTAGTGCTAGGGTTGCCACCTCATCCCTTTAAAACCAAACACATATTAATTACACAGGTTCTGTGGCCGATTAAGGTGGTAATTAAACTCAGTTGGTGCCTTATCTGCATTAATTTAGCCTCAGAACCTGTGTAATGTTTATGTGTTCGGGTTTGAAGGGATGAGGTGGCAACCCTATCTAGTGCCTAGGGCAAAGATTTCAAATGCCCCCCCCCCCCCCCGAAAATGTACAAGCGTCATGTGTCAGCAAAAATCCCCTCCCTCCCCTCCAAAAATAAAGCAAAGTTTCACTCAAAAGTGGAACTTCCGCTTATCCGTCTCCTTCAGTGGCACATTTGGCACCTTTTAGGGGGGAGGGGGGAACGGGCACCTGTTTTTGACAGGTACCCTGTCTCCACTTCCGGTAGATGGGACGCGGCCTGGTCTCTCGGAAGTTCAGCCCCCCTCCTCCTTCCTCCGCAACCGGACCAATTAGAAAGCGCAGTGCGCTTTGCCGCATGCGCAGTAGGGAACCGGCTCAGTTTCCCTTACAAGGAATGGCGGCGGCTGCACCTGACAGCCGATCCAAAGATCGGCTAGAGTGCCCACATCACGGGTTTCCCGGACAGGTAAGTGTCCATATATTAAAAGTCAGCAGCTACAGTATTTGTCGCTGAATTTAATTTTTTTTTTTGTGGGGGGGCCGGACCTCCTCTTTAACCACTTTAGCCCTGGAAGATTTGGCTGCTCAATGACCAGGCCATTTTTTGCGATTCGGCACTGCGTCCCTTCAACTGACAATTGCGCGGCATGCGACGTTGCACCCAAACAAAATTGACGTCCCTTTTTTCCCCACAAATAGAGCTTTCTTTTGGTGGTATTTGATCAACAAAAGAAGAGCAACAATTTTGAAAAAAACACAATATCTTTTACTTCTTGCTATAATAAATATCCCCAATTTAAAAAAAAAAAAAACACTTTTTCCTCAGTTTAGGCCGATACGTATTCTTCTACATATTTTTGGTAAAAAAAAATCGCAATAAGCGTATATTGATTGGTTTGTGCAAAAGTTATCATGTCTACAAAATAGGGGATAGATTAATGGCATTTTTATCATTATTTTTTTTTTTTTTACTAGTAATGGAGGAGATCTGCGATTTTTATCGGGACTGCGATATTGCGGCAGACAAATTGGACACTTTTGACACATTTTTGAGAACATTGACATATATACAGTGATCAGTACTATAAAAATGCACTAATTACTGTATAAATGTCACTGGCAGGGAAGGGGTTAACACTAGGGGGAGATCAAGGGGTTAATTGTGTTCCTCAGTGTGTTCTAACTGTAGGGGGGATGGGACTGACTAGTAGAGGAGAGAGATCGGTGTTCATACTTAGTATGAACACACAATCTGTCTCCTCTCCCCCTGTCTGTTTACACACACAGATCCCGCTTCTCGCTCTGTCACGAACGATCGCAGGTGCCCGGCGGTCAACACAAATCCATCATCCTAGTGCCAATCTCCCCTCCAAATCACCTCTTCTAGCAAAGTCTCCACTGTGCCCTGGGCAGTCACCCCTTCTGCCCACCCCTTGTCCCGGCCCTGGATGCTACACATGCATGCACACATATAATCTGCAGATATGTACAGCCCCCGGTTGCAGCTGTGCTCTACGTCGCTAAACACGGCACACATTTTCATATGTATGGCCCTATTGATTGCTACAGCGCTGTGTTTAGATGCACATAAATCTATAGGCTGTACGCATCTAAACGCAGCATTTTTTATGCCTGTGTGAATGACCCCCTATAATCCTGGATGTAAAATATATCATCTACACAAATGCCGTATATACATTCTCTTCTAATGACCTGGCCTATGTCTGTACATAGAGCGCAGCCTCGTCCTGGAAGAACAGGAAGCCGATGGAAGTGGCCGGGGATTTTTACTGCACTATGACTTGCTAAATGGGAAGGTTCATGATATCAGTTTTATGCTCCCTGCCAGCTAATCCCTGGCGTATTCCAGCGAGTGAATCCGGGTAGTAATGATACTTAGTGGCAGCAATGAGTTCAGTGACTCCACATTGCGGTACACTAACCAGACTGATTAGACTGCTCACACTTCTACAGATCCCTACTTCATATTACGACAATGTATCTGTAAAAAACAATAATATGCATCATACAATAAATCATTTCAGCCAATCAGATTTCACCTTTCCTCTTTATTAATGGAACACAATTTGTGTATCTAAGTAGTCTCACTATATTACCAAAAGTATTGGGACACCTGCCTTTATACACACATGAACTTTAATGGCATTCCCAGTCTAAAGCCTCGTACACACGATCGGATTTCCCGCCGGGAAATGTTGGATGTCAGGCTGTTGGCAGAAAATCCGACCGTTTGTACGCTCCATCGGACAATTGTTGTCGGATTTTCCGCAGACGAATGTTGGATGGCAGGCTTATAAATTTTCCGCGGACAGATGTCTGTTGTTGGATTTTCCGAGCGTGTGTACACAAGTCCGTCGGACAAAAGTCCAAAGTAAAAACACACATGCTCGGAAGCAAGGATGAGCCAGAAGCGGTCCGTCTTGTAAATTAGCGTTCATAATGGAGAATTAACATTGCTGACGCGGCAAATTATGGAATGTCGAAATGCAGCGCACAATTCTCTTCTTCTTTAATGGAATAATAATGAAGCTGCTTTGCTGGTGATACTGATGGAGTTCTGCCAAACGTATTTTAAAAGACTTTAATTTTCTAGTGATATCAAGAATAATATTATTATGCTTGGGTTTTTTTTGGGCAAGTTACCACAACACCATTATCCCGTAGTTTTTAAGATCAAAGATACAACTATGTTGGTGTCCCTTGTCAATTTTACATTACGGTTTACGTTTTTTTTTTTATGTAACTGCCTACTCCCAAACTGTCATTTGAAGTAAAACACATATTATTAATATTAAGTATTATTCTCCACAATTTTTTTTATTGTGCATTAAAAAAAAGAAAACAAATAAAATAGACATGCTATCTGCCAATAGAACTTAACCAAAAAGTGCATTCTATGCATCTAAAAATATAGAAAATATACCAAATCAAATCATTTTTCAACCAAAAAATAAAATAAAAGCCTCATGGATGTGTCCCGCTTCTTAATATAGGGGTTCAGCAATGCCAAGAGTTGGTGAAAGCAGGGGTCTGTCATCCGGAGATAATTCCAAAAATCATCCGGATTATTCTCCTGGAGCTCCCACTGCAAAGGCATATGACATAATTGGTCATGATTAATAAAGCAACCAATTTTTGGTTCAAGAACTCCTCCTCCTCTTGTTCCTGGACTGGACTTGGGTCAAAGCAATAACTCCAAGGCCAATAATAAATAACACGTTATCTCATCCGATCCCGCAACATGGCTGGTTGACGAACACCGTTCACAAACGAACTGAAAAGCACAAAATGTAAAGCGCAAAACGAAAAGCGTGAAATGAAAAGCGCAAAATGAAAACTGCGAATCAACACTCACCAGACTTCTACTAACACGAAATTAGCAGAAGGAGCCCAAAGGGTGGTATCTGACAATTGAACTTCCTCTTTATTGGCTCATAGGACGTCTAGTACGTCACTATGTTCCTGTTTGTTGGCGGACAATTCCTTGCCGTTTGTATGCAAGACAAGTTCCTGGCTGACGCCCTTCAGACAAAAGTCTGACGTTTTGCGGAAAATCCGATCGTGTGTACGAGGCTTTAGTCTGTAGGGTTCAATATTGAGTTGGCCCACCCTTTGCAGCTATAACAGCTTCAACCCTTCTGGGAAGGCTGTCCACAAGGTTTAGGAGTGTGTCTATATGGGAATGTTTGACCATTCTTCCAGAAGTGCATTTGTGAGGTCAGGCACTGATGTTGGACGAGAAAGCCTGGTTCGCAGCCTCTGCTCTAATTCATCCCAAAGGTGTTCTATCGGGTTGAGGTCAGGACTGTGCAGGCCACTCAAGTTCCTCCACCCGCGCAAGGCCAATGTGTGCCTATATTTAAAAAGGGAAGGCGTAAGGCCAATGTGGTGCCTATATTTAAAAAGGGAACAACGTCTTTACCAAGTACCGTAACTATAGACCTGTTAGTTTAACTTCTATAGTTGGGAAGTTACTAGAGCGTTTAATAAAAGACTACAAAGATGAGTTCTTGCTGGAAAAAAATATTTTAAGCAACAGACAGCATAGATTCAAGAAAGACAGAAGTTGTCAACAAATCTGATTTCTTTTTATGAGGAGGTAAGTAAAACCTTGGACAGAGGGGTGGCGGTGAACGTGGTATACTTGGATTTTGCAAAAGTGTTTAACACAGTTCCCCACACACGGCTCATGTGTAAGTAAAGTCTACAGGCTGGGAAAGATCAGTTTGTAAATGGATAGAAAACTGGCTAAAAGACCGAATTCAGAGAGTAGTGTTTAATGATTCTTACTGTGAGCACAGAGTGGCCCAGATCCTGCTGTTCTGGGGTCCCACAACGGCTGTCTTAGCTCCTCCCCACTAAAGCTAACCCCCTCTGGGATGCTCTTTCCCGAGGGAGTTAGCTTGCAGGCGTGCTCCCGTGTCATACACTTGGTGTCCATAGACGCCAAGTGTATGACTCGGTCACGCCCCCCCCCCCGGTGGCCGTGTCATTGGATGTGATTGACAGCAGCCTGAGCCAATGGCTGCACTGCTATCAATCTATCCAATTAACGGCCAGACTCAGTAGAGAAGAGGACACTGGGGGACGCACCCAGCAGGTGAACGGGCTCAGGTAAGTAAAACGGAGGGGATGGGGGGCCCATGACAGCGAGGTGTTTTTTCACCTTAATGGATAGGATGCATTAAGGTGAAAAACCACGAACCTTTACAACCCCTTTAAAGTGAAAAAACACCTGGCAGTGACCGGCTCCCCAGCCCCCCTCGTTTTATTTACATGAGCCCTGGAACTTGACCCGGCGGGGAGGCGCTGTCTCTCTGCCCGGGGTTCTCGGCTCTTGATTGGATAGATTGATAGCAGCGCAGCCATTGGCTCCCGCTGTTGTCAATCAAATCCAATGACGTGGGTGCCAGGGGCGGGCCAAGTCATACATTCGGCGGCTATGAACACCGAATGCTGGACTCAGGAGCGCGCCTGCAAGGTAACCCCCGGGAGAGCGCTTCTCCTAGGAAGTTATCTGATGCAGGGAGGAGCCGCGAGAGCCACCAGGGGACCCAGAAGACAAGGCTCAGGGCCACTCTGTACAAAACGAGCTGCACAGTGGAGGTAAGTATGATATGTTTGTTTAAAAAAAAAAATTAACCTTTACAATCACTTTAATGTTGATAAATGTAAAATTATGCACTTAGGGGCTAAGAATATGCATGCATCATACATACTAGGGGGAGTACAACTGGGGGAATCCATTGTGGTGAAGATCTCTTTTAGTTTTGGTAGGTCATAAGCTTAATAATGGTATGCAATGCCAAGCTGCGGTTTCCAAAGCGAGCAAAGTCCTTTATGGTATTAAGAGAGGTATGGACTCCAGAGAGAGAGATATCATTTGCCCCTGTACAAATCATTAGTAAGACCTCGTCTGGAATATGCAGTTCAGTTTTGGGCACCAGTTTTCAAATAGGATATCGGGGAACTGGAGAAAGTGCAGAGAAGAGCAACCAAACTGATAAGAGGCATGGAGGAGCTCAGCTATGAGGAAAGATTAGAGGAACTGAATTTATTCTCTCTTGAGAAGAGGAGATTAAGGGGGGAGGATCTGATCAACATGTACAAATATATAAGGAGTCCACATAGTGAACTTGGGTGTTGAGTTATTCACTTTACAGTCAACACAGAGGACAAGGGGGCACTCTTTACGTCTAGACTCTAGAGGAAAAGAGATTTCGTCTCCAAATACAGAAAAGTTTCTTCACAATAAGAGCTGTGAAAATGTGGAAGAGGCTCCCTCCAGAGGTGGTTCTGGCCAGCTCAGTAGATTGTTTATCGGTTTATTTATAGGTAAAGTTGATCCAGGGAAAATTCGATTGCTTCTCTGGGATCAGGAAAGAATGTTTTCTCCTGCTGTAGCAAATTGGATCCTGCTTTGCTGGGGTTTTTCACCTTCCCCTGGATCAACTGTGGGTATAGGATTGTGAATATTGGATTGATATGATATGATATTATGATATTATTTTTTATTTATTTTTATGGTTGAACTAGATGGACTTGTGTCTTTTTTCAACCTGATTAACTATGTAACCTATGAACCTTCGCCCCAGTCTGAGGTCCAGAGCGCTCTGGAGCAGGTTTTGATCAAGGATGTCTCTGTACATTGCTAAATTCATCTTGCCCTTGATCCTGACTAGTCTCCTTGTTCCTGCCACTGAAAAACATCCCGACAGCATGATGCTGCCACCACCATGCTTCACTGTGGGGATGGTATTGGCCAGGTGATGAGCGGTGCCTGGTTTTCTCCAGACAAGACGCTTACCATTCAGGCCAAAGAGTTCAATCTTTGTTTAATCATACTTTTGTTACCATTTTTAATTCTGTTTAATCATACCAGAGAATTTTGTTTCTCATGGTCCTAGAGTCCTTCAGGTGCCTTTTGGAAAACTCCAGGTGGGCTGTCATGTGCCTTTAACTGAGGAGTGGCTTCTGTCTGGCCACTCTACCATACAGGTTTAATTGGTGGGGTGCTGCAGAGATGGTTGTTCTTCTAGAAGGTTCTTTTCTCTCCACAAGGAAATGCTGGAGCTCTGTCAGAGTGACCATCAGGTTCTTGGTCACCTCCCTGACTAAAGCCCTTCTCCCCCCGATCACTCAGTTTGTCTGGGCGGTCCACTCTAGGAAGAGTCCTGGTGGTTCAAAACTTCTTCCCATTTACGGATGATGAAGGCCACTGTGCTCATTGGGACCTTCGATGCTGCAGAAATTTTTCTGTACCCTTCCCCAGATCTGTGCCTCCATACAATCCTGTCTCGGAGGACTACAGACAATTCCTTGGACTTCATGGCTTGGTTTGTGCTCTGACATGCACGGTTACCTGTGGGACCTTATATAGACAGGTGTGTGTCTTTCCAAATGTCCAATCAACTGAATTTACCACAGGTGGACTCCAATCAAGTTGTAGAAACATCTCAAGGATGATCAGTGGAAACCAGATGCACATGAGCCCAATTTTGAGTGTCATGGCAAAGGCTATGAATACTTATGTACATTTTTTTGTTTTTTTATTTTTAATAAATTTGCAAAGATTTCAAACAAACTTCCTTCACGTTGTCATTATGGGGTATTGTTTGTAGAATTTTGAGGAAAATAATGAATTTTATCCATTTTGGATAATTCATAACTTCGGATAAATTCATATTCAATACATTCATTAACAGCCAAATTTGAAAGGAAATTCCGATACCTATAATTTAATAGTTTAGTAATAGTTAAGTTATTATTAGTTAGTTATCATTTCAGATTTTGGAATTTTCGGGTTTTCGAATTTTCGTTCTTATTTTCAGATTTTCATTCTTTTGAATTTTCGGATTTTCGATCTTATTTTGGGATTTTCACATTTCCGAATTTTGGCATTTTCGAATTTTCGATTATTTTAATTCACAAATATTTCGGAAAAATTTGTTAAACGGGTTTTCATTCATTCGGATATTTCCGAATTAACGAATTTGTCAAAATTCGTTAAAAAATGAATTCGAAATGAATTGCACATGTCTACTACACATGTGTGGTCGATAGTTATACATTATATATATTATGTCATACTTCTGAGAATAGCACAAATGAGTGTAGGGTTTGAGGCCATCTACACAGCTTTGTAGCAGGATGTCATTTGCTATTATCTTGTAGTAATTATCGCAACAAAAAATTGTTACTTTATCTAATTAGCGACTTGATGAGTATATAAACGGGAAGATTCCGATCGGTAACGGCATGACACATCGATCTTTCATCAGAAAGGCACTGAGGCATAGAGTTGCACCCAGCGACCCGGCCTGACCCCTAAATGTCACCAGTGACACCAACTGGGATGGGATGGTGCTGGGATTTTTTTTTTGCCTGCTGATTTGCATAAAAGGGCCGGGCCCGGTTTGCGTCCTCGCGTCCTCGCGGATCTGGCGGTGTGAGATAACAAGCCCAGTGGCTTTTCTTGTCTTTGAAAGATTTGCATGAACTGCGAGTTGGCTTGAGGGATTTACTGTCTGTCTGTGTCCCGACTGTCTGCCAGAGACGGAAACAAATGCATGAATGCCCAGCAGCTTTGTGCATTAAAGGAGAATGAACAGATGTAGGCAGCCATGTATAATGTATGGAAGGAGATTTCTGATGACTAAGAGCTTTAGAGCTCTGGGGTGCCCCGTTTGGGAATTAAAAATCAGCCCTGTTCTAATTAAAAAGCCGGATGTTAGTTAAAAAATTAGGAGCTATTGAAATCACTAAGTACAACAAATTAACACTTTTGGCTCCAGTTTTTGCAATGGGAAGACAGCAGAGCGGCTTTCTAATGCCTGATACCTGAATAAAACATGTGCCTGTGTTTACTCCACTCCACTGTGTATCCACTTCCCATCCGGGCCAATTCTGGCACTTCGCTTGTATATGTCAAAATCATCTTTTTTTTCCCTAGAAAATTACTCAGAACCCCCAAATATTATATATATTTTTTAGCAGAGATCCTAGGGAATAAAATGGCGTTTGTTTCAACTTTTTATGTCACACGGTATTTGCTCAACCATCTTTCAAATGTGTTTTTAAAAAAAATAAAACTGTTTTAATGAATGAAAAAACAAAAGAGTAAAGTAACTTTTTATGTCACGCAGTATTTGTGCAGCGATTTTTCAAACGTGTTTTTAAAAAATAAATAAAACTGTTTCATGAATGAAAAAAAAACAGTAAAGTAACTTTTTATGTCACGCGGTATTTGCGCAGCAAATTTTTCAAACATTTAAAAAACAAAAAAAAACAGTTTCATGAATGAAAAAAAAAAAGAAACAGTAAAGCCCAATTTTTTTGTATAATGTGAAAGATCATGTTATGCCGAGTACATAGATACCTAACATGCCACGCTTTAAAATTGCACTCGTGGAATGGCGCCAAACTTTGGTACTTAAAAATCTCCATAGGCGGCACCTTAAAATGTTTTACAGGTTACCTGTTTAGAGTTACAGAGGAGGTTTTGGGCTAGAATGGCTGCTTTTGCTCTAATGCACGCGGCGATACCTCACATGTGTGATTTGAACGCCGTTTACATATGTGGGCGCGACTTAAGTATGCGTTCGCTTCTGTGCGCAAGCACGCGGGGACGGGGGCACTTTAAAAAAAAAAATATCCTTTTTTATTTTTACACTTTCTCTTTAAAAAAACAATTTTTGATCACTTTTATTGCTATTACAAGGAATATAAACATCCTTTGTAATAGGAATGGTGCGTGACAGGTCCTCTTTATGGAGAGATGCGGGTTCAATAACACCCCACATCCCTCCTCCAGGCTGGAAAGGCTAAGATTAAAAAAAAAAAAACCTCTTTTGGCCTTTCCAGCCACGTCCCAGGCATTGTTTACCTCCTCCAGGCCAGGATGTGACATCATAACCTCGCGCCCGGGCCTCCGAGGGCAGATAGAGATGACTGGGGACCGTCTGGTCACCGGAAATTTCTATGTTCAACTTCCGGCGGTGACTGATTTGTTCGCACGGCGAGGGCGGCGGAAGGGGGGGGGGGGCACGTCCCCTTCTGCCACCTGTAAGAACGATCAAGCGGCTGAACTGCCGCTGTGATTGTTCTTGCGGTGCAGGGATTCATCCTGGAAGTCCAGGACGTCATATGACGGCCTATGGGCGGGAAGTGTATAGACTTCATAACAGCACTGCTCATGTAGGAACAGGATGGGGAAAGCTCACATTGCTTTATATTTGTTATGAAGTGACATTGTTGGGTACAAAGAAAATCCAGATCAACGCTCCCTGCATTAGAAAAATTCTTAAAGCGTTTGTAAACCTCTGAAATGAAAAATGAACAAAGCATATCCTCCTATAGTGTGTACTTGCCTCAATCCAAAGCTCATTTTTGTGTCCTCTCTGCTTCCTCTGCTATCTGCATGAGTCACTTCTGACAAGTAATATGGACTCCAAGGGATCCAAGGGGGACAGGGGATGGGAGCTCCAGCACACAGCCTGTGGTTGACAGCCTCAGCTGTCCATGTTTCCCAATGAGACTGTGTAGAACAGGGGTGTCAAACTTCATTTCATCGTGGGCCATATCAGCATTATCATCTCCAAATATGGAAAGGTTTCTTCACAGTAAGAGCCGCGAATAAGTGGAATAGACTCCCTCCAGAGGTGTTTCTGGCCAGCTCAGTAGATTGCTTTTAAAAAGGCCTGGATTCTTTCCTAAAAGTACACAATATAACAGGATTTAGGAGTAAGTAACAGAGTTCAGAGGTCAGTAGTATGTATTGCCTAGTGTTAAGGTCAGGAGTAAGTAACACAGCGTTCTAAGGTTAGTAGTATGTATTGCCGAGTGTTATGCCGCGTACACACGGTCGGACTTTACGGCAGACTTTGCTCGGCGGACTTTTCGACGTACTGTACGACGGACTTTCTGAATGAACGGACTTGCCTACACACAATCCACCAAAGTCCATCAAATACGTACGTGATGACGTACACCGGACTAAAACAAGGAAGTTCATAGCCAGTAGCCAATAGCTGCCCTAGCGTGGCTTTTTGTCCGTCGAACTAGCATAAAGACAAGCGGACTTTTCGACCGGACTCGAGTTCAACGGATAGATTTAAAACATGTTTCTAATCTAAGTCCGTCCAACTTTTGAGCAAACAAAGTCCGCTGGAGCCCACACACGATCGAATTGTCCGACCTAATCCCGTCCGCCGGGCAAAGTCTGCTGTAAAGTCCGCTCGTGTGTACGCGGCATTAGGGTCAGGAGTAACAGAGTTCAGAGGTCAGTAGTATGTATTGCCGAGTGTCATAGTCAGGAGTAAGTAACACAGAGTTCTAAGGTTAGTAGTAAGTATTGCCTAGTGTCAGGGTCAGGAGTAACAGAGTTCTAAGGTTAGTAGTATGTATTGCCTAGTGTGAGAGTCAGGAGTAAGTAACACAGAGTTCAGAGGTCAGTAGTATGTATTGCCTAGTGTTAGGGTCAGGAGTAAGTAACATGGAGTTCTAAGGTTAGTAGTATGTATTGCCGAGTGTCAGAGTCAGGAGTAAGTAACAGAGTTCAGAGGTCTGTAGTAAGTATTGCTTAGTGTTAGGGTCAGGAGTAAGTAACTCAGAGGTCAGTAGTATGTATTGCCTAGTGTCAGAGTCAGGAGTAAGTAACACAGAGTTCAGAGATCTGTAGTATGTATTGCTTAGTGTTAGGGTCAGGAGTAAGTAACAGAGTTCTAAGGTTAGTAGTATGTATTGCCTAGTGTCAGAGTCAGGAGTAAGTAACAGAGTTCTAAGGTTAGTAGTATGTATTGCCTAGTGTCAGAGTCAGGAGTAAGTAACACAGAGTTCAGAGGTCAGTAGTATATATTGCCTAGTGTTAGGTTTAGGAGTAAGTAACATGGAGTTCTAAGGTTAGTAGTATGTGTTGCCGAGTGTCAGAGTCAGGAGTAAGTAACAGAGTTCAGAGGTCAGTCGTATGCCAGGGTCAGGAGTAAGTAACAGAGTTCAGAGGTCAGTCGTATGCCAGGGTCAGGAGTAAGTAACAGAGTTCAGAGGTCAGTCCTATGCCAGGGTCAGGAGTAAGTAACAGAGTTCAGAGGTCAGTCGTATGCCAGGGCCAGGAGTAAGTAGCAAAGCATTCAAAGGTCATATGAGACATCAGAGCTGAGGAGGACTTCCCCCGGCTTTGCTTTGCCGCTCTGATCTGAGGTCTGAGAGGCGGCATGGAGTGGTAATCTGGTGACAACCGCACCTCTCCTTTTTCTTGTTCAGATGTCACGAGGACAGCAAGTAGGGAAATCTCCCAAAAAATTATTTTAACTCCCTCCAACCCTATCCGAAATTATACAAGAAAGGGTCCACTAACCCATAGCAAGCAGTCATTGATGATGATGATGATGATGATGATGATGATGATGATGATGATGATGATGATTGCCTCTGTATACTGACAAGGATGAAGGTCAGCTCTTGGGTACAGTAGCTGTACTTTGCACAGCTGTATCCAGTAAGGCTGAGTGGTTGATGTTTGCAGCTCCTGCTCGATGCTTATTTTCCCATTACAATAATCTAGGTTTAATTAGGTAGCGGATGACGGTTTAACGAGCAAATTATTTCATTTAACCCATTGTAATTAAATTAGATTGATATTGGCAGAATATTGTGTCCTGGGTTGAAGAGGTCATGGAAATTGGCCACACAACATTTCCTATGGCCGGGGCTGTATTCCTAGGGACATTTTCCCTTATTTTACAGTCATGGCTTTATTAGAACAAGGTGTAAAATGCAGCCAGGGAAGCTGATTGATTGCTGTGAATTATAGTACAATGTAGCGCCCTCTAGTGTGCAATATATAATTATCCTTATGTTGCTAGCATTAGTGAGTAGATAGGAAGGTAGATTATATATTTTTAGATTGTAAACTCTAACCAGCAAGGCCCTCCGGTTCCTCCTGTATTGAATGGTATTGTAACTGTACTGTTTGCCCTAACGTTGTAAAGCACTGTGCAAACTGTTAGTGCTTTATAAATCCTGTATAATAATATTTTACTTGTTTTAAACTTGCTTCCTGGTTTCTGGCCTAGGCCAAAATGATGTCTTACATCTCAAGTCTTCATGGGCATTTTTTTAAATATTTTTTTTCAACTGGAGGAGAGACATTCTTAACTAAGCACACCTCCTGCCTGCATGCCTGAGCTAAGGACAGATGTATTCCAGGAAGTAAATACTACCCTTTGCCCTTATTTAAAATGGCCGCAGCTAGAAATGCTAGGGGGGGGGGGGGGGGGGTTTCAAGTGATTTTTCAACAAAGTAAAGCATGGAGACATGGATGGGTAGTGCACTTGTGCTTGTCTGATATAAATTTGAAGTCATTGTTTTTAATGTCTATGGCGTGCCGATGATGTCCTCATGCCCGCTGTTATTTTCGCCAGGCTTACGCATGACATCACACTGGAAGAATTTGAAGATGACGATTTATCCGAGATCACCGAGATCACCGATGAATGTGGAATCAGTTTGCACTGCAATGATAGCCGGCACTGCAAGGTGAGCAGAAGAAACCAACGCCAGGCCATGCTTGCTGTTCTCTGTGTGATTGTGCTGTGTGTGTGATTGGTAGTCGATCTTTTCAGGATTTCCTATATGGGCGATAAAGGAATTGTTTGTCCAAATCTCCCTAAAGGGGTCACAGCAATAAAACCTCTACAGAAATCTGAAGTCCTCCAAACTCCATCCAAAAAATGTAAAAAAAATGTCTGGAGTAATGGTGGGCACAAATGCTTCGATTTTTATTATCTGATCGATTCGATCAAAACAATTCAATTCACAAACCAATTGAATAGTCATAACTTCTCTTTCCGATCGATTCATAAAGATTTGATCAAACTGAGTTGATCGGTTTGGATGGAGTATTATTGCTAATTTTGCATCATTCGGTAGCACCAAGATACTTTGTTCATATTTTGATCAATCAGATTAAAGCGGTATTAACCACTTCAATACCGGTCATGCAAGACTGTACCCAAATGAAATTTGTATTATTTTGTTAGACAGATAGAACTTTCTTTAGGTGGCATTAAATCACCCACCACTGGGTTTTTTTTTATTTCTTTTGCTAAAGAAATAAAAAAATACCCACTTTTTTGAAAAAACAAAACAAAAACAAAAACAAAAACGTTTTTTCTTCCTGGGGGGGGGAGGGGGGGGCTTGGGGGGTGTTTTGCAAGATATTGCAAATAATTATTTTTGCTTCTTCACTGATGTGCACTGATAGACTGCACTGATGAGGCTGCACTGATAGACTGCACCAATGGGCACTGATGAGGCTGCACTGATGGACACTGATAGGCTGCATTGATGTGTGCTGATGAGGCTGAACTGATGGGCACTTATGGGACTGCACTGATGAGGCTGCACTGATGGGAACTGATAAGCTGCACTGATAGGCACTGATGAGGCTGCGCTGATGGGCACTGATGAGGCTGCGCTGATGGGCACTGATGAGGCGTGCTGATGGTGATGGGCACTGATAAGCTGCACTGATGGGCACTGATGAGGCGCACTGATGGGCACTGATAACATGCACTGATGAGGCTGCGCTGATGGCCACTGATGAGGCTGCGCTGATGGGCACTGATGAGGCTGCACTGATGGGCACTGATAGGCTGCGCTGATGGGCACTGATAAGCTGCACTGATGGGCACTGATAAGCTGCACTGATAAGGCTGCGCTAATGGGCACTGATGAGGCTGCGCTGATGGGCACTGATGAGGCTGCGTTGATGGGCACTGATGAGGCTGCGCTGATGGGCACTGATAAGCTACACTGATGGGCACTGATAAGCTGCACTGATAACATGCACTGATGAAGCTGCACTGATGGGCACTGATAGGCTGCACTGATGGGCACTGATGAGGCGCATAGATGGGCACTGATAAGCTGCACTGAGGGCACTGATAAGCTGCACTGATGAGGCTGCGCTAATGGGCACTGATGAGGCTGCGCTGATGGGCACTGATGAGGCGCACTGATGGGCACTGATAAGCTGCACTGATGGACACTGATAACCTGCACTAATGAGGCTGCACTGATGGGCACTGATGAGGCTGCGCTGATGGGCACTGATGAGGCTGCTCTAATGGGCACTGGTAGCCTGCACTGATGGGCACTGATGAGGCGGCACTAAAGAGGCCGCACTGATGGGCATTGATAAGCTGCACTGATAGGCACTAATTGAACTGATGGGGCTGCACTAAATATCAGTGTAATCAGTGTGCTGACAGCCTAGCTGTCTATCGGCACTCCTTTCCCCCCACAGACACAGCGCGTGAGGAAAGGACTGGCAATAACTGTCAAGTCTTTTTACATGTGATCAGCTGTGATTGGACACAGCTGATCACATAGTAAAGGGCTGCAGTGATTGGCCCTTTACTTTCCGATCTGTGATCAGCTGTGTCTGAAGAACACAGCGGTCACATAGCGTGCCGAATGTGCGGCGCAGGGGGCGTGGTTCTGGGAGGATGTCTATGGACACCCACCCAGAATGATAGTGGCGTGCTGTACCTATCTTTAGCTGTAATATATTGCAGCTTACCAATTTTTATATATGGTGGCTGCATTAGTTTTCCTTTTTTATGCTTTTTTCCCTATCTGTTTTCACCTGTTGATCTGGCCAGTAACACACCTCCTGTACTAGAGTGCCCCCCCCCCCCACTCTGGATGAAGGAGCACAGGGGGCAGATTTGGACAGCAGCATTGTCAGTCTGGGGGGGATGTTAAAAGTACTAGCAGATGTAAATACACTAACAAATTGAAGCAAAATTCCAGCTAATGCTTTATAGGCAGTTACAGCCCCCCCCCACACACACACACACACACACACGGCAATGTAGAACACCTCTGTGTAAGCCAGTGAGATCCTGCGTTGCATTGTGGGAGGGGCTGTGGGCATTGCTCAGAGTTGACTTTTCCAAAAGTCAGTATTTGCATATTGCAGATACTCATGTTCTGGGTTCTCTCCGGGTGCCCTGCCATGACAGATTAAATGCGTAATACTTTGGCACCTACTATTCAATTCTGTTATCCCTAGGACCAAATATATTTTAGGCCCCCGTTCGCTCTGCTTGTGATTTTATCAAAGAGTGATTCACATGCCTTTCCGCGTGTCGCACAATCCATTCACTTCAATGGCTCTATGTGCATTTGTCACCCAAAAGAAGCTCCTGCAACAAGCTTAGCGCAATCTTTAAACATTGTCGCAGAATCCCACCATGTGTGGGGGGGCTATTAAGAATAATTGGTACCCAAATGCTAGTTATGCCACAATTTGGACCTCTAACAGAATTGCCGCGATTCATGATTCCAAATTGTGGCAAAACTTGCAACGTGCGTTTGGGTGCATTACTCTTAATGGCACCCAAAATGTGGTGGGATTCTGTCCCTATTGTTACGCAACAGAATTACACGGCAATCACAGGGTTTAAAAATCGTAATTCTGCCTACAATTGTAAACTGCCTAACGTGAACGGGGCTTTAAAGTGGTTGTAAACCCTTACACATACTCAGTGAAGGGACTATCCTCGGGTGATACACAGAGATGAAATAAATCCTCCTATGTAAGTTGTACCTGTTTATCTGGTGCCCTTTTTTCTCTACATCCATTCAAAGTGCTACATTTTAAAGCTTGGGGGCAGAGGCCAAAATGACACTCTGCAGAGCTCAGTGAGGAGAGTTCTGAGAGCTGATTGGAGGGAAGAGACACCCCCCCCCCCTCCCTTCACAGAGCACACAGGAACAGAGCTGAGTCTGTCACTCTGCTGGAGGTCCCTCCCCTGCAGGGGCGGACTGACCATTGAGCCACTCGGGCACTGCCCGAGGGCCCTGGGCCACTAGGGGGCCCCATCAGGGTTGCCAGCCTCAGTAAAACCAGGGACAGTATGTATAAATCTGTGTTTTTTTTACATCTGTCTGTGTATACTGTGTGTACATGTATGTGTATACTGTGTGATTGTATACTGTGTGTGTGTATACTGTGTGGCCCCATAATCTCCTATTGCCCGGGGGCCCCATGAGTTATCAGTCCGCCCCTGCTCCCCTGTCACCATTTTTCTCTTGGTGTCAGGAAAACTTGTCAGATGTGAGTCCTGCTGGCAGCAGACAGAAATGACACTTAGGGGCAGATTTACTAAAACTGGAGCACTCAGAATCTGGAGCAGCTTTGCATGGCAGCCAATCATCTTCTAACTTCAGCCTGTTCAATTAAGCTTTGACAATAAAACATGGAAGCTGATTGGTTTCTTTTCAGAGCTGCACCAGATTTTGCACTCTCCAACTTTAGTAAATCGCCCCCTTAGTGCGAGACAAGTACACCCCATAGAGGAATATGCTTTGTTCATATTTCATGTCTGAGGTTTACAACCACTTTAACCACTTCACGTCCGGCCTATAGCAGAATGATGGCCGGAAAGGGGTTTCACTGTTCTGGCTGGACATCATATGACGTCCTTCGGAATAAGCCGCTCGCACATGCCCCTGGGGGCACACAGTGTGGCGATCGGTGGGGCGGCGTGTCCCTTGGACTCACCGCATCTCCGATCACAGCAAAGAGCCAATGACGTAGGCGCTTTGCCATGTGATCAGCTGTGTCCAATCACAGCTGATCACAGTGTAAAAAGGAAGTGCTGACAGCGTGTGAGGAGAGGAGAGGAGAGCCAATAGATGGCTTTCTATAGTATAGACATCAGCACTGATAATCAGTGCAATGACCATAATAATAATTGTGCTGCTTTTCAGTGCCCATCAGTTCTGCCTATCATTGCCCATTATTGCTGCCTATCAGTGACTCCTATCAGTGCCCATCAGTGCTGTGCAGTATATCAGTGCCACCTATCAGTGCTGTATATCAGTCCCATCTATCAGTTCCTATAAGTGCTAAATATTAGACATATGCACTGCCGAAAAATGTGTTCGTTTTCGTGTCAATCGTTTTTTTTGTTTTTGTTTTTTGTTTTCGTGTCATTCGTTTTTTTTGTTTTTGTTTTTTGTTTTCGTGTCATTCGTTTTTTTTTTGTTTTTTGTTTTTCGTTTTCATGTCATTCGTTATGATCGCAATTTGTAAATTCGAAAATCCGAAAACTAAAAAATTCAAAAGAACGAAAGATTCAAAACTTCTAAATGATAACCAACTAATAATAACTAACTATTAAATTATAGGTATCGGAATTTCCTTTCAAATTTGTCTGTTAGTGAACGTAACGAATACGAATTTATCCGAAGTTACGAATTATCCAAAATAAGGAATGCCGCATCTAAACAAATGGAACGGAACAAATTAATAATAATAAAAAGTTTTTATTAATTCTATTATTATTGTTATTTATTATTATTAAAGAGGAAGTAAACCCTCTTAAAAAAAAAACGAGAAAAAAAACCCTGCAAGAAAAAGGCATAATGAGGTAGTATGCATAGCATACTACCCTGTTTCCCCGAAAATAAGACCTAGCGTGATTGTCGGTGATGGCTGCAATATAAGCCCTACCCCCCAAATAAGCCCTAGTTAAAGTCCTCGTAGGTCTTATTTTCAGGGTAGGGCTTATTTTCGGGGAAACAGGGTAGGGCTTATTTGGGGGGTAGGGCTTATATTGCAGCCATCACCAACAATCACACTAGGTCTTTTTTTCAGGGTAGGGCTTATTTTCGGGGAAACAGGGTAGGGCTAATTTGGGGGGTTGGGCTTATATTGCAGCCATCACCTACAATCACACTAGGTCTTATTTTCGGGGAAACAGGGTAGCTCATTATGTATTACTTACCTCGGATCGAAGCCTCGCAGCCGTCCTCGTCTTCCCCCTCCGGCCGCCGACATGTCGTCCCGGAGTTACTTCCGGGTATCACGGCTCCGGCGCTGCGATTGGCCGGAGCCGCAATGACGTCACTCCCGCGCATGCGCGTGGGTGCCACCGGTGACGGCACGGAGACTGTAGCAACGGCACATAGGTGTGCATGTGCGCATGTGCCGATAACATAAGGGCAGCACAGTGGTGTAGTGGGTAGCACTTTCACCTAGCAGTAAGAAGGGTCGTTGGTTCAAATCCCAACCACGACACTACCTGCCTGGAGTTTGCATGTTCTCCCTGTGCCTGCGTGGGTTTCCACCGGGTACTCCGGTTTCCTCCCACAATCCAAAGTCATGCTGGTAGGTTAATTGGATCCTGTCTAAATTGTCTCTAGTATGTATCAATGTGAGGTAGGGACCTTAGATTGTAAGCTCCTTGAGGGTAGGGACTGAAGTGAATGTACAATGTATATGTAAAGCGCTGCGTAAATTGATGGCGCTATATAAGTACCTGAAACAAATAAAATGACATCGGCACATGCAGGGGACAGGGGATATCTCCTAAACAGTGCAGGTTTAGGAGATATCCTGGGTAGCTACAGGTAAGCCTTAATATAGGCTTACCTGTAGCATTAGGTTGTAAAATAGGGTTTACAACCACTTGAATTTGTTACATTCCATTTGTTTAGATGCGGCATTCGTTATTTCGGATAATTCGTAACTTCAGATAAATTTGTATTCGTTACGTTCACTAACAGACAAATTTGAAAGGAAATGCCAATACTTATAATTTAATCGTTAGTAATAGTTAAGTTATTATTAGTTAGTTACTATTTTATTTTCGCAAATTTTCGGGTTTTCGAGTTTACGAATTTTCGAATTTAAAATTCGTTAAATGGGTTTTCGTTAATGCAAATATTTCCGAATTAACAAATTTGACCAAATTCGTTCAAAAGCGAATTCGGAACAAAAATATTAGTGCCTCCTCATCGGTACCCATCAGTGAAGGAGAAAAATGACTTATTTACAAAACATTAGAACAGAAATTAAGAAAAACATACAAATTTTTGGGTTTTTTTTCGTTTATTTAGCAAAAAAAAAAACCCCAGTGGTTATTAAAAGAAAGCTCTGCCTCAAAAAAGTATAAAAATTTCATTTGGGTACAGCGTTGCACGACCGTGGATGCAATTGTCATTCAAAGTGTGACAACGCTTTAAATTGGCCTGGGCGGGAGGGGGTAACAGTGCCCGGTATTGAAGTGGTTAACGAAGAACACCCGGCAGTGCTATAAAACAACCTTTATTGCACTTATATATTTCTTCAAGTGTTGTGCAGTCGTTTTTCCATTCTTGAGATGTGCCTTTATACTGATTTGTTGCAGACCAGCAGAAATAAAAAATCAGGCTGTAGGGGGAGGAGGAGGGGGGGTACCTTTCCTGTACGATGATATATGATGGGTAGGAGAAGGGGGTATATAGGTAGATATACAGGAGGGAGAAGGCTCACAATGGGCTTCTCTGTTGCGGCAATGTCCACAGGTAGTTCAAAGAGCAGAAAAGAAGTGCTGCAGCAGCATGCGGTGTGCAGAACTGTCCTGTCAGCGGCCTCATTATGGCTCCCAATCATACAACTCAGCAAGTCTGAGCGGATCCTAAGAGTATGCACCAATTTTTTGGCAGGTAAAACGGATCTTGTGATTGTGTTTTAATGGTATTTGGCCGGAGTTGTCCTTTAGGTTTTTGCATTCTTCTCAGCAGAAGACGGTCCAGGAAGAGGCGTCCATTTGTCTCTGTTCTCTACAATCCAGGCAGGGAATTTGCATTGGCTGGTCTGTCTAGCTGAGTCTCTGCCATCTCTATGTCGGTATCTGTTCCCCATACACTTCATTTCATATGCTGCCCATATGGCCGTATAGGGAGCCCCACAGATGTCCGGGGCTTTCTTCTCTCCAGCGGTCCAAGCCAAGACGAGACTTGTGGTGCCGCAGACGCTATTTGATTGGCTGCTGCCGTTTCTAGAACAGAGTCTGCCTGGAGGAGTTGGGTGTTCCAAGAAAAGAGGAAGCCAAGTTCAATGAATTATCCTGCCTCTGTTCTCCGTACCATCTCCGCAAACTGTCATATCAGGACACAATCCGTTCTTTCTTTATCAAATCAGGTGATCCAAAGAAGATTGTACAAAGAGATTTTATAGTGTGTGGCATAGGCGTGCGCACAGGGTGTGCCGGGTGTGCGCCTGGGCACACCCTAATCACCCCATGCTGTGCCGATGCCCCCAGCTTACTGGCAACCCCCCGTCTCCCCCTCCCCCTCTCTGCAGTGCTGCCAGCTTCCCTCCTCTCCTGCAGGGGATGTTTCAGGATGGAGAGTGGAGGAAGGGGCCAATAAATATTTCATTTACTGACCCCTTCCTTTTCAGAATGGACACCGTGAGTGATCTGTATTGATCGCTCCTATGGTCATTCTTAACCACTTCAGCCCCGGAAGAATTTACCCCCTTCCTGACCAGAGCACTTTTTGCGATTCGGCACTGCGTCGCTTTAACTGACAATTGCGCGGTCGTGTGACTCTGTACCCAAACAAAATTGATGTCCTTTTTTCCCCACAAATAGAGCTTCTTTTGGTGGTAATTGATCACCTCTGCGTTTTTTGTTTTTTGTGCTATAAACAAAAAAAGAGCGACAATTTTGGAAAAAAACACATTTTTTTTTTACTTTTTGCTATAATAAATATCCCCCAAAAATATATAAAAAAAACAGTTTTTTTCCCTAAGTTTAGGCCGATATGTATTCTTCTACATATTTTTGGTTAAAAAAAAAATCGCAATAAGCGTATATTGATTGGTTTGCACAAAAGTTATAGTGTCTACAAAATAGGGGATAGATTTATAGCATTTTTTTTTTTTACTAGTAATGGCGGTGATCTGCGATTTTTATTGTGACTGCGACATTATGGCGGACACATCGGACAATTTTGACACATTTTTGGAACCATTGGCATTAATACAGCGATCAGTGCGATTAAAAATGCATTGATTACTGTAAAAATGTCACTGGCAGTGAAGGGGTTAACACTAGGAGGCGATCAAGGGGTTAACTGTGTTCCCTGGGAGGTGATTCTAACTGAAGGGGGAGGGGACTAACTACAGGAAGTGACAGATCGTGGTTCCTAGCCAATAGGAACACACGATCTGTCACTCCTCTCAGAACAGAACAAGGAAGTGTGCGTTTGCACACACTCGTCCCTGTTCTGTGTCTCCAGCTCACGATCGCTCACATTCACACTCTTTGAAGAGCATCCCATGCTTGGATCGCTCTTCAGAGAGCATTTGACAGGCGGCGAGGAGGCTTTGTATCACCTCCTCACTATCTGCTTTAACCCATTGATCCCCGCACTAGCGTGCCCCAACCTCAAGCATTACATGTAGTTGCAGGTCTCTGTCAGAGCCGCCCTATTTGTGTTCGGCTGGTGCCAAAAGCGATAGCTACGTAACTCTTGCCCGCGACCGCGAAGCAAGGCATCAAAGCCGCAGCATGTGTACGCCCTCGGCTGCTGCCTCTGCAGCTAAAGGGGTTAACGGTCGGGGTGTGGTAAAAAAGTGTCTCAACTGCGGGCAACCTCACATGTGAATGAGCCCTTAGACAACTGTCACTGAAACAAGTGTTCCTATTGGATGATCTCCTCACTATCTGTGTTCTGGTGACAGCTGAAAATGTTGGATTTGCCCTCACTCCCGTTCCCGGTGACATTGGTGATCATTAACCACTTGACCTCTGGAAGGTTTACCCCCCTTCGTGATCAGGCTTTTTTTTTTGCGATACGCACTGCGTCACTTTAACTGACAATTGCGCGGTCGTGCGACGCTGTACCCAAATAAAATGTATGCCATTTTTTTCCAACAAATAGAGCTTTCTTTTGGTGGTATTTGATCACCCCTCCGGATTTTTTTTTTTGCGCAATAAACAAAAAAAGAGCAATGAATTCGAAAAAAAGAAAAATAATTGTTAGTTTTTGTTATAAAACATATCCAATAAAAAATGCAAAAAAGTCAAATTTCTTCATCAAATTAGGCCAATTCTGGATTTTCAGGATTTCAGTAGAGCCTTAGGCCCGGGTTCCCACTAGTGTGACTTGTGATGCGATTTGGGGACTGCAGAGTCGCATTACAATTCGTACCCCATGATTTCCAATGAGTACCGTTCATATCTGTGCGACTTCAAGTCGCAGCGACTTCAAAGTAGTCCCTGTACTACTTTGGTCCCACTTTGATGCATCTTGAGGTCCATAGACCTCAAGAATACACAGGTGTTGCATCAAATCGCATCAAAATTGCGGCAAAAATCGTGGCAAAATCACAGCAAAAAAATTGCTGCAAAATCGTGCGACTTTCAGGTCGCAATAATGGAAACCTAGGTCTAAACTTCACTGCATCAGAAGATTCCGATGGGGGGGGGGGGGGGGGGCGGCATAGACAGAGGAAGAATCAGCACAAGGGACACATCCTACTGACTGTATACAATGTACTTTTATTTTGAGTTTTGGATAGAGTGGAGATGGATTAGACCCCCTGTTTTTATTGCTGTCTGTGCTCCCGTTAGGGAGATTTCCCCTCTCTCTATTTGTCCTGTTTACTATTAACATTGAAAGTGAAAGTAAAAGAAAATCCCAAATTTTGGGTTGTCCCCAGAAAAGTAATAGAGGGGAAATCTTTGAATGGGGACACTAGTTCTGGTGACCCCCGAGGAATTCCCTTACTCTGGAGGGATTTCCACTCACTTCTTGCTTTGGCTATGGGTGTCCCCAATCCATTTACATGTGTAGCGCTACCCCCCAGGGAAATCTTCCAATGGGGACACTAGTTCTGGTGACAACCAGGAATTCCTTCACTTTGGAGAGAATTCCTCTCACTTCCTGTTTTGACCATGGGACAGGAAGTGAAGGGAAATCTCCACAATGAGACACAGATGGCAAAAAAAAACAAAAAAAAACTGACAGGGGTTATAACCCTCCCTTACTCTGTCCAAAATGAAGAGAAGGAAGTTTTGCCTTTAAAATAGAATTAACTAGAGTTTAGTGTCACTTTAAAAGCAGATCACTTTAAGTCAGTTTAGTGTCACTGTAAAGCAGATCTCTCAAACTGGTGGTCCTCCGGCTGTTGTGAAACTACAAGTCCCATGAGGCATTGCAAGGCTGACTGTTACAAGCATGACTCCCTCAGGCAGAGGCATGATGGGACTTGTTATATAGATGGATGGTGCCGCGCTAATCCTATTGTGTGGGCTTCTAATTGTTAGAATAAATAAATAAATAAAAAACCAGCCTGAAGGACCAGTGATGTATTTAAACAGGTGATATAACCCACTAGCAGACTGAAATAAATAGAAATAAATAGGATTAAATTATGTGGGTGTGAGCAATAAATAAACAGCCTAAAAAGTTTAAATAAAATATCAATCGTGACTGACCATAGGTTTAACAGTTCCGATAATGTGACAAGAGACAATAAAAATAAATGACATAAATTAAAATAATTGTTAATCACAAATCAGCAAAGTGCATGGTGCAAACACTGTGGAACCTAGATAACTAAATCATAGAATGACTATATAGTGTGAACCAGCAAATTTTCCATGAAGTGCAAGTGTGCAAACAAACGTAAAATCTATGTGTAGATAATGACTCAAAACTAAATGGTAATATAATGAAAGTGAATGTCCCAACAAATTGAATGAAAACGAGGAAAAATCACACAGGAAAAAACGTCCTTAATCTTAAAAAAATCTTGTGACATATGGTGCTGGCATGCGCATGTAGCAGTTAAAGTGCCTGGTGACTTAAAGTTTCATGCAGCTTCGTGTGTGAACACTCCAGTGAGCAGTGGCCCCTTACCTCACGGTAATGGGGCAACAGCATATGACCAAACTGGTTCTTTATCTTTATCCACCTAGCGGCTCCTACGTATTCCTCACCGTCCTGGGGTAGGGTTCCCTCAGATATGATGCAGGGGGGTGTTTAAAGACAGGAATAAAAGGAACCCAATAGTGTAACTCCGTTTAAAATATTACTAAATTTATTAAGCAAAGGCAGCAGGTACTCACATTAAACAATGAATGGTAAGGTGTTTGTATCCGACGAGCGGCGAGCTCGTAGCTTTCTTTCAGTGTGTCCAGCCTATCCTGTCCCTACGCGTGACGTCACACCACACGTGACTTCTTCAGGGGATAAGTATAGGCTGTAATAGTGTCCTTAAATAGTGTACTATTGGCCGGCAATGGGCGGCCATTTTCCCGAAGTTCTATATATTTAAGTTACGGCGGCCATTTTCCTAGAGGTTTTACCGATCTAATTCGACTTAAAGTGGTGTTTCACCAAAAAAAAAAAAAATTAGATGTCAGCAGCTGCAAATACTGCAGCTGCTGACTTTTAAAATAAGGACACTTACCTGTCCCGGGGTCCAGCGATGTCGGCACCCGAGACCGAGCCGTCCCTCGATCCACGGGTGCTGCCGCCGCCATTCACACTTAGGGAATCAGGAAGCGAAGCGTTGCCGCTTCACTGCCCGGTTCCCTACTGCGCATGCGCGAGTCGCGCTGCGCGTCTACACTGGTCCCCGTTGTGTTGTGGGAACTGTGTATTTCCCACAACACAACGGGGGTGGGCGGGGAGTCTGCGGCTAGCTGCGGCTAGCTATACCCGGAAGTGGGTGCAGATACCTGTATTATACAGGTATCTGCACCCCCCTCCCCCCTGAAAGGTGCCAATTGTGACACCGGAGGGGGGGAGGGTTCCGATGAGCGGAAGTTCCACTTTAGGGTGGAACTCCGCTTTAAGATGTATGTCAGCTGACGAATAGTGGCCAATAAGGGCTGTCAGCTAGTTCGATGTCGCTTGTACTGTCAGCAAAGGAGGGCAGTGTTATTTCCAATGATAGGAGCCAGGCGGACAGAGAGATCGAATAGTTATTGAAAACATGATGGGACTTGTAGTTCTGCAACAGCTGGAGGGCCACCAGTTTGAGACCCCCTGCTTTAAAGTATAACTAAAGGCAAAACAGTTTTTTTTTAGTTTTGGATAGAGTGGGGAGGAATTAGGACCCCTGTCAGTTTTTATTACTGCATGTGTCCCCATTAGGGAGATTCGCCCTCTCTATTTGTTCTGTTTACCATTATCATTGAAAGTGAACATAAAAGAAAATCCCAAATTGTCACCAGAAAAGTAATAGAGGGGAAATCATCCAATGGGGACATTAGTTCTGGTGCCCCAAAGAATTCCCTTAATTTGCAGGGATTTCCTCTTACTTCCTGTTTACTTCCTGTTTAGCTATGGGACAGGAAGTGAAGAGAAATCTCCCCAAGGGGACACAGATGGCAAAAAATAAAACTGACAGGGGTTATAGCTGTCCCTTACTCTATCCAAAATGAAGGAAAAAAAAGTTTTGCCGCTAACCTCTTGCCGACCAGCCGCCATCATTATTTTGCCGCAGGTCGGCTCGTTCCCGCAAATCGCCGTAGCTGTACGTCGGCTCGGGAACTCGCTTTTGTGGGCGCGCACACTCCCATTGGCCAGCGGAGGAGCCAATCAGTCGGTCCGGTGGACTCGATGTCCGCTGGTTACCCACGATCGTTCCCCGCAGTGACAGAACGGGGATCTGTCTGTGTAATCAAGGCAAATCTCCGTTCTGACAGGGGAGATCACACAGATCCTGTCTTTCTGCTATGCAAAAATACGGATCTGTGTGTTTCCCCCCATACAGTTAGAACACACAAACACGGAACACATTTAACCTCTTGATCATCCCTGATGTTAACCCCTTCCCTGCCAGTGTCATTAGTACAATGACAGTGCATATTTTTAGTACGGATTACTGTAATAATGTCACTGGTTCCCAAAAAAAGTGTAAAAAATGTCAGTTAGGTGTCCGATCTGTCCGCCGTAATGAAGCAGTCCCACTAAAAATCACTGGTCACCACCATTACTAGTAAAAAAATAATAAACATACCATAAATCTATCCCCTATTTTGTAGAAGGGATAACTTTTGCGCAAACCTATCAGTATACGCTTTTTGCGTTTTTTTTTTTTTCTAAAAATATGTAGCAGAATACATATCGGCCTAAACTGATAAATAAATTTGTTTTTTTTTTACATTTTTTAAAATTTTTCTTTTAATGTTGTTTTATAGCAGAAAGTTGTTTTTTTTTTTTCAAAATTGTCGCTCTTTATCTGTTTATAGCGCAAAAAATAAAAACCGCAGAGGCGATCAAATACCACCAAAAGAAAGCTCTATTTGTGGGGAAAAAAGGACGTCAATTTTGTTTGGGTACAGCGCCGCATGACCGCACAATTTTCAGTGAAAGTGACGCAGTGCCGGGTCACGAAAAAAAAAATGCAACTGGTCGGGAAGTGGGGTAAATCCTTCCGGGGCTGAAGTGGTTAAAATTTTTTTTTTTTTTTGGAAACCAGAGTTTAGTGTCACTTTAATAATTTATATTAAATATATATCTGGAGTAAATGGAGTTTTTTATTTTTTCTGTCTGTCCTTTAGTGAAAGTTGGGAGTGAGAAGTTGTAGTTGTGCGGAGTGTATATATACAATGTGCTTGTTATGTCTGATTGTGCCGTGTTTTCCTGACGTCTCAGTTTCTAGCACATGTCCCTGGCTGAGATGGCAGGTGTTGGGTTGTGTGTCGCTCCCTCTTCTCCTCCTCCTCTTCCTCCTCCTCCTCCCCGGTGTGGTCCATCTGCTCCTCTCCCTGTCCTCATCTCTCTGTATTGCTAATTACTATTCTGCTTGTAACGTGGTGTCACCTTCCTCCTCCTTCTCATGCTCCACCAGTTGCTCATCCGTCACTGTTGCTCGTGCTTCCTCTGCTCCATCAAACTGTTCCTTCCTATTACAGGCACACTGTGCTCCTTGGTGACATTTAACCATTGTCCCTCTGTGTGTCCCCCAGGCTGTCACGTTACCCACCCCTGCTCCCCCTCCCAGCAGATGATGTCACTGTGTGTCCCTCTCTCTCTCCCCCCCCCCCCTCGCTGGTCCCATGACTCTGTCTCCTGATCCCCCAGAGCCGCCTGCGTGCCGAGCCTGGTCCTGCCTCGGGAGGGGGGGGAGCTGCCAGTCGGATCCAGGCGGAGATGCTGCAGCTGGACCTGATCGATGCCGGCCATATCTCCGAAGAGGAGACGCGACCCCCTGTGGACCCCAAACCATTCCTGCCTCCATCCATGGACACCTACCGACCCAAGAGGCCTACCACCCTCAACCTCTTCCCACAGGCCCCACGCACACAGGTGAGCTGTGATTGGTCAGAAAAATCATCCTGTATATATGTATTTATTGGCTGCTGTGACGTTGAAGGATGTGGCTCCATCAAGGGCCACATACAGGCACAAGACGAGTATTTACAGACGATTACGGTCGATTTAAATTGATAGGATGACGTGTCCTCTAATACGGATTCAGAGATCCGATCGATACAGTGGATGCAGGTTGGATATACAGAAATACAGAGGGACGTGATTGTCTAGAAGACAAAAGCTGGCCATAGACATTGCAATCTGGTTATGAAATCTGCTTTAGGTCTTCCGACAACTATGGGGGGCAAGGGCCTGATTACACCCGAGATCGACAGATTATAAAGGTCGGTGGTTGTTGGGAAATCTTGCCCTTGCAATCTGATTGTAAAATATCATTTTAAGAGCCTTACACACGATCAGATTTTCGGACGACCGTTCGTCTGTTTTTTGTTGCATGCTAGTCTTATATGGAAAGTGAAGACGTTACACATCATACGAAAATTCTCATACGACAGAAGTGACGTCATGGGGGTTATTTACGAAAGGCGAATCCACTTTGCACTACAAGTGCAAACTACAAGTGCAAAGTGCACTTGAAATCGCACTGAAAGTGCACTTGGAGGTGCAGTCGCTGTAGATCTGAGGGGTAGATCTGAAATGAGGCGAAGCTCTGCTGATTTTATTATCCAATCATGTGCAAGCTGAAATGCTGTTTTTTATTTTCCTTGCATGTCCCCCTCAGATCTACAGCGACTGCACTTCCAAGTGCAATTTCAGTGCAATTTCAAGTACACTTTGCACTTGTAGTGCAAAGTGGATTCGCCTTTCGTAAATAACCCCCAATGTGTTGACTAGTTTGGTATGCTGTCTTTCGTTTCTGAGCATGCGTAGTCTTGCTCTTACAATTTTTTTCGCACGAAAACCGTACTACTTAAACTAAAATCAGACGTTGAAGTTCACGTACGACAAAAATTTTATAGTCTGCACATCCAGCTTTTGTTGTACAAAAAAAAACGAATTAGCTGTCAAAAGCACCATACTAACGGTAACGATCTGAAATTCGGCAGATCGTTCGCCGGATGGAATTTTACTTCCGATTTTCATATCGTGTGTACAGGGCTTAAAACCCCGTACACACTATACAACTTTTGTTGTCTGATTCCCTTTATATTTATCAAAACCACGTAGTGCAAGGGCCTGCCTGATTGCATACAAATTGAAACTCTTAAGGTTTGAACTCATAGTATATGGTGTTGGTAAATCTGAAGGAAAAAACCTACAGAAAATTGTATAGTGTGTATCCAGCTTAAGTCTACCAACAGCTATGAAGAGCGAGGGCCAATCTGGTTGGATGGAAAGTCAACAGATTGTTAAGGTAGACCAGAGTATTACAGTGCAAGCGGAAAGTATTCACAGCACTTCACTTTTTTGTTGTGTTAAAGCCTTATTCCAAAATGGATTAAATTCATTATTTTCCTCAAAATTCTACAAACAAATCCCCATAATGACAACATGAATAACGTTTGTTTGAAATCTTTGCAAATTTATTAAAAAAAAAAACAAAACGAAAAAAATCCCATGTACATAAGTATTCACAGCCTTTGCCATGACACTCAAAACTGAGCTCAGGTGCCTCCTGTTTCCACTGATCATCCTTGAGATGTTTCTACAACTTGATTGGAGTCCACCTGTGGTAAATTCAGTTGGTTGGACATGATTTGGAAAGGCACACACCTGTCTATATAAGGTCCCACAGTTAACAGTGCATGTCAGAGCACAAACCAAGCAATGAAGTCCAAGGAATTGTCTGTAGACCTCCGGGCCAGGATTGTATGGAGGCACAGATCTGGGGAAGGGTACAGAAAACATTTCTGCAGCATTGATGGTCCCAATGAGCACAGTGGCCTCCATCATCTGTAAATGGAAGAAGTTTGGAACCACCAGGACTCTCCCTAGAGTGGGCCGCACGTCCAAACTGATCGATCGGGGGAGAAGGGCCTTAGTCAGGGAGGTGACCAAGAACCCGATGGTCACTCAGACAGAGCTCCAGCATTTCTCTGTGGAGAGAGGAGAACCTTCCAGAAGAACAACCATCTCTGCAGAACTCCACCAATCAGGCCTGTATGGTAGAGTGGCCAGACGGAAGCCACTTCTCAGTAAAAGGCACATGACAGCCGGCCTGGAGTTTGCCAAAAGGCACCTGAAGGACTCTCAGACCATGAGCAACAAAATTCTCTGGTCTGATGAAACAAATATTGAACTCTTTGGTCTAAATGGCAAGCTTCATGTCTGGAGGAAACCAGGAACCGCTCATCACCTGGCCAATACCATCCCTACAGTGAAGCATGGTGGTGGCAGCATCATGTTGTGATGTTTTTCAGCGGCAGGAACTAGGAGACTAGTCAGGATGGAGGGAAAGATGAATGCAGCAATGTACAGAGACAACCTTGATGAAAACCTGCTCCAGAGCGCTCTGGACCTCAGACTGGGGCAAAGGTTCATCTTCCAACAGGACAACGATCCTAAGCACACAGCCAAGATAACAAAGGAGTGGCTACGGGACAACTCTGTGAATGTCCTTGAGTGGCCCAGCCAGATCCCAGACTTGAACTCGATTGAACATCTCTGGAGAGATCTGGAAATGGCTGTGCACCGACACTCCCCATCCAACCTGATGGCACTTGAGAGATCCTGCAAAGAAGAATGGGAGAAACTGCCCAAAAATAGGTGTGCCAAGCTTGTAGCATCATACTGAAAAAGACTCAAGGCTGCAATTGGTGCCAAAGGAGCTTCAACAAAGTATTGAGCAAAGGCTGTGAATACTTATTATGTACATGGGATTTATTTTTGTTTTTTATTTTTAATAAATTTTCAAAGATTTTAAACAAATATCTTTCACGTTGTCATTATGGGATATTGTTTGTAGAATTTTGAGGAAAATAATGAATTGAATCCATTCTGAAGGCTGTAACATAACAAAATGTGGAAAAAGGGAAGCGCTGTGGATACTTTCCGGATGCACTATATATAGTTATTGGTAAATCCTGGCCATACACCTTACAATCTGGTTGTAAAATCACTTAAAGTGATTGTAAACTCTTACATATATCAGAGAAGTGGCTGGTCTCAGGTGAAACAAATCCTCCTACATAAGTTGTACCTGTCTATCTACAGTCTTCTCTTCTCTACATCCGTTCAAAGTACAGAATTTATAAAGCTTGTCTTAGCTGTCAGAAAACAGGGGGCGGAGAGCTGAAGTTACACTCTGCAGAGCTCAGTGAGGAGAGCTCTGAGAGCTGATTGAAGGGAAGAGACACACCCCCCCAGACACAGTACACAGGAACAGAGCTGAGGCTGTTAATCAGCTGGAGGTCCCTCCCCTGTCACCATTTTTCTCTTGGTGTCAGGAAAACTTGTCAGAAGTGATTCATGCTGATAGCAGCGGAAGGAAGCAGCAGACAGAAATGACACTTAGTGCTCTGGGTTGAGACAAGTACACACTGTAGAGGGATAATTTCCGACAACATTTATGTGACCGTGTGTATGCAAGACAAGTTTGAGCCAACATCTGTCGGAAATAAATCCACGGTTTGGTTGTCGGAAATTCCAATCGTCTGTATGCGGCATTAGTCTGGCAAAGGCTAATCTGATTGTATCAGAAGTCAATAGATTGTTAGGGTAGACCATCATAGTCTATAGTTGTTGGTAAATCTCGGACATACACCTTGCAATCTGATTGCAAAATCCCCATTTAATTCTCTCAATGGCTATGTAGGGCAAAGGCCTATCTGATTGGATTGAAACTCAACAAATTAGGATAAACCCTCACATTACATGGTTCTTGGTATCCAATGCTGGCCATTCACTTTACAATATGATTGTAAAAGCTCACTTAGGTTCACCACATACATTACAATCTGATTGTACAATCTCCTTTAGATCTACCAACAACTGTATAATACAGGAGCCTGCCTGATTGGATACAGATCAATTGGCTATATTAGGTAGGTGCTCATATTACATCGTTTTGGTAAATCTAAAGCTGATTGCACAGAGATTGTACGGTCACACTGTAACGTTTATGGTGACCCTAGGGCTGGGAGGTTTTCTAAAAAAAAAAAAAAAATCTGTGATTTTCTTAAAAAAAAAACCTCGATTCACGATTTTTTAAAATTTTTGGACACCGCACGGGTCCTGAGGAGCTGCAGGCAGGAGTTTTCAGGCGAGGCCGCGGCTTCGGCCTAGTCCACGGCGTCCAGGGCTCACGGACTAGGCCGAAGCCGCAGCCTCGCCTAAAAACTCCTGCCTGCAGCTCCTCAGGACCGGTGCGGGATCTATTTCCTTAAATTTTGAATCGATTTGACCTCTCAACTCGATTCAAGATTTAAATTGATTTTTTTCCCCAGCCCTAGGTGACCCGTATGTCTACCAACAGCTATGTAGGCTAAAGGCCTATATCTGATTGCATTGAAACTCCACAGACTGTTAATGTAGCCCTTACGTTAAGTAGTTGTTGGTAAAAGAAAGGGTAGCCATACACCTTGAAATCTGATTGGCTCACCATTCACACTACGATCTGACTGTACAATCGCCTTCAGATCTACCGACAAGTATGTAGTGCAAGGGCCTGCCTGATTGGATACAAATGGATTTAATATTTTAGGTAAAAAGGTTTTAATCTCCAAATACGGAAAGGTTTCTTCACAGTAAGAGCTGTGAAAATGTGGAATAGACTCCCCCTAGAGGTGGTTCTGTCCAGATTTAAAAAGCCTGGATTCTTTCCTAAAGCTCCATTCACACTTGTGTGACTCGTCATGCGACTTTGGACACTAAATCACATGACAAGTTGCACCCCATGCTTTTCAATGACAAATATGTGTGACTTAAAGCCGCAGCGACTTTAAAAAAGGTTCTTGCACTACTTTGGGACAACTTTTTATGCGACTTGAGTGCCACAGACTGCAATGTAAAGCCTCAAGAGTCGCATGAATGTCGCATCTGAATGTTATACATGTTGTGCAATAGTGGTCCATTATCATTGGTCAGAGCCGCATCCAACTCGCACCCATCCAAAGCTGCATTAAAGTGGCACCAGGAGCCTAAATGTACATAATATAACTGGGAACTGACATTTACAGGTAAAGTTGATCCAGGGAAAATCCGATTGGTTCTCGGGGGATCTGGAAGGACTTTGGATCATGCTTTGCTCGGGTTTTTCACCTTCCTTTGGATCAGCTGTGGGTGAAGGATTGTGTACATGGAGGTTTGCCACCTTTTTTTTTTCCTTTGTTGGTTAAACTGGATGGATTTTTTTTTTCAACCAGATTAACCATGTAACTTTGACATCGTTTTGGTAAATATAAAGCTGATTGTACAGAGAATGTATGGTCAGATTGTAACATGTATGGTGAGCCTTAGATCTACCGACAACTCTGTAGAATGACCAGATACAATTGGAATTATTTGGTAGGGTTCATTTTTTCAGTGCTGTCACACTTTGAATGACAATTGCGCAGTCGTGCAACGCTGCACCCATGCGGAATTTGTATAATTTTTTTTTTGAGACAGAGGGAGCTTTCTTTTCTTTTTCTTTTGGTGCTATTTAATTACCTCCGGGGTTTTTTATTTATTTTTGAGCTGTGTGTGGCACAGTGACAGGTCCTCCTATTGGACAGTTGGTGTTAGCGGGTTCTTCTAGTATAGAATTAATGATGGCAGGTAATGGGTGAAATGCGTGGCTATAGTTGAGCTGTATGACAGGTTGTCCTATAGGACAGTTGGTGTTAGCGGGTTTCTCTAGTATAGAATATATGATGGCAGGTAATGGGTGAAATGCATGTCTATAGTTGAGCTGTGTGTGGCGCAGTGACAGGTCCTCCTATTGGATGGTCGGTGTTAGCGGGTGAAATGCGTGTGTATAGTTGAGCTGAGTGTGGCACAGTGACGGGTCCTCCTATTGGACGGTCGGTGTTAGTGGGTGAAATGCGTGTGTATAGTTGAGCTGTGTGGTGCAGTGACGGGTCCTCCTATAGGATGTTTGGTGTTAGCGGGTTCCTCCAGTATAGAATATATGATGGCAGGTAATGGGTGAAATGCGTGTATATAGTTGAGCTGAGTGTGGCGCAGTGACGGGTCCTCCTATTGGACAGTTGGTGTTAGCGGGTTCTTCTAGTATAGAATTAATGATGGCAGGTAATGGGTGAAATGCGTGGCTATAGTTGAGCTGTATGACAGGTTGTCCTATAGGACAGTTGGTGTTAGCGGGTTTCTCTAGTATAGACTATATGATGGCAGGTAATGGGTGAAATGCATGTCTATAGTTGAGCTGTGTGTGGCACAGTGACGGGTCCTCCTATTGGACGGTCGGTGTTAGTGGGTGAAATGCGTGTGTATAGTTGAGCTGTGTGGTGCAGTGACGGGTCCCCCTATAGGATGTTTGGTGTTAGCGGGTTCCTCCAGTATAGAATATATGATGGCAGGTAATGGGTGAAATGCGTGTGTATAGTTGAGCTGAGTGTGGCGTAGTGATGGGTCCTCCTATTGGACGGTCGGTGTTAGCGGGTGAAATGCGTGTGTAAAGTTGGTGTGTGTGGCGCAGTGATGGGTCCTCCTATTGGACGGTCGGTGTTAGTGGGTGAAATGCGTGCGTATAGTTGAGCTGAGTGTGGCGCAGTGACGGGTCCTCCTATTGGACGGTCGGTGTTAGTGGGTGAAATGCGTGTGTATAGTTGAGCTGTGTGGTGCAGTGACGGGTCCTCCTATAGGATGTTTGGTGTTAGCGGGTTCCTCCAGTATAGAATATATGATGGCAGGTAATGGGTGAAATGCGTGTGTATAGTTGAGCTTAGTGTGGTGCAGTGATGGGTCCTCCTATTGGACGGTCGGTGTTAGCGGGTGAAATGCGTGTGTAAATTTGGTGTGTGTGGCGCAGTGGCGGGTCCTCCTATTGGACGGTCGCTGTTAGCAGGTGAAATGCATGTGTATAGTTGAGCTGAGTGTGGCGCAGTGGCGGGTCCTCCTATTGGACGGTCGGTGTTAGCAGGTGAAATGCGTGTGTATAGTTGAGCTGAGTGTGGCGCAGTGACGGGTCCTCCTATTGGACGGTCGGTGTTAGTGGGTGAAATGCGTGTGTATAGTTGAGCTGAGTGTGGCGCAGTGACGGGTCCTCCTATTGGACGGTCGGTGTTAGCGGGTGAAATGCGTGTGTATAGTTGAGCTGAGTGTGGCGCAGTGACGGGTCCTCCTATTGGACGGTCGGTGTTAGTGGGTGAAATGCGTGTGTATAGTTGAGCTGAGTGTGGCGCAGTGACAGGTCCTCCTATTGGACGGTCGGTGTTAGTGGGTGAAATGCGTGTGTATAGTTGAGCTGAGTGTGGCGCAGTGACGGGTCCTCCTATTGGACGGTCGGTGTTAGTGGGTGAAATGCGTGTGTATAGTTGAGCTGAGTATGGCGCAGTGACGGGTGCTCCTATTGGACGGTCGGTGTTAGTGGGTGAAATGCGTGTGTATAGTTGAGCTGAGTGTGGCGCAGTGACGGGTCCTCCTATTGGATGGTCGGTGTTAGCGGGTAAAATGCGTGTGTATAGTTGAGCTGAGTGTGGCGCAGTGACGGGTCCTCCTATAGGACAGTCGGTGTTAGCGGGTGAAATGCATGTCTATAGTTGAGCTGAGTGTGGCGCAGTGACGGGTCCTCCTATTGGACGGTCGGTGTTAGTGGGTGAAATGCGTGTGTATAGTTGAGCTGTGTGGTGCAGTGACGGGTCCTCCTATAGGATGTTTGGTGTTAGCGGGTTCCTCCAGTATAGAATATATGATGGCAGGTAATGGGTGAAATGCGTGTGTATAGTTGAGCTTAGTGTGGTGCAGTGATGGGTCCTCCTATTGGACGGTCGGTGTTAGCGGGTGAAATGCGTGTGTATAGTTGAGCTGAGTGTGGCGCAGTGGCGGGTCCTCCTATTGGACGGTCGGTGTTAGCAGGTGAAATGCGTGTGTATAGTTGAGCTGAGTGTGGCGCAGTGACGGGTCCTCCTATAGGACAGTCGGTGTTAGCGGGTGAAATGCGTGTGTATAGTTGAGCTGAGTGTGGCGCAGGGACAGGTCCTCCTATAGGACGGTCGGTGTTAGTGGGTGAAATGCGTGTGTATAGTTGAGCTGAGTGTGGCGCAGTGGCGGGTCCTCCTATTGGACGGTCGGTGTTAGCAGGTGAAATGCGTGTGTATAGTTGAGCTGAGTGTGGCGCAGTGACGGGTCCTCCTATTGGACGGTCGGTGTTAGTGGGTGAAATGCGTGTGTATAGTTGAGCTGAGTGTGGCGCAGTGACGGGTGCTCCTATTGGACGGTCGGTGTTAGCGGGTGAAATGCGTGTGTATAGTTGAGCTGAGTGTGGCGCAGTGACGGGTCCTCCTATTGGACGGTCGGTGTTAGTGGGTGAAATGCGTGTGTATAGTTGAGCTGAGTGTGGCGCAGTGACGGGTCCTCCTATTGGACGGTCGGTGTTAGTGGGTGAAACGCGTGTGTATAGTTGAGCTGTGTGTGGCGCAGTGACGGGTGCTCCTATTGGACGGTCGGTGACGTTCTCCTGGTTGGGGGTTTCATCTCACAACACATGAAAATATCCGGTGACAGACGCAGTGTCCTCCTCATCATGTAATCTGGGCTAATAGCGAAGGTGTAATCCTGTCGGGCTGGTAATGGGATGAGAGCCGGCCGATGACGTGTCTCCCAGTGACCCTCGCCTGACCTCTGACTCCCGGCCCCGCTCTATTTCTCTCCCTTTTCCGCCATGTTGTCCATCTCTCCCTCTCTCGCGGCTCCTTCTGCCCCATTAGTGTTGGTCGCCATGGTTACAGTGGCCGGGGAAATGACAGCTCAGGCCGTGTTGAGTCATCCGAGATTCCTCCGCCTGACACCATCCGTCACCCACCCCATAATGTGATGTGACACAAAGGATCTCAGTCATGGCCTTGCTGTGTGGGCGCACTGCGCACACCGCCAATCTCCCCCTGAAAGTGTTTGCAGACTGACTAATGAAAATCAAAAGGTGACCTCAAAATATATATAAGGGCCCAATTCTGTCTTAGCGTTGCCTTAACGCACATTATGCCGCATCTTAAGGCGGCCATTGAAAAAAAATGGGCTGCCAACATATCCTAACATACAGAAAATCGCAGCTGACCCTTTTTTTTGTGCCGCAATGCTACTTAGTGCGTTGCGGTGCCACGCATGTTATGTTACCACGACACGGAAGTATAAATGAGCCCATTGGTGCATTTGAAAAGTGACCATCACATCTGCCATCTTCATTCTGCCCTCTGCATTATTCTCTGTAGATCGATTGTTATTCATTGAAAAAAAAAAAAAAAATATATATATATATATATATATATATATATATATATATATATATATATATATATACCGTAAATACTCGAGTATAAGTCGAGTTTTTCAGCACATTTTTTTGTGCTGAAAGTACCCCCCTCGGCTTATACTCGAGTCAAGCACTTTTCTGCAGCAAAAAATTTCATTTTCCGAACCAACTTTGGGGCCCCGTATGTCAGGGCCACTTGGTGCTAGGAACCCTAAATTTAGTATGCAAACCCAGTGGAACTGGTACCACAACATATCCAAAGCTGGGGTTCCTAGCACCAAGTGGCCCTGAGATACGGGGCCCCAAAGTAGGTTCGGAAAATGTCATTCTCTGCTACAGAAAAGTGCTTGACATTTTCTGAACCGATTTTTGGGGCCCTGTATCTCGGGGCCACTTGGTGCTAGAAACCCCAGCTTTGGATATTTTATGGTGCAAACCAAATTTGGGGTTCCTAGCACTAAGTGGCCCCGAGATATGGGGCCCCAAAGTCAGTCATCTGTGTCCATCTGCAGCAATGTCATTTCGGGACCCTTTGGGTTCAGAGACCCCAAATTTTGGCTGCAGCTAGGGGGCATCTAGGAACCCTTAACTACCGAGTTTGAAGTTCAGGGGACCTATGGCTGCAAATGGGCACAGTGAGGCATGCAAATGGGCACAGTGAGGCATGCAAATGGGCACAGTGATGCTGCAAATGGGCATTGTTGACCCCCTTTTCCACTTACAGTAGCTGTGCATTTCTCACCCTCGTCTTATACTCGGGTCAATAAGTTTTTCCCATTTTTTTGTGGTAAATTAGGGCCTCGACTTATACTCGGAACGACTTAAACTCGAGTATATACGGTATATATATGTATATATATTTTTTTTCTTTTCTCTCCAATGAATAACAATCGATCTGCAGAGAAAATAGCCTGAGAACATTCGATTTTTGCCCCATTCACACAGAGCAAATTTGTATCCAGTTTTAAAAGATGAACAGCTATGCAAATAAAAAAAATCCCCCCCTTTGTGTCGCTGTGTTGCACTCAACACTCAAAGACAATGCACCTTTATTATAATGTGCTGCAATGCATAGTAGTGCATTAGATAAGATAAAAGGGTTCTGTGTTTAGGGGGTGTTGGCAGTCCAGTTATTTTGAATGGGCTGCCTCAATGCAATGCATGGTAATGCACCATAAAGAAGGAAATGGGCCCTTCAATAAAAGCCTTTAGAAACAAATGACTCTGAACATAATGACTGTTTTTCGATGCGGAAAGGAAATCTATCATTTTGACAAAGTGAGACTCTTAGAAGACGGACCACCACTCCACTCACTGATGTCTTCCCCCTCCGCTCCATTGGTGAGACCTGTGAATCCAATCCTTGTGTAAGCTCAGTGTTGGAGCCTACATAGGGTTAATCACTTACTGCCCTCTATCACATGACATTGTATGGCTCTGCTGATTGGCCGCTCAGACCCGTGCGTTGCATCCTAGGAGAAAGGTCACATGATCCTCCATACCCGGATGCTCTGAGGTCTCTGGCAGAAATAAGAGACACAAATAAATAGACATGTGTGGTTGGTTTCGTTCCGAATCCAAATTTGGACCAATTTTTCATTATTCGGATTTTTGAATTACAATAGTAATGAATTTAGACTAATCCGAAATAATGAAACGAAAATTTCAGACAAATTTTAAATAGTTTTCGAATTGTTTTCTAATCGAATTTGAAATTTCAGAAAAGACGAAAATAGAATAGAAAATACAGGAATAGAATAGAAAAGAATAGAAAACAAAATAAAAAAATGGGAAAGAATAGAAAATAAAGGGATAGAATAAACATTAAGGATTAGAATAGAAAAAAAGGATAGAATAGAGTAAAATAGAACAAAATAGAATAGATAATAAAAGAACAGAATAAAATAGAATAGAACATAAGGGAATAGTATAGAATGAAAAACAAAGAATAGAATAGAATAAAATAGAAAGAATATAACCATCTTCTGAAATGTAAATTTCAAAAAGAATAAATTTGAATTCAAATAGAAAAAAAGAATAGAATAGAAAAAAAAACAATAGAATAGAATAAAATAGAAAGAATATAAACTTCCAAAATTGGAATAGAATTAATTAAAATAGAAAAGAAAAGAATAGCGTAGAAAAAAAAGAATACATTATAAAAAAACAATAAAATAGAATAAAATAGAAAGAATATAACCATCTTCCAGAATTCGAATTTAAAATAGAATACATTTGAACAGAATAGAAAAGAATAGAATTTAAAATGGAATAATAGAAAATAAAGGAATAGAATAGAAAAGAATAGAAATAGAATAGAAAATAAAAGAATGAAAAAAATAGAATAGAAAATAAAGAGATAGAATAAAAAAAATAAGGATTAGCATAGAAAATAATAGAGTAGCATAGAATAAAATAGAAAGAATATAACCATCTTCTGAAATTCAAATTTCAAATAGAATAAATTTGAATTCAAATAGAAAAAAAAAGAATAGAATAGAAAAAAACAAGAGAATAGAATTTAAAAAAATATGTAACCTTTCTGAAATTGAAATAGAATAAATTCAAATAGAAAAGAAAAGAACAGAGTAGAAAATAAAAAAATAGAATAAAATAGAAAAAAACAATAAAATAGAAAGAATATAACCATCTTCCAGAATTCAAATTTCGAATAGAATACATTTGAATAGAATAGAAAAGAATAGAATTGAAAATGGAATAATAGAATAGAAAACACTATAGAATAGAAAGAATATAAAAATATAACCATCTTCCGGAATTCAAATTTTGAATAGAATAAATTTGAATAAAAGATAATAGAAAATAAAAGAATAGAATATAAAAGACCAGAATAGAAAATAATAGAATAGAATAGAATAGAATAGAATAGAATAGAATAGAATGGAATAGAAAGAATATAACCATCTTCCAAAATTTGAATTTTAAATAGAATAAATTAGATTTCAAATGGATTTCGAATGGAATTTGAATTATATTTTTTTGAATTTTCCGAATTCGACCGAATAAACTAAAATAATTCTGAAAACAAATTAAACGAGTTAAACTAATTCAACTTAACAAATGTAATAACGCACCAAAATGAAACTAATGTTTTCGTTCTGCACATGTTTACAAATGAATGCAGTCCAGTATTAATGAATACAACATAAATGTATTGTTTTATGCAAGCAGTGTTGGTCCCTGATATTGACCTGATATCAGCCTCTTGCAGTCCCTGTACAGCAGAGCTGAAGTGTGAGAGGGAGAAACAGCACAAGAAGCAAATCATTTCATGTGCAGACAAGAACCATTCTGATAGGAAGAAACACCGGAGAGAGATGAGCTCATCATTGTGCTGCTTCTCCTTTCACTGTCCAGTCACAGGTGGGCAGCAGGTTCAGGACAACCTGGGCTCAGAGGAAGCTGATTAAATGATCCAGGTCATCAGACTGAGGACATCTAGTGGCCGAAAAAAGTACTTTGGGGGAAATATCTTCATTGAAAGTCAGTTTTGCAGCAAAGAATGGTTTTTTTGTTTGTTTGTTTTTTTATCCCAATTAGCTATTTGTTTTTATCTTATTTTTAGCTGGAATTCAGCTTTAAAATATAACGAAAGGCAAAACTTTTTTTCTTTTAGTTTAGGATAGAGTGGAGAGGGGTTAGAATGCTTGCTAGTTTTTATTGCTGCCTATGTCCCCAAACTTTGAGTTGTCCCCAGAACAGTAACAGAGGGGAAATTGTCCAATGGGAACACCGGTTCTGGTGACCTGGGGGTCCCCAAGGAATTCCCTTAATTTTCAGGGATTTTCTCTCACTTCCTGTTTTGGCTATTGGACAGGAAGTGAAGGGAAATCTCCCCAATGGGACACAGATGACAAAAATAATCTCACAGTGGTTACAAACCTCCTGTACTCTTTTCAAAATGGAAAAAAAAAGTTCTATTTTTGTTTTTGTTTTACTGTGCAAATGCCTCCCATAATCCCTGTGATGTGCCTAATACATGTATTTCCTATGATCACCGGCTCCACCTAGTGGCCGTAATGCGTTATTTTCCTGAAATACTGTAATCAGGAAAATACAGGATTATGGCCACTAGATGGAGCTGATAATCATAGTAAACACACACATATTACATATATACAGTGCCTTGAAAAAGTAGTCACACCCCTTGAAATTTTCCACATTTTGTCATGTTACAACCAAAAACGTAAATGTATTTTATTGGGATTTTATGTAATAGACCAACACAAAGTAGCACAAAATTGTGAAGTGAAAGGAAAATGATGTTTCCAACATTTTTTTACAAATAAAAATCTGAAAAGTGTGGCGTGCATTTGTATTCAGCCCCCTTTACTCTGATACCCCCAACTAAAATCTAGTGGAATAAATTGCCTTCAGAAGTCAGCTAATTAGTAAATAGAGTCCACCTGTGTGTAATTTAATCTCCATATAAATACAGCTGTTCTGTGAAGCCCTCAGAGGTTTGTTAGAGAACCTCAGTGAACAAACAGCAACGTGAAGGCCAAGGAACACACCAGACAGGTCAGGGATAAAGTTGTGGAGAAGTTTAAAGCAGGGTTAGGTTATAAAAAAATATCCCAAGCTTTGAACATCTCACGGAGCACTGTTCAATCCATCATCTGAGAATGGAAAGAGTACAACTGCAAACCTACCAAGACATGGCCATCCACCTAAACTGACAGGCCAGGCAAGGAGAGCATTCATCAGAGAAGCAGCCAAGAGGTCCATGGTAACTCTGGAGGAGCTGCAGAGATCCACAGCTCAGGTGGGAGAATCTGTCCACAAGACAACTATTAGTTGTGCACTTCACAAATCTGGTCTTTATGGAAGAGTGGCAAGAAGAAAGACATTGTTGAAAGAAAGCCATAAGAAGTCCTGTTTGCAGTTTGTGAGAAGCCATGTGGGGGACACAGCAAACATGTGGAAGAAGGTGCTCTGGTCAGATGAGACCAAAATTGATCTTTTTGGCCTAAAAGCAAAACGCTATGTGTGGTGGAAAACTAACACTGCACATCACCCTGAACACACCATCCCCACCGTGAAACACGGTGGTGGCAGGATCATGTTGAGGCTATTTTGCAAAGAATGGGACAAAATATCACTCTCTAAATGTGCAAAGCTGGTAGAGACATCCCCAAAAAAGACTTGCAGCTGTAATTGCAGGGAAAGGGGGTCTACAAAGTATTGACTCAGGGGGGCTGAATACAAATGTACACCACACTTTTCACATATTTATAAAAAAAAAAAAAATTGAAAACCATTCAACATTTATCTTCCACTTCACAATTATGTGCCACTTTGTGTTGGTCTTAGGGCTGGGAGATTTTCTAAAAAAAAAAAAATCTTCGATTCTCTAAAAAAAAAAACTTGATTCACGATTCGAATCGAGTTTTTTTTTTTCTTTGGAAACCGCGCCGGTCCTGAGGCGCTGCGGGCATGAGCTTTTAGGCGAGGCCGCGGCTTCGGCCCAGTCCGCGGCGTCAGGCCGAAGCCGCGGCCTCGCCTAAAAACTCATGCCCGCAGCTCCTCAGGACCGGCGCGGTGTCAGCGCCGGTCCTGAGGCGCTGCGGGCATGAGTTTTTAGGCGAGGCCTGCGGCTTCGGCCCAATCCACGGCGTCCGGCCGAAGCCGCGGACTAGGCTGAAGCTGCGGCTTCACCTAAAAACTCATGCCCGCAGCGCCTCAGGACCGGCGCGGTGAAAAAAAAAAAATCTAAAAAAATCGATTTGTTTAAATTTTGAATCGATTTGACCTCTCAACTCGATTCAAGATTTAAATCGATTTTTTTCCCAGCCCTAGTTGGTCTATCACAAAAAATCCCAATAAAATACATTTAAAATACAAATCCCAATAAAATACAAAATGTGGAAAATGTCAAGGGGTATTTTATTGGGATTTGTATTTTAAATGTGTATATATATATATATATATATATATATATATACACACACACACACACACACATATATATGACGTCACTCCTGCACATGCGCGCTGGTGCCGCCACTAATGGCATGATCGCCGTTAGAAACGGCATGCTCAGTGCACCTGCGCCTGATGTCTACGGCGCATGCGCCATAGACATTGGTGCCGCTATTTCCGCAAATATCTCCTAAACCTTTTAGGTTTAGGAGATATTTCTTGCACCTACAGGTAAGCCTTAATCTAGGCTTACCTGTAGGTTAAAGTGGTCTGTAATGGATTTACAAGCACTTTAACTGGCTCCTGTCTAAATTGGCCGTAGTATGTGTATGTATCAATGTGAGTTAGGGACCATAGATTGCAAGCTTCTTGAGGGCAGGGACTGATGTGAATGTGCAATATACATATGTAAAGCGATGTGTAAATTGATGGCACTATATAAGTACCTGTAATGAAAATAAAATAAATAAAAGCTGCTTGGGGGCAGGGACTTATGTGAAGGTGCAGTAGCAGCACTGGGGTCCTTGGTTCCAGGCCGGGACACTATCTGTAGGGAGTTTGCATGCTTTCCCTATGCTTGCACAGGTATGCTGGTCAGTTAATTGGCTCCTGTCTAAATTTGGCCCAAGTATGATCATCTACTGAGCGCATCCAAGATGGCAGACCCAACAGTAGATAAAATGTTTGGACTCCCCGGACAGTAGACAGTGACACTATAGAGACGTAACATCAATAGTATGTAACGTACATTGACGGCGTTATATCAATGCCTGTAATAAATACATTTTGTGACAATGCATTCATATAAAGTTTACATGATCTAATTTCAGCAATCTGATGTGACTGGATGTATTGATTACAGATATTTGACTGCTAGATTGGCTTTTGGTTCTTACACTAAAAGGCAGCTGAGTAATGACATCATCCCATTTGATTGATCTTACAGGACACTTTGAATAACAACTCTCTGGCGAAAAAATACAGCTGGCAGGAGAGGGTGTCTCGCTCCTCCTCTCCACTTAAGACAGGTAAGTACTTTTATCTTCATCTTTTGATGTACCAATGCCATAGTATTCATTCTGGTGTCATGAATAACCCCCGTATTGTTTCTAATATGTTTATTTCCTATATCAGCTCCATCTAGTGGCCATAATGCGGTATTTTTCTAAAATACCTCAATCAGGAAAATAAAGCATTATGACCTTTAGATCATTATTATAATCGGGGCTTTTTGTCAGGGGGAACTTGGTGGAACTCAGTTCCACCACCTCTGGCTCAGACCCTCTGCTCCCTGCCCACCACTATCACTTGTAAACACAAAAGTCCGGTTTCTGTGTTTACAAGTGACAGCTCTGCACTCTGTGTGTAATTCAATCCTGGTATTTAATGACCTTTAAGACCTTCCTACTGTTCATGAAATTTGACTGACCATACCCACTATTTGATGAGGGTGTGTGTAGGGGAGCAGTTTTGGGGGGTCCTGGTTGAGTTCCAGCACCTATTGCTTGAGAAAAAAAGCCCTGATTATAATACAGGATTTATATAGCATCAACAGTTTGCACAGCGCTTTACAATATAAAGGGAGACAATACAACAACAATACAATTTAATACAAGAGGGTTAGGAGGGCCTGGCTTGTGGGAGCTTACAATCTAATAGGGAGGGGCTGGTGGAACTAAAAGGTAATAACTGTGAGGGATGAACTGATGGGAGAAATAGAACATTCAGTTATTAGCTGAAGGCAGAATAGGCTTTCCTGAAGAGATGAGTTTTCAGGGAAAGTGGACAAAGTAGGAGATAGCCAGACATATTGGGGTAAGGAGTTCCAGAGGATGGGAGCAGCTCTGGAGAAGTCCTGGAGAAAAGCATGGGAGGAGGAGACAAGGGGGCTAGAGAGCAGAAGGTCTTGGGAGGAGCGGAGAGGACTGTAAATTGTACACGTTACAGAGATTATTTGTGACATCTCTGGGAATGCTGTCTGCAGACTGTAGGTAAGTATTTTGCAGCTAGTGCTATTTTTAACACTGGCTGGGGGTATTTATTAGAAAAATCAGCAGGAGTTGAGATTCAAATAATTTAAAGTATGGCTCTACAAGACTCTGGTCAGGCCGCACCTGGAGTATGCTGTCCAGTTCTGGGTACCAGTCCTCAGGAAGCATGTACTGGAAATGGAGCACAAAGAAGGGCAACAAAGCTAATAAAGGGTCTGGAGGATCTTAGTTATGAGGAAAGGTTGCGAGCACTGAACTTATTCTCTCTGGAGAAGAGACGCTTGAGAGGGGATATGATTTCAATTTACAAATACCGTACTGGTGACCCCACAATAGGGATAAAACTTTTTCGCGGAAGGGAGTTTAAAAAGACTCGTGGCCACTCATTAAAATGAGAAGAAAAGAGGTTTAACCTGAAACTACGTAGAGGGTTCTTTACTGCAATGCAGTAAAAAAAAATTGCACTGAAAAAAAATCCGCGGTTTTGTTGTCGGAAAATCCTATCGTGTCTACGAGGCATAAGAGCGGCAAGGATGTGGAATTCCCTTCTACAGGCGGTGGTCTCAGCGGGGGACATCGATAGTTTCAAGAGACTATTAGATAATCACCTGAATGGCCACAACATACAGGGATATACAATGTAATCACACACATAGGTTGGACTTGATGGACTTGTGTCTTTTTTCAACCTCACCTACTATGTAACTATGTAATACATAGTTATATTGGTCCAACTTGGTCCATATACCCTACCTGTGGGATCCTTCTAGAAGCTGGGAATCACTGTATAGACATCGCTACTCCAGTGATCTCCACTTGCTTCTAGGTCCTGTGCCAAGCAGCTGCCCTGCTGCATTCTAAACACAGGAGGTCAGTCACTTGCAGGGATGGACTGGCCATCGGGACTACCGGGAGTTTCCCGGTGGGCCGATGGCTCAGTGGGCCAGTTTTAGTGGCCTCCTATTGCCTCGGAGGTCCGGGGTGATCCACCCGTCAATCGCCGACAGCTGGTGCCTGACAGGTAGATCGAGATTTAGCCGGTATGCAGAGTAGCGCAGGAAGCGTCTGTCTGTAGTAAGTTCTCTCTCATGTCACGCAACGCTGCTCGCTCCCCGGCGGCCCCTCCTCTCTTCTCGTCTTTCCCCATTGGCTTGTGACATCATCTGGGATAGACGAGAAGAGAGGAGGGGCCGCCGGGGAGCGAGCAGCGATGCGTGACATGAGAGGGAACTTACTACAGACAGGCACTTCCTGCATGCTGGACAGGCTAGTAAACAATCCCATAATGTGCCCCATAATGTGCCATGTGCCCTGATGATGTGCCCCATAAATGTGCCCTGATGTGCCCCGATGTGCTATGTGCCCTGATGTGCTATGTGCCCTGATATGCCCCGTGGCTGATGTGCCATGTGCCCTGATGTGCCATGTGCCCCGATGTGCTATGTGCCCTGATGTGCCCCGTGCCCTGATGTGCTATGTGCCCCGATGTGCCATGTGCCCAGTGCCCTGATGTGCTATATACCCTGATGTGCTATATGCCCCGATGTGCTATGTGCCCTGATGTGCTATGTGCCCTGATGCACCCGTGCCCTGATGTGCCCTGATGTGCTATGTGCCCTGATGTGCTATATACCCTGATGTGCCCTGATGTGCTATGTGCCCCGATGTGCCCCGTGCCCTGATGTGTCCTGATGTGCTATGTGCCCCGATGTGCTATGGGCCCTGATGTGCTATGTGCCCTGATGTGCTATATACCCTGATGTGCCCTGATGTGCTATGTGCCCTGATGTGCCCCATGCGCTGATGTGACATATGCCCTGATGTGCTATGTGCCTGATGTGCTATGTGCCCTGATGTGCTATATGCCCTGATGTGCTATGTGCCCTGATGTGCTGTGTGCCCTGATATGCTATATACCCTGATGTGCCCCTTTCCCTGATGTGCTATGTGCCCTGATGTTCTATGTGCCCTGATGTGCTATGTGCCCGATGTGCCCTGATGTGCCCCGTGCCCTGATGTGCTATATACCCTAATCTGCTATGTGCCCCTATGTGCCCTGATGTGCCATATGCCCTGATGTGCCATATGCCCTGATGTGCTATGTGCCCTGATGTGCTATATACCCTGATGTGCCCTGATGTGCCACGTGCGCTGATGTGCCATATGCCCTCATGTGCTATGTGCCCTCATGTGCCCCGTGCCCTGATGTGCCATGTGCCCTGATTTGCTATATGCCCAGATGTGCTATGTGCCCTGATGTGCTATGTGCCCTGATGTGCCCTGTGCCCTGATGTGCTATATGCCCTGATGTGCTATATACCCTGATGTGCTATGTGCCCTGATGTTCTATGTGCCCTGATGTGCCATGTGCCCTGATGTGCCATGTGCCCCATGTCCTGATGTGCCCTGTGCCCTGATGTGCTACAGTATGTGCCCTGATGTGCCCCAATGTGCCCTAATGTGCTATGTGCCCCGATGTGCCCTGATGTGCTATGTGCCCCGTGCCCTGATGTCCCCCCGATGTGCCCTGATGTGCTATGCGCCCTGATGTGCCCTGATGTGCCCCGATGTGCCCTGATGTGCCCCATGCCCTGATGTGCTATGTGCCCCGTGCCCTGATGTGCCCCGTGCCCTGATGTGCTGTGCCCCAATGTCCTGTGCCCCGGTGTGCTGTGCCTCAATGTCATGTGCACTGAAGTGCTGTGCCCTAAAGTACTGTGACCTGTGCCCTGATGTCCTGTACCGTGATGTGCTATGTCCTGATGTGCTATACCCTGATGTGCTGTGCCCTGTACCCTGATGTGCTGTGCTCTGTACCCTGATGTGCTGTGCTCTGTACCCTGATGTACTGTGCCCTGTACCCTGATGTGCTGTGCCCTGTACCCTGATGTGCTGTGCCCTGTACCCTGATGTACTGTGCCCTGATGTGCTGAACCCTGATGTGCTGAACCCTGATGTGTTGTGCCCTGTACGCTGATGTGCTGGGCTCTGTACCCTGATGTGCTGTACCCTGATGTGCTGTACCCTGATGTGCTGTGTCCTGATGTGCTGTGCCCTGTACCCTGATGTGCTGTGTCCTGTACCCTGATGTACTGTGCCCTGTACCCTGATGTGCTGTGTCCTGTACCATGATGTACTGTGCCCTTACGTGCCCTGATGTGCTGTACCCTGATGTGTTGTGCCCTGATGTGCTGTACCCTGATGTGCTATGTCCTGATGTGCTATACCCTGATGTGCTGTGCCCTGTACCCTGATGTGTTGTGCTCTGATGTCCTGTACCCTGACGTGCTATACCCTGATGTGCTGTGCCCTGTACCCTGATGTGTTGTGCCCTGATGTCCTGTACCCTGATGTGCTGTGTCCTGATGTGCTATACCCTGATGTGCTGTACCCTGTACCCTGATGTGTTGTGCCCTGATGTGCTGTGCCCTGTGCCCTGATGTGCCTTGTGCCCTGATGTGCTGGGCTCTGTGACCTGATGTGCTGTGCCCTGATGTCCTGTACCCTGATGTGCTGTGCCCTGATGTGCTATACCCTGATGTGCTGTGCCCTGTACCCTGATGTGTTGTGCCCTGATGTGCTGTGCCCTATGCCCTGATGTGCCCTGTGCCCTGATGTGCTGGGCTCTGTGCCCTGATGTGCTGTGCCCTGATGTGCTGTACCCTGATGTGCTGTGCCCTTGGCTGATCTGGATGAAGTCCATGGCCACATTTTTGTCCCAGTCCAGCCCTGGTCACCTGGCATGGGCGTCATTCTGAGATCGCTTTGAATTCTTCTCTGATTGGAGGAGGTGGAGAGATGGGGCGCTGACTTCACATTCTCCTCCTTGCTCTGCATTCATTGAGAAAATACAAAGCATTCTCTGAATGGCGCTTGCACCTAGCAGCCAACCTCCTGTGTTTACAATGCAGAAGGGCCGCCGCTCCACCCAGGGAAGCAAGTGGAGATCACTGCGGTAGCTCTGTCTAATACAGTGATTCCAGCTTCGAGAGGGATCCTACAGGTATGGTATATACAGTACATGGTTACATTGGTTCAAGCTGGACCATTCTAACTATATGAAAAATATCCATACATGAAATTCCTCTTTGATTGAATTTTAGATGTGACATGCTTGCTGTTCCATATTCTATCATTGTACAAAATATCTGTTGGTGCTTTATACATCCTGTATAATAATATAGAAATGAGTAGATTAGCCACTAGAGGGAGCAAAAACTCAATTTACAATCATTCTGCTCCCACTATCGCTAATGCACCGCTCATTTTAGCAGAGCTTTAGCGCTGTTTAAGCTGCGCTTTTTGGCTGCTAGCGGGGCGCTTTTAACCCCAAAGAAGGGGTTAAAAACTCCCGTCTTGCAGCACTTCCAAATCGCTTTCCAGGCACTTTGGAAGCGCTGCCCATTCATTCCAATGGGCATGGGGTTTTGGGAGCGCTCCCAAACCACCCCAAGAATGCTGCTTGCAAGACTTGCAGGACTTTTGGTACCGTCCCGCAAGCGCACCGCCCCAGTGTGAAAAGTCGCACTTGAATGAATGGGAATCGGTTTTCAGACGCTTAGCAGAGGCTATTTCCAGCGCTAAAGCACCTGAAGACCGCCCCGTGTAAAAGGGGTCTTAGCAACTGCTAAGAGAAAATATTAGCCACAAGAGGAGTATAGTGTCTGCAATGAGTCACGTGACTTATAGGGGGTCTACTTATAAAGCAGTGAATGTAACTTTCACCAAATATTCCAGGTACATGGTTCAGGAGAATCTTCCAGGTACATGTTTTTTACATCTTAATTGCCGGTTATTAATCCTGTATGAATGTATGGTGAAGCTCACATCACATCCACTGCTTTATAAATAGACTGAATAGGCTTGCATTGTGAGAAGGAGCAATACAGAATAGCCATTTTGTGGATTAACTCTCTTGAAAGAATATTTGGTCCTTGCAGATTCCTTTCACATGCTTAGCTAAGGAAAAAAAATAATTTAAAAGATGAAATGTTCCTTTTAACGTATCTATGGAATGTATCCCTTGAGACTTTAAAAGTCAGTGACTGTATTTGTAAAAAAAAAAAAATATATATATATATATATATATATATATATATATATATATATATATATAATATATATATATATATATATATATATATATATATATATATATATATATATATTTATATATATTAGAGCTGCACGATTAATCATTAAGAATCAAAATCGTGATCTTTTTCCCTTCCCGATCTTCAAAACAGCATGTCAGGATTCTTTCTAACAAGTGCAGAGAGTTCTCAGGGCTGGGGGAAAAAAAATCCAGACAGCCTGCCAAGTTTTATCACAATACAGGAATAAGTATCAACAAAGTAGCTCTTTGTTCTTTTATCAAAGGAAAGAACTCCAGCGTGTAAATGAATGACGTTTAACCATTTAAAGACCAAACCTTTCCTGACATTTGTTGCTTACAAGTAAAAATCATTATTTTCTGCTAGAAAATTATTGGAACACCCAAACATGATATATTTTTTTTTAGCAGAGACCCTAGAGAATAAAATGGTGGTCGTTGCAATATTTTATATCACACCGTATTTGCACAGCGTTTTTTCAAACGCAATTTAAAAAAAAACACTTTAATGAATAAAAAAGAAAAACTAAACAGTAAAGTTAGCCAAATTTTTTTTTATGTATAATGTGAAAGAAGATGATGTTACACCGCGAGAATCGTGATCTTTATTCTAAGCAAAAAAATCGGGATTCTCATTTTAGCCAGAATCGTGCAGCTCTAATATATGTGTGTGTGTGTATTATATATATATATATATATATATATATATATATATATATATATATATATATATATATATATATATATATATATATCTACCTCTCAAAGATCTATCAAAGCTTTTTTGCCTTTTTATATTTTACTTTTTTATACTTTGATCATTTTTTATTTATTTTTTGTACAAACATAGTCCCTGCATTTTAAAGTCCAAAGGGATACATGCATTCCATGGGCATTCCATGGATAGTTACAGTTAGGGATATGGGCAATGCAAAATTGTGGACCTTCTCACCCTCTCTCATTTTTATTATTCCTTTTCAAGGGACTTGCATATTGCAACATAATTACATTTTATTCCTTTTCTGTAATCTATAGGGGACACAACACCATCCAATGAACACGTATGTCTAAGTGATGAAGGGAACCCACCGGCTGTCACGCAGGATCGCGGTACTTCAACAGACACCCCCTGTCGACGTCACAATGCCACTCAGGGTGCCAATGACCCCTCTGGGCGCTCCAACGCTCGAACACGCTTGGACCCTCATCGGGACCGTATCCGCTACCAGACTGATGTACGACTCGAGCCCACAGAAGAAATCTTCCTCACTCCAGTCCAGAGATGTTCAGATCCTCCAGAACCAGAAAGACCCTTCGTATCCCAGACTGGACCCTGCCGAATGTCCGTCAGCTCAGATGCAGACGTTAATGTCCGACCCCCCAATTCAGGCAGGCAGCAGCTGTCCATCAGTGAGGAAGAGGAGGAAGGAGAGGATGGGGTGGGCTATCTGGGTTGCCCTGGAAGAGTTGGTGGCCCTCGGGGACTACAGAGGTCATCTGTCAGCTCAGACACCAGTGGACTATCTTATGACTCCGTCAAATACACGTTGGTGGTTGACGACAATGTACAGCTACAACTGGTCAGCCTGCGGCAGTGTTATGCGGGGTACAGCGACGACAGCGACAGCGGTACCGTCTACGATAATTGTGTTTCTTCGCCTTATGAGTCTGCCATAGGCGAGGAATATGAAGAAGAGGAGGATGAACACGTGGGGGCGACCGGGAGGGAAGGGAACAGAGTCCGAAGGTCCATGTGTCTCTCGGACACCTCTTCACCAGACGCCGATGTCTCCTACTCAAAAAAATTCCTCAACGTCTTCATGAATGGACGGTCGCGATGTACGAGTGAGTGAACCATACAGAATATGGCCCATACGATTGTTTGTTTTATCTATGTATCCTTGCATTGCCAACTGTAAATTTATTTTATTTGTTTTTGAGCAAACACAAATTTATATTTTATTTTTAATGATATTTGTTTGAATAAGGGTTCATGCACACAAAAGGAGCGTTCTCTGGCTAGCAATTAAAATTGATACCCTTCCAGCTGACCAGTCCTGTAGATCTGGTGGCTGCATTCATTTTCTTTTTTCATACCTTTTTACCCTTTATTTTAGCTTGTTAATCCAGCTATTAACTCACTTCCTGTCCTAGGGTGACAACTGTACTGAGCAGCTTTGTCACCTTAGGACAGGGAGTGTGTTAGGACTACATAACATTGTGACAGGTCTACATAAGACCATACCTCCCAACATTTTGAGATGGGAATGAGGGACACCTACTACCAAATGTATGTAGGCATAGGACATGCCCCCTACCACACCCTCTTAAAGGAGAATTAACTAAAAAAAAAAAAGGTTAACTAAATCCACAAGAGCTTTTTTTACCACTACTATTCCTTTATATTGGCTTTTAAAATGTACAAATGCAGCAATTTCAAATTTTGATAAAAGGTTTAGCACTGGGAAACACTTTTTGAAAGATAAAAAGTGCATTTTATTTACAACTATATAGATCGGACCAAAATGAGGGACAAATGAGGAGGAATGAGGGACAGAGGGACATTGCTCCAAATCTGGGACAGTCCCTCGAAATCAGGGACAGTTGGGAGCTATGCATAAAGACCTTCCTATTTTCTTAATAACAGGGGTAGGTTTTTGTAGTCTAGAGATAGCAGGGAACAATGCTAACCAATAACATCCTGGGCTTTCTGTCTCTGGACTGTTATCAGCTCACCAGATTTCTGGCTGGATGAGCAATTATTTATTTATTTTTTTGCACTTATCAAACTGATATATACTTTCATTGGTATATTTAACAGACCAAAAGGGAGAAAATAAGAAAAGATGTATTGTTATGCCCCGTACACACGGTCGGACTTTGTTCGGACATTCCGACAACAAAATCCTAGGATTTTTTTCCGACGGATGCTGGCTCAAACTTGTCTTGCATACACACGGTCACACAAAGTTGTCGGAAAATCCGATCGTTCTAAACGCGGTGACGTAAAACACGTACGTCGGGACTATAAACGGGGCAGTGGCCAATAGCTTTCATCTCTTTATTTATTCTGAGCATGCGTGGCACTTTGTGCGTCGGATTTGTGTACACACGATCGGAATTTCCGACAACGGATTTTGTTGTCGTGAAAATTTTATATCATGCTCTTAATCTTTGTGTGTCGGAAAATCCGATGGAAAATGTGTGATGGAGCCCACACACGGTCGGAATTTCCGACAACAAGGTCCTATCACACATTTTCCGTCGGAAAATCCGACCGTGTGTACGGGGCATTAGAGTTTACTTATAATTTAAAGCAAGGGTGCAAAACTCAATTTCATCATGAGCCGCATCAGCGTTATGTTTACCCTCAACGAGCCATAGAATTGTATTATTCTTATAATAATTCCAAGCAGATGTCCAGAGCACCCCACTTCTCTTACATCAGATGTCAAGACCCCCCCACCATCACAAGTAAGGAGTCCCCCGCCCTTCCTTACATCACAGTGCACCCCTTATACCTTATGCTGCTGCAAGGAAGAAGCTGGGGGTGGAGCTGGGAAGCAGAAAGTGCAGGGTCTGAAGGAGGACCAGAGGAGGGCTGGAGTCAGCTGCCAGGGAGAAGACTGGGGAGGGAGGCTGCGGCTGCACAAAGAGGCACAGGATCTGTAGGAGGTGTACTGTCCTCCGCTGCTGACTTCTGAGACGTGGGGACAGAGGCGAACCTCTCTGTGGCTGCACAGAAAAGCGCAGGATCTGGAAGAGTTCTGTCCTCATCTCTGCTGCTGACTGCTGAGACAAGGTGGAGATAAATGGGGGGGGGGGGTGCCAAAGCTGCAGGAGGTGCGAGGTGCTGTTAGTCAGTGGCTCAGTCATTTCCATAAAGGTAGAATTTTTAGTTTGTATGCATTTAAAAATCATATGGAAAAGTCATCTGCCGTGTCAAGGTGCCTGTATTCAGTATGGTCCCCACTTTATTCTATCAGAGCTCTCACACTGGGATATGCTGTATACAACAATAGTATATAAAAATCAATCCTTACCTAGAGGTTACCCAATCCTCTTTTGAATGTATTGTAATATGCAAGAACCAGATATGCAGCCACAGACCACGCATGTGCATACACCCAATACAGCTAAAAGGCACCATGGTAAGTGCTCAGTCAATTCATGACCAACTAAGGTTGTGGACAATAGTATGGATTAGTAACTGTTCAACAAATGCTATATTCTCAAAACCAACAAGCTATGTTAGGCAGCAAAAGAAACCTTACAGTGAATCATTAGTTTGCCGTTGCAGGGCGAAAATGAACAGGTTCACTTTAATGTTAGACCTACCAGATGAACATAGTCACCTTTCCATCACCTGCCTCTCCATTTACTTGCTAGGAACAAGGAGAGGAAGCCATCCACAAGCTCCAAGTCATAGCTTGGGCTGAGAAATCTCTTTCCGATCCTTTGTGATGGCACTGGGCGCCTGATTGACCAGACAAGGAAAGCTGCTGGGGGGAAGCGAAGCAGACCACTTGCTTCCTCTACCTGTAAATAGAGATGAGTTTGGAAGCGCTCTGGACTCATCTCTAATCCAAATTTCGAACTCCTACTTTTTTTGTACTCCAATGAGCTTCAGATTGGGTAATTTCCTGTCCTGCAGCTCACATGAACTTGTAGGTGGGGTGCAGCGTGGTGAGGAGTCAATAATTCAAGCAGGCAGGTGCAATAAACTTGTATTGAAGAAATGCAGTAATGCCGCGTACACACGAGCGGAATGTCTAACAGAAAAAGTCAGACGGAAGCTTTTTATCTATTCCGATCGTGTGTGTGCCTCATCGGACTTTTTTTTTTTCGAAAATTCTGACGGACCTAAAAATAGAACATGTTCTAAATATTTCCAACTGAACCAATTCCTATCGGGAAAACCGCTCGTCTGTATGATGTTCCGACGGACCAAAAACGACGCATGGTCTGAAGCAAGTACGAGACGGAAGCTATTCGCTACTCGCTATTGAACTTCCTTTTTCTAGTCCCATCGTACGTGTTGTACATCACCGCGTTCTGGAGGGTCGGCCTTTGGTCGGACTTCAGTTTGACCGTGTGTAGGCAAGACCGCTTGAATGGAATTCCGCCAGAGTTCCGTCTGAGAAACCTTCGGAGTTTATTCGGTCGTGTGTACGCAGCATAAGAGTTCACAACACAACTGGGAAAGCTACCCAGCCAGGCCCACTCACAGTTCAGTAGTGTGACAGTAGTAGATTCCAGCCGGAATGACAGTGTCTGTTGAGTGGGGACTGAATGCGGTTTGGCCATCTGGTCCCCAATCGGGAGAATGCCCAGCCCTACGCTTAACCTTTAAGTCAGGAACCTTTCCCTAGGTCTGTTACAGTCCCTTAATGACGGGGTACCTGTCCCTACTCTGTCCATATACCAAAACGCGTCAAAAACCAGGAGCCAGGGCCTTGCAAAAAGGCTCTGCCTGACCCAAGATGGCTACTTGAGTCATGTTGGGTGCCAGCATCCAAAAGGATAGCTTCCCCAGTGACCCAGGAAACCATAGAGCAGTGGTTCTCAACTCCAGTCCTCAGGACCCACCAACAGGCCAGGTTTGCAAGATAGCTGAAATACATCACAGGTGATATCACTTGCTGCTCAGTGATTGCAGTATTCTAGTCTGCAACTCCCCAAGGTAATACTTAAAATCTGGCCTGTTGGTGGGTCCCGAGGACTGGAGTTGAGAACCACTGCCATAGAGGAACCTTTTTCCCCCTGACCTCCTCTCCAGGAATAGGGCCGCTGCGAAAGAGCACCACCTGCTGTAGAGAAAGTAGACTGCACCTGCCTACAAGCTCTTCTCTACCTGTAAGTAGCAAGTATTTCTGTTCACTCCCTGCAGATGAATAAAATTGTGGGACAGAGAAGAGACAGAAAGTATTGTATGGGCAGCTCCATGGACCACCATTAAAGTGTCTCTGTTGCTTCCCCTACATGGCAAAGTAAAGGTTCGGACTAAAACCCTTTGCTGCCAAGGATGTGTTCTACACATCATGGCAGTCAAGAGGTTAAAACAAGCTGACAAATGCAATATATTTCTATTTTGTTCACCTCTTTGCTCATAACTTTCTAGTAAAAGTGACCTGGGGCTGTAGAGGTACAGAAAGTCCTTACACTAATCTATAGCAGCACCGATAGAGGAACATAAATAATACAGCAATGAATACATTGTGAGCACGCTTACATGGAGGCTACCCTATTAACCTTCTTATCACCATCGGGATTTTTTTTACATAGAGCTGTAATAGATCCATATGAAACATACAGCAAGTTAACATAACATTGGATTGTATGGCAAGCAGCACTATTTGTGCAGCCAGGATTGGGCAAATATAGGACCTAAGGAAATAATAACACATGCCATGTTCTGACAGAGAAGATCCTTGGGAAAATATCTGTGTGGGTAAACCCTTTCTATGTAACATTTTTAGTTCATACCTTCCAATTTTCTGAAGTGGGGGACAACATTAGCACCCAAACATATATGTTCCCTTGGCAGATCTTGTTATGCTTAGTTCATCTTAAAATATATATTGCCACACAGACATCTCCAGCGGTCCACAAGAGCAAAAAGGGTGTTTCTAAAAACTAAGATGCCCTCTCCATACCAAACAAGTCCCATTGTTTTTGTAGAGCATGTTAAAAAAATTATAGTGTCTGAGAATATGCAGACCAGTGATAAAAGTGGATTGGTGTACACCAGTGGTCTCAAAACTGCAGCCCGGGGGCCAGATCCGGCCCTTTGCTTGCTTTTATCTGGTCCTTGGGGAATTATTCCCCCCATTGTCAACAATAGTTGGGCATAGTTTCCACCACTGACACCAACAATGGGGCACTGTTCCTCCCACTGATATCAATGATGGCGCACTAATTCTCCCATTAACACCAATGATTGGCCACTATTCCTCCTATTAACACCAATGGTGGTCCATTATTCCTCCCATTGCCACCAATGATGAGACACTATTACTCCCATTGATACCAACGATGGGGTACTATTACTCCCCCTAATACCAATCGTGGGGCATTGTTTACTCCCCTTGATGCCAGGACATATTCTACTCCTACTGGCCATTGTACGGCCCCCCTAGAGTTTGAAGTACAGCAAACTGGCCCTTTGTTTAGAAAGCTTGTAGACCCCTGGTGTATACAATAAAACAAATAGAGGGATTTAGGACCAAGGGACTGTCCCTCTAAACAGTGAGAGCTGGACCTTTACTAGATGGATCCTGAGCATGCTAGGTCCAATGGGCCGATCGGTGTATATATGACCAAACCTTTTTTCTTTTTTAAGGTTTTGGTGGAGTAGGGAAGGGTTAGAACTTCAAGTTTCTATAGCTAAGTCCAGGGAAGTGCAATCTTGGGCTTCAGTGGTGCAATATTGGAGAATGTCTAAACAAATTCTAAGGCTCAATGGTCCTAGTAAGGCTGCTGTTGCCAGACAGGGTTACCTAACTTGGATACCCAGAATCAGAATCCAGAGAGAAAGATGGCATGAAGAGCTCCAGACTATCAGATAATTGAATGAAAAGAACAAAACGTTTTGTGGGGTGAAACACTTCCCCTTTATCAGGGCTTAGATGGACATACCCTTGAAAGGACTCAAATAGCTGCCAGATCCATTTTTGATTCTTTATCGCTCACACAAACATCATAAATCTTGCTTATTGTGGTATATGAGTCATTGGAATATGTACAAAATCTCAACACTGATGAGGGGGAGTGCTCAAGCCCCTATAACGCGTTGGATGTTTATTTCATTTATTTGACGATCCATTAAAGTGATTGTAAGGGTTCATTTTTGTTTTTTTTTTAAATAACAAACATGTCAGTTACCTCCACTGTGCAGCTCATTTTGCACAGAGTGGCCCTGAACCTCCTCTTCTGGGGCCCCCCGGCGGCTCCCGCGGCTCCTCCCCACATCAGATAACCCCCTAGGAGAAGTGCTCTTCCGGGGGGTTACCTTGCGGGCGCGCTCCCGAATCCAGCATTTGCGTCCATAGACACGAATGCCAGACTCAGCCCTGTCTCCCGGCGCTCGCGTCATTGGATTTGATTGACAGCAGCGGGAGACAATGGCTGCGCTGCTATCAATCTATTCAATCAAGAGTGGAGAGAGTGAGAGCGCATCTCTGCCGACAGAGATACAGGACTCAGGTAAGTAAAACGGGGGGACTGGGGGGCCGGTCACTGCCAGGTGTTTTTTCACCTTAATGCATTTTAGGGGTTTACAACCCCTTTAAGTTTTCTTGAACCTATTTTTGGTCTGGTGCTCTTTATGCCTTCTTTCTTATTATGCATTCTAAATCTGGGTATCCAGGGGCGACTGGGTGATATAATACTGGCAAACAATGGGTACCTATGAATCAGGACATTTTTGAAGAGTAAAGTAGTCCATTGGCTGCTTCATGGATATAGGAATGTTTTTGCCTACTTGGAATAGTGCAGCAGTCATTGTTTCAAGGATATCTTGACTGATGACATCATCAAGCTGCACTTCTAGAATGGTTTAACTGGTCATATTGTACGGGAAGTCCTTATGGATGTTCTTGTATATTGGCTTTTGGGAGAAATTAAAAAACAAGAGCCCTTAGTCCCAGATCAGAGTGTCATGTACCTGATGGGAGACTGAAATGATGAGGTAGGCCTGTCTTGTATCTCCAGCCCAGCTCCCACTGAAGATGGAACAGAGGGTACCAAGGGACAGAAGGAACACGAGTTGCGGTGGGTGTTGATAGGAGTGCTTGCAGCAGGTGATGCGGTCCCAGGCAGGCTGGCAGAACATCAGGTCAGGAACAGTAACTGTGCATGGAGATCCAGCCGAAGTTAAAGAGGCACTCCGCATGGGCTGCAGGTTCCAGATGTGAGGCCTGTCAGAGATCCAGCAGACTTAAGAAAGAAACTCACTGTGGTAAGCAGGGCTGATACAGATGACAGCTAGGTAGGCACTCGAACTGGATGTGGGAACAGAGCCAGGAACAGAAGTGTGGTCACGGGGATAGCCAAGGTCAGCAACAGGCAGGCAGCTAGGTACAGAATCACAAGGCAAAGACGTGTCAGGAATGGAACCGGTGTCAGGAACGGAATCGGGGGCAGGAACTGGCAACAAGGCAGAGTCAGGATCCAAGTGCAGGTCAGAGGCAAGCTGAGTCAGAAACAAGGGAACAAACAGAGTAGTAGTTGGACACAGGGAGTAGCTGAAAGACCAATCAGCCCTTAAACATGAGAAGGAGCATCCTTCTAAATAGCCCTAAATAGCTAAATAAGTGCAAAAAAGGGCATTCTCTGACTTAGAGGTGCAAAGGCTGGCAGAATGGACCCCTTCCATGTCCCTTCTGGCGTCAACATGCACTGAATGCGTGCCTGTTCACTATTCTGCTAAGATTTCTGTGCATGTGCATTTCTGCGAGCCAAATGTCTAAAAGGGCATTCTCTGACTTAGAGGTGCAAAGGCTGGCAGAATGGACCCCTTCCATGTCCCTTGTCCCAGGGCCTGTAGTATTTCTGCCAGTGTTGAGGCTGCTTTAGTAATATTTACGCTCTGGTTTTATGGTGTTGTTTTGGGTGCTCTTAGGGCAGCCGGTGATATGTTTCTTAGAGGCCCTCAGTTTCTTATCTCTTGCAGGTGCAGATTCATTTGGCTTGTTTTCATGCCTGATAAATGGGGAGGAACGAGAACAGACGCATCGAGCCGTTTTCAAGTGAGTAAGACTATTCTTGGTCCTAAATATATTTTAGACGTTTCATGTCTTGTTCAAAATCCTTGGCTTTTTTGTTTTGCGCTGTTCTCACTAGGGATCTTGTCTATACACAGTTTTTTTTCACAGTTTCCTCACAGTGCCCAAAAATCTAAGAAAAAAGGTCAGTCTGACTGCACATACACTATATTGTCAGAAGTATTGGGACGCCTTTACAGGCACATGAACTTTAATGGCATCCCAGTCTTAGTCCGTAGGGTTTAATGTTGAAGGCCTCTTGAGCCCCTAAAGGGAAAGAGAGCCTTGACTGATGGGGGCATGGCCAGATGCTGGGCAATATGAGTGAATGGTCACCAAGGATTGGTCTAAGTATGGGGGATGGGCTGGGCCTAAGCTCAGAAAAGTATTGCCCCAGGGAATTCTGGGCCTTTTTGAAGAACGTGGCTGGAAGAGCTGCCACCCTCCCACCCCTTTTTTCTTTATGGTATGTCACAGCTTGCTGCGGTTTCTTGACCTTGCCAGCATTAAAGTTGCTGTAATGGGCTATGCCCTTGATGGAAAATTGGAAGTAGGCTGTCTATCCAGCACTTATAGTAAGGACGGGCCTCTTTTGGAATTCAAATAGTTAATGTTAAAGCATGCTCACAGTACAACGGTGACTGGCACTGGTTTAAAGTATTCACATGTTATGTGTTAGAATTTAAATAAAGCTATGGCCTTGCCCTTTCCAACCTAATGGTTGTAAGCGTGTTTCTTAAATGGGGTGAGTCAGCAAGGGTGGGGGGTTTATCCCATTATGTTACAGTTGATTTGTACCTAGGCCCATTGCGCCTCAGCAGTCATGAGTTGGCCCACCCTTTGCAGCTATAACAGCTTCAACTCTTCTGGGAAGGATGTCCACAAGGTTGAGGAGTGTGTCTTTGCGAATGTTTGACCATTCTTCCAGAAGCGCATTTGTGAGGTCAGGCATTCATGTTGGATGAGAAGGCCTGGCTAGCTGTCTCTGCTCTAATTCATCCCAAAGGTGTTCTATCGGGTTGAGGTCAGAACTCTGTGCAGGCCAGTCAAGATCCTCCACCCCAAACTTGCTCATCCATGTCTTAATGGACCTTGTTTGTGCACTGGTGTGCAGTCATATTAGAACAGGAAGGGGCCATCCACAAACTGTTCCCACAAAGTTGGGAGCATGAAATTGTCCAAAATGTCTTGATATACTGACACCTTAAGAGTTCCCTTCACTGGAACTAAGGAGCCAATCCCAACTCCTGAAAAACAACCTCACACCATAATCCCCCCTCCACCAAATGATTTGGACTGGTGCACAAAGCAAGGTCCATAAAGACATAGATGAACGAGTTTGGGATAATGGAACATGACTGGCTTGCACAGAGTCCTGACTTCAACGCGATAGAGCACCTGTGGGAGGAATTCGAGCGGAGACTGCAAGCCAGGCCTTCTTGTCCCCATTAGTGCTTGACCTCACAAATGCGCTTCTGGAATAAAGGTCAAACGTTCCCCATAGACACACTCCTAAGCGTGTGTTTCCAGAAGAGTTAAGCTGTTATGGCTGCAAAGGGGGGGCAACTCAATATTGAACCCTACGGACTAAGACTGGGATACCATTAAAGTTTATGTGCGTGTAAAGGCAGGTGTTCCAATACTTTTGACAATATAGTGTACGGTTTGAATTAGATGTTGTAGGGACATTAGGTGGTAAACTCCTCTTGAATAGTGACTGATGTGGTTTGTTCTGTGTACTTGGAATTTTCTTTCACTGTATATGAGGTCTGCCTGGAAAGGATCCAGCCATGTAATATGAAAAGTAGAGGCATTTATTGAACAAGATACAAGAAGCATTGTACACAGGACAATGTTGCCTCAGTCCCCTTAAAAGTAGTCACCTTGGGACCTCACATGAAATCTCAGACACAGTCATTTTTGGAGTCCCCAGATTAGCTTCTAGTTCTCGCACTGTAATGCCCCGTACACACGATCTGATTTTCCGACAACAAAAAACGTGGATTTTTTTTCCGAAGGATGTTGGCTCAAACTTGTCTTGCATACACATGGTCACACAAATGTTGGCCCAAAATTCCGAACGTGGGAACGCGGTGATGTACAACACGTACGACGAGCCGAGAAAAAGGAAGTTCAATAGCCAGTTCAATAGCCTTCTGCTCGATTCAGAGCATGCGTAAACCTTTGTGCGACGGACTTGTGTACACACGATCGGTCTTTCCGACAACAAGTTTTGTTGTCAGAAAATTTGAGAACCTGCTCTCAAACATTTGTTGGCGGAAATTCCGCCAACAAATGTTCTATGGAGCATACACACGGTTGGACTTTCCAACAACAAGCTCACATCCAACATTTGTTGTCGGAAAATCCTATCGTGTGTACGCGGCATTAGTCTCCAATCTTTGTTGATTGCATCCCGTACACGTTTAAATTAATACTAAACCTACACTTTAATTCACAGTATCCCTTCTCTTTGTGTATGTAGATGACGGCACTGTAATGCACAAAAACATAAGCAGGAGGAGCTTCTAATCCTCTGCTGATGGTCACATGTAAAAAAAAGTAAAAATAAAAAATTATTATTTAAAAAAAAACAAAAAAAACTGTTTTCAGTTGTCATACAAATATATATTTGAAATCAAATCTTTATTATTTTTTTGGCAATAACACGTAGTGCATGGATTTCTGCCATTTACAGGCTGTATCACTCCCCTCCAGCCTGTGTCTTAGAATAAGAGGGAGGTGAAGCCTCCATGAGTCTACATGTAATAATGTAATATCCCACCCCCCATTCATAGGCGTGCACTATGTGTGTTGTGATTCCCCCCCCGCTATAGAAGTGCTGCTGACTTCCCTCCTCTCCCCCCGACTGCTAAGATGTTTCAGGATAGAGAGCGGGGGAAGAAGCTAGTAAATCATTCACTTGCACACACTCACTCACTGTGTCCATTCATAACTGAAGCAATGTAAACTGTGTTTACTATGCTTCGGTTTATGAATGAACAGGAAGCCACTCAGCACAGAGGACTTCCCATTCATTCTCTGCCCCGTGCAGCCGAGGGTGCAGAGAAAGGCATGTGTGTTTGAGCTTTGGGGTGTACACCCTAATACAGGGGTAGGCAACCCCCCGCACTGGTACCGCAAGCTGTACGCGAAGCCTCTTTTCCCGGCACTCGACTCCCTCCCCATCCACAGAGCAGTGCAGGGAAGTGTCAGTGAGACATTCCATGCATTCCAATTTCAGAGTTCCCCACACCGCACCTGCACTGAGGGGGAGGCACTGTGCCCCCAAACTTTGTAAAAGATGGGAGACATTGTTTGGTCCTCTAAATTTGCTGTAGCTGCGACCGTCAGCTTTTGTGATGGGGAAGAGATTGGGTGCAGTTCTGCTAGGAGGGGGCGGTCCCTGTTTCCAGGAGGAGGAGGAGGACTGTCTTGGCTACTGCTAAACCAATCACAGTCCTGCTAGCCCCGTCCACCATATGGGGAATCAGGTGACAGTTTGTGGAATTACTGTTGAGCTTCTGGGAATTTTGTTGAAATTATTCCTGAACCTTCGAGTCACTTACTACTGAACCCCGGCACTCTGTGTCCCTTTAAGCCACAGCCAGTATTCAGCGCAATAAAAATCGCACCCAACCACTTTTTCTCAGCTGCTGGGGCCCAACTTATGATCCTGCACACAGGCCCACTGCTTGCAGAAAATGCCCCTGACCTGAGCTTATCATTGCGCATCCATTCCATATGCTGGTATGTGACATCACATACATCACATACATCCCATACATCCCATACATCACATACATCCCATACATCACATACATCACATACATCACATACATCACATACATCACATACAGGCAACGTGGGCTGAATGCGAGTGGTGGATCAGCAGGATGAGTGTGCCAGGACAGGTAGATGTGTCTCATCTATGCTTTCACTACTCTGCATATCATGCATATCATAGATGAGAAAAGGGTACAGCGGTGGAGCAGATGAGCAGGAGGGGTTCAGAGGTGGGGCAGATGTGCAGGGAGGTACAGTGGTGGAAGATATGAGAAGGGGGTTCAGTAGTGGGACAGAATTGCAGGCGGGTACAGTGATGGGCCAGATAAGCAGGGGGGGTTCAGTGTTGGGGCAGGAAAGAAGGGGGGTAGAGCAGTGGGGCATATGTGAAAGGAGATGTATTGGTGGGGCAGATGAGCAGGGGGAACAGTAGTGGGACAGAAGAGCAGGAGGGTACAAAGGTGAGACAGATGTGCAGGAGGTACATTAGTGGGGCAGATGAGAAAGCGGGTTACAGTGGTGGGGCAGATGAGCAGATGGGTTCAGTGTTAGGACAGATGACAAGGTGATTCAGTAGTGAGACAGAAGAGCATGGGGATACAGTGGTGGAGTAGATGTGCAGGGAGGTACAGTGGTGGGGCAGATGAGAAAAGGGGGTACATTGATGGGGCAGATGAGCAGAGAGGTTACAGTGGCGGGGCAGAAGAGCAAGGGGGTACAGTGGTGGGGCAGATGTTTAGGAGGTACAGTGGTGGGAGGGATGAGAAGGGAGTTCAGTGGTGGGACAGAAAAGAAGGGGGGTATAGTGATGGTACAGATGTACAGTGGTGGGGCAGATGAGCAGGGGGGTACAGTGGTGAAACTGATTTTAAGGGGGGGCAGTGATCTGAGGCGTGAGAGGATATTAACCCCTTCCTGCCAAGCGTACGCAGATGTGCGTACTCGGCTTTCCGGGGTTATACCGGGATAATGCCCACAGCTGCAGGCATTATCCTGGTACTGTTTTTTAGAGCCGGCGATCGGCTATCCAGTTATAACAATCGATGCGGCTAAAAGCTGCTTGGCTGTTATATCGGAGGAGCGGGAGGGGACGTGTTATAGTGTCTACAAACTATGGGATATACAGTATACTGGAGTATTTATTTATTTTATACAGTGATCAGTGCTAATACTATACACTGTCACTGTTCTAATGACACTAGCTTGGAAGGGGCCAACATCTAGGGGCAATCAAGGGGTTAATTGTGTGCCTAACAGTGTGAAATTTGTGTAATTTTACTACTTTCACTAATTCACTGCAGACAGTATCACAGTACAGAGCCCTGTGTTTACTAACAACACAGGGCTCTGTACATCCCAGAATGCATAGCAGGGAGAAAAATCAGCCACATTGCTGCTCCATGTACAGAGCCCTGTGTTGTTAGTAAACACAGGGCTCTGTACTGTGATTCCCTAAGCCAATCAGCAGGCACCAGCCATAAGTTATTGAACGGGACTTGCTGACTGACTTGTGCTGCAATGAATTACAGCACAGATGGGGTGGCGGGCGCGCCTCCCCTACCCAGAAATGCCGGATCACGTACATGCACAGCAGGGCCACCCTGCCACAGTGAAAAGTGTAGGCGGTGGACGGTCCACTAGTAGTAAATCAATTTATATTTCTTTAGAGCTTTTCTCCCTGGTGATTCAAAATTCTTTATCTGCTGTTGGGGCACATGGTGACGCAGCCATATTGGGCTCTCTCAGTAAAATATTATACTTGGGCCAGTTTTTAAGCAGGACCCAATACTGCATGTCTCACTCAAAACGCATTGGTTTGATTCTATTTGTTGCTACCCTAAAAAAAAAAAAGTATTTTCAAACCCACATTTACTGGACATTGGACGCTCTGTTACATCCACTTTCCTAGATCACATGTAGAATCCACCATAAGGCCTTACCCCAAGGCAGCAGCCTAGGCCCCAATAGTGCCCACCACCACCTCCTTTCAAGCTAGGCACTACTCTTTGGAAATAAATTCTCCCTACCCGTCCACATCTTCACCTACTTACAAACAGTGACTGATCAGGTAAGTCCAGCACAATCTCCTCCCTCAAAGAGCAACTCTGGAGTGTGGAAGGAAACCAGAGTACATTGAGGAAACCCACTCAAAGAACAGCGAGAACATCCAGCAAACTCCCATTGCAGATAGTGTCCTGACCGGGACTCATACCGGAAAACCCCAGTACTACATGGAGGAAGTTGTACAGAACCATGTGCCCGAGTGTTGTAGTTCTCCCTGGAATGCCTCAGAGCAGGATGCTAAGTCTAGTTGCATGTGGATTATAGGAGGTTAAAGTGAGTGAACAGGCTGGGTTCAGTGGCAGGAAGTGTTATTTTTGTTCTCACTTTGTTCCTTGGAATTGATCTTTAATTTAAATGTGTAACATCATTAACAAAGGTTTATTGATTGGTGTAATATCCTGGCACAGATATTACAGAGAATGGGGATAGAGAATTTCCAGGAGACTGCAGTTAGACAGACCAGACCAAAGTCACAGGGCACAGCGATGACATCATCACATTGTACTCATGATGTCACTGGTTCTGGGGCACTAGCCATATAAGAGTTCTTCCTTCTTGTATTTTAGGAGCTTTAGGCCCCAAAAATGTGATGTTGTAGGTAGAAAAAGTATAATAGAAAAAGTATAAAAGCTGCGCTAATATATGACTTCAGAGTATAAAATATAAGCAGCAAAACCTCCTGTGAGACATATACGCAGTAAACCAAACATAAAAAATATAGGATCACGCTAATCAATCAATCAATCAAAAAGTATGATTATAATTATAAACAGTCCACAAGTGATGTGATAGTAAATTAAATAAAATTCCTGGTGTGAATCTTCACTATCCACCACCTTGTAGTGATATGAGCATCAGTGCCTCCACCAACAGCTGAAAAGCTCACTTACTTGCTCCTGTTGTCCCCTGGTTACAAGGGATCATTTGCGCTTTTGGCTTTAGCCCAGCCAAGGCCTTTCTCCAGATCCGGGTTTCCTTCTAAGCAGGATCACCTCTTGGCATTGTTTTATAAGTAAGAGTATTTTTAAGCTGCAGTTTGTCTTTAAACGGCGGTCAGTTCTCCATCGTGCCGTTCTTGCATCACATTCAGACCTGATTTGTAGCTCAGCTGAGCGATCCTCACAGGCAATGTTGGGTGGGACTGCATCTTCTGGTCACAGGACCTTTTGCTCTGTTCTGCATTTCCTTCCGCCTGTTTGCAGAGAGTCTGATACAAGCTGAAGATCTTGTCCAGGTGATACAGGGGCACCGCTGGGTGTGCTGTGGTCCCTGCTCTGTATAGGGGCCCCTGGAGAGCTCCTAAGAGAAGTGTCAGTGGTAGATGTAAGTGTGATGATATTGTAGGTGTTGGATAAGCCTTGTGGACTGAGATAACCCTTGAGTGTTAGTGGGATAAGCCAGCCTTTTTCAGCCAGGGTGCCCTGGGGTGCCTTGAGGTTTCTTCAGGTGTGCCTTGGTAAAATGCCTAAAAATTGCCCAAAAATTGTATACAAACCAGCATGTGGATGAAGTCTCCTTTTTAGTTACACAAAGCGATGGGTTTTCATTGTGCACCATTACAATCTTCTAGCTGCCAGCGTCCTAACAACCATTGGCATAATCAGTTGATAAGGAGGATGTTGGTCGTCTGCATTTCTGTACACAGAGTAACCATGATCTGATTTTTACTCTTGGTTGCAGGTTCATGCCTCGCCACCCAGGGGAGCTAGAGCTGGAGGCAGAGGACCCGCTTTATGTGGAGGTCCAAGCTGAGGATTACTGGTATGAGGCGTATAACATGAGAACTGGGGAGCGAGGGATCTTTCCAGCTTACTATGCAGTCCAGGTGACGAAGGAACCAGATCACTTAGCAGGTGAGAGGGCCTCCCCACTGGTTTTGTGACAACAGTAACATAGGGGAATGTGTCTGGTTGTTTAAAGAGATGCTTAAAATAAATCTACGAGCAGAAGGGAAGAGCATCCTGACAACCCTAATGGTCAATGAAAAGATGACCAGTATCTTCCATGACTCCCACCCTTGCACATGTCGCAACTTATTTTTATCCTGATTCTCATATCAATACCTGATGATAGAACAAGTATGGGAGACAGGCGTTCAGATTTTGTTGACTTCATTGGCTGCATAATTGTTCCATATCATATAAAGTACCAAAATAATTTGCTACCTGCTGTCCTCTGAGCCCAGCAACCAGTCTATCTTGAAGGCCTCCTAAGTGTCTGAAGAGTGGCCAGCCACCCACCCCCTGGAATACTGGCATTGGAAAGCCCAGCACAATAGGTTTATTATTAAAGGGTTTTTTTTTGAGTTATGAATATCACCTAATTACCTGCATCCCTCTTCATGTGATTAGCAGTCCTACCTCGTAGAACACACCGTTTTTTCTGTTATAAAATGCCGTAATCCTCACAAACCCCCCTCATCAAACCATTCCACCTAAATGCTGAAACCAATGGGGAATGAAAAGAGAGAAATCTACTTCCCTGTCAGTGTCCATGTTACTAACCCAAAGAATGTCTACCATTTAGCCCATTATGTGGTCACCTTGGTTCATGAGGGGTGGTTTAATTCACATCCTTTGGTCTGCCACCACATTTTTATCCTTTCCCCATGATATGGTTAGAGAACATGATGGATACTTCCGTAGAATAAAGAGGTTCCAAGTCATTTCTTTACATTTCTAGAGTCAGATTCATACAACACAGGGATCACCCTACAATGGAAGGTATTAGTTGAGAGCCCAACGTTCAGCTTTTTCTGTTCACTTTTATTCTGTACAGAAACACGAGCCTCTGATTGGGTGGATCAGTTTTGGGTGAAGTTCCTCGGTTCGGTGCAGGTACCATATCACAAAGGGACTGACGTTCTCTGCACCGCCATGCAAAAGGTGGGTACTCCATCTAAGTGGTTAGAAATGAACAAAGTTCCTAGTAAAGGACAATGATCCTGGGCCTCTCCAGTGTTCAGAGTGGTGTTATTTTTCGAGTGATTCTGAGTTGTCCTTTTTTTCAGATTGCTATGTCCCGTCGCCTTACAGTGCTGTCAAACCCGCCCTCCAGCTGCATCCTGGAGATCAGTCTGCGAGGGTTAAAGATTGCAGTGCACGGGGAGGACCCTCATGATCACTGCCAGGTAAGTAGATGTAACCGTATCAGGAGGACAGGCCTGTGGTATTCTGCGATTTTATGTTAGATTATCAGGAAAGGTGTAAACCTTAAAGTGACAATAAAAATACATAATTGAATGAATTTTTTTTTTGTAAGTAAAAAAATTACCTTCTATTGCCTCCTCCAAATCTCCAGATTCTTTTTTTTTTTTTGCTGCTGTGACCTGACTTCCTGTTAGAGGATGGCTACATTCATTCTCCATGGTCTCCCTGTACGTAGGAACGTAGCCCCCCTGTCTTGCTCACTCCTGAGGTGGGAGATGGGCTTATTATTTATTACAGGTACTTATATAGCACCATCAATTTATACAGCACTTTACACACACACACACATATATATATATATATATATATATATATATATATACACACATACACATATATATATATATATATATATATATATATATATATATATATATATATTGTACATTCTCATCAGTCCCTGCCCTTAAGGAGCTTACAATCTAAGGTCCCTAACTCACATTCATACATACACATAATGCCAATTTAGACAGGAGCCAATTAACCTATCAGCATGTCTTTAGAGTGTGGGAGGAAACCGGAGTACCCGGAGGAAATCCATGCAGGTACAGGAAGAAGATGCAAACTCCAGGCAGGTAGTGCCATGGTCCGGATTCAAACTGATCACTCTAGTGCTGCTAGGTGGAAGTGCCAACCACTTAGCCACTGTGGATTTGAATGCCTGTGTTTTTATTTTTTCAATCTCAAGGGGGATGTAACACTAAAATACCATGCCAGTACTGCATGCCAAGTGTTTGGTGCCTGGTTATGGTGCAATCCTATTGACTTCAATGGGTGAGTATGGCAGGCAGCACCACTTGCTAAACTTGACGTGCCAATTTAAAATTGCCGAACCATGATGAAAAATATTTAAACCAGCATTAAACCTAAAAGCAAACATGCAGCTAACTAATTCCTAAATATCTGGCTGCATTCGTTTTTATTTACTTTTATTTTCACCTGGTGAGCCTGTAAGCTGCAATATATTACACTTTTGGTTTGGGGGTTTAATAAAATTAGGGATGCACTGATATATCGGCCACCAAAAATTATCAGCGAAAATAGGGTTATCTGTGTTTTGCCAATAGAAAAATATTGCGGCGACCTTGCCACAAGTTTACGGTGCGTTTTTCATAGTTCTCGTGACTCAAAAACCTGCATCAAAAACACAACATGGATGTGTTTTTGATGCGCTTTTGCCACGTTTTCAGTGCATTTCAATGGGGAGGTGTGTATTTGGTGCGTTTTTTTTAACTGACCGTATATGCACCAAAAATGCGGCAAGTGGGATTTTTAACACTGCAACGAAAAACACAACGGACCAGTGTGAAGACATACATAGAATTTAGCTACTTCACCTTTGGAAGGTTTACCCCTCTTCACGACCAGGCCATTTTTACAATACGGCACTGCGTTACTTTAACTGACAATTGCAGGGTTGTGCGACACTGTACCCCAAAAAAATGTATGTCCTTTCTTCCAACAAATAGAGCTTTCTTTTGGTGGTATTTGATCACCTCTGCGGTTTTTACTTTTTGCGCTATAAACAAAAAAAGACTGACAATTTTGAAAAAAAACTATATTTTTTACTTTCTGCTATGAAACATGCCCAATAAAAAAAATTAAAAATGCCTTCATCAATTTAGATATTTTTGGTCATAAAAATCCCAATAAGCGTATATTGATTGATTTATGCAAAAGTTATAGCATCTGCAAACTATGGGATATTTAAATTCATTAATTTATTTTGTTTTTACTAGTAATGGCGGCGGTCAGTGACTTATAGTGGGACTGCGATATTGCAGCGGACAAATTGGACACCTAACTGACACTTTTGACACTTTTTGGGGACCAGTGACACTAATACAGTGATTAGTGCTAAAATATGTGCACTGTCACTGTACTAATCACACTGGCAGGGAACGGGTTAACATCATGAGGCGATCAAAGGGTTAAAGCACGAAGGTAAAAAACCTGTGTGCACCAACCCCCCCCCCCCCCAATACTTACCTGAAACCCATTTTGATCCAGCGATGTCCACAAGAGCCTTGCCTCTCTGGGGACTCGCACTCCTGATTGGCTTTTGGCAACAGCGGGAGCCATTGGCTGTCGATCACAGCCAGTAAGCCAATCAGGAGACGGAGGGGGTGGGGCCGAGCCACGGCTCTGTGTGTGAATGGATGCACAAAGCCGCGTGTCAAGAGCGCGCCTGCTTGGGTGCCCCCACAGCAAGCTCCTTGCTGTGTGGGCACCCGGAAGAGGGAGGAGCCAGGAGCGGGATCTGAGAAGAGGAGGATCCGGGCTGCTCTGTGCAAAACCACTGCACAGAGCAGGTAAGTATAACATGTTTGTTAATTTAATTTTAAAAAAAACAAGACTTTAATATTGCTTTAAATGTGTTCCTAGCCAGTGCTTGTGTACAGTGTGGGAGGTGCTTTTACTAGGTGAAGACATAGATCCATGTCTCTGCTTTGCAGGAACACAGGATCAATGCCTTCCCTACTGACAGATTGCCGTTCTGCCTGTGTACTGTACAATCAGCGGGTGCCAGCAGACATCGAGTCCGCGGTACCTGCCGCTGGGCTCCCGCTGTGTGTGATCACAGCGGGAGCGGGCTGCTGACAGCGCCCTCAGACCTGGAAGTGTCAGATCACGTACTAGGTAAGTGAATCTGGTGCAGAGCGGACGCCCTACCAAAGTATATGTACAATGGGCAGTCGTGAAGCAGTTAAAGCGAAGTTCCACCCAAAAGTGAAACTTCCGCTCATTTGTCTCCTTTCCCCCTCCAGTACCACATTTGGCACCTTTGGGGGGGGGGGGGGATACCACTTCCGGGAGTCTCAGCCATTACCGTTGACGTCACCGCTTGGCTCCATCCTCCTGCCCCCGCCGCCAGGCCAGTAGGGGAGCACAGCGGGCGCCTCGCACATGAACAGTAGAGACCCGGCGTGAAGCCGTAATTTGACGCAATGGCGGCGGCAGCACCCAACAACTGATGGAAACATCAGCTGCGGTGCCAACATCGCTGGAGTCCAGGACAGGTAAGTGTCCGATTATTAAGAGTCAGCAGCTGCAGTATGTGTAGCGGCTGGCTTTTAATTTTTTGCAGCGGTTGGCGGAACTCCGCTTTAAGTTTCACTTTAAGTAACTCTTGCTGAGAATGTGATCTCTGACCCATGGCGAGTCCAGTCAAGTGAACCACATGGATCACCAAGGAGGATTCACCACTGAGCTTTAGGGATGATGTATTTCTTTATTAAACATTTTAAGCAGCTGTCCTTTGTTTCCACAACAGGTGAACACATGCAGCCATTTCTTCCAGTTAAAGAATATTTCTTTCTGTGGCTACCACCCCAAGAACAGCAAGTGAGTAATGAGTGGAGTGCGCTGCTTATGGGTCTTGTTCCTGTTATGCCATAGATCCCAACTGTCCCTGATTTCGAGGGACTGTCCCTGATTTGGAGCAATGTCCCTCTGTCAATCATTCCTCATCATTTGTCCCTCATTTTGGTCAAAGTGTTTTCCAGCACTAAACCTTTCATCCAATTTCTAAATTGCTGCATTTGTACATTTTAAAAGCCAATATAAAGGAATAGTAGTGGTAAAAAAAAGCCCTTTTTTTTGTGTTAGTTCTCCTTTAAGGGGGTGTGGCAGGGGGCGTGTCCTATGCCTACATACGTTTGTTAGTAGGTGTCCCTCATTCCCATCTCAAAATGTTGGGAGGTATGGTAATGCAATGATACCTTTATCTACTTGTTCCTTTGTCTCTGCAGATATTTTGGCTTCATCACTAAGCATCCTTCAGACCATCGGTTTGCATGTCATGTATTTGTCTCGGAGGAATCTACCAAACCCCTGGCAGAATCTGTCGGGTAAGTCCCTGGGCACAAGTCTGGTAAGAGTACTTGTGCATCAAACATCCATCAGCCTGGCTGCTGGACTGTAAATAGTAAGGCTGCATGTAAGACTGGAGTGCCCCCTAGTGGAATTAATTATAATTGAGTACATTTTCCTAAAGCTGTATTAACCAATTCACCTCTGGAAGATTTACCCCCCTTCCCAACCAGAGCATTTTTTGCAATAGGGCACTGTGTTACTTTAACTGACAATTGCGCGGTCGTGCGACGCTGTGCCCAAATAAAATGCATGTCCTTTCTTTCCCCACAAATAGAGCTTTCTTTTGGCGGTAGTTGTTCACCTCTGCGGTTTTTATTTTTTGAACTATAAACAAAAAAAGTGACAATGTTTTACTTTCTGCTATAAAACATATCTTTAAATGACAATTGCGCAGTCACACAACACTGTACCCAAACAAATTTTTTATCATTTTATTCCCACAAATAGAGCTTTCTTTTGGTGGTATTTGATCACCTCTACGTTTTTTATTTTTTGCACAAAAAATAAAAAAAGACCGAAAATTTTGTTTTTCTTTGTTTCTGTTAAAATTTTTTGTAAATAAGTACGTTTTCTTCTTCAATGAGGGGCACTGATATGGCTTCACTGATGGGCACTGATAAGGCAGCACTAATGGGCACCAATGAGGTGGCACTGACAGTCACTGATGATGGGCACTGATAGTTGGCACTGGTAATCGGCACTGATGGGCACTCATAGGCGGCACTTATGGGTGGCACTGATGGGTACTTATGGGTGGCACAGATGGGCACTGATAGGCATGGATGGACACTGATAGGTGGCACAGATGGACACTGCTGGGTGGCACTGTTGACACTGATTGGCACTGATGAAATTGATGGGTGGCATTGCTGGGCATCACTGCTTTATAATCAGGGCTGGTGCAAGGATTTTTTACACCCTAGGCAAAACCTAATCCCCCCCCCAATGGCTCCACCCCTGACTCCACCCCCTTTGCCCTGCCCATGTATACCCCACCTTTTTAATGAAAATCAAATGCAGCCCACCAGCGCCCATCAAATGCAGCCTCACCAGTGCCCATCAAATGCAGCCTCATCAGCGCCCATCAAATGCAGCCTCACCAGTACCCATCAAATGCAGCCTCACCAGTACCCATCAAATGCAGCCTCACCAGTGCCCATCAATGCAGCCTCACCAGTGTCCCTCAAATGAAGCCTCACCAGCACCCATGAAATGCAGCCTTCCAGTGCCCATCAAATGCAGCCTACCAGTGCCCATCAATGCATCCCACCAGTGCCCATCAATGCAGCCTACCAGTGCCCATCAATAAGTTTGCTTGCTTCCATTCATTCGGGAGTTGGGACACAGACACTTCCGCCACCACTGCGCCTCTGACACTATGTGCGAACGGAGATGCAGCTGTCTACTGATGCTGAGACCTAGTTGCTTGCTGCAGAGAGAAGAGAGTAGGAACACCAGTGGCCAGGCGCCTTAGGCAGCAGTGCGCCCTAGGCGGCTGCCTAGTTTTAGTGCTGTTCATAATGGTGCCAGTCAGTGCCCATTTGTGGGCACAGATTGGGCACATGTGGATGGCTGTTATCCTGAAGGACGTCATATGATGCCCAGTCAGGATAACTGAACCACCACCCGGCCGTCAATCTGCTATAAGCCAGGCAGGAAGTGGTTAAAGGTAAAAAATGATGTGTGTGCTGCTCCGCCCCTTATACTTATCCGAGCCCCATCTCAGTCCAGCACTGTGCATGGCAGCAGCGGCTCTCTACCTCCTCAAAGGCTCAGAAACAGCAGCAGGAGCCATTGGGGTGGGGCTGAGCCTCACTCTAATGAGCACACAGAGCGTTGCTCGGGATCAATCCTGCACAAGTTATAAAGGATTTCCTTCGCGCTGGTAGATGTAACAAATTCAAAATGTGAGTGATGTGAAATAAGATGTGAATATTGCAGCAAAATTAATGGTGCTCACACGACAGCTTAATGGATAGATAATTTAGTAAATTTCGCGCAATATTCCAATAGTGACAGTGTCTAAATAAATATTAACAAAAATAATCAAACATTATGGTAGCATAAATACACGTGGGTGTATCTTGATGCGTGAAAAACCTTGTAAAAAGTGTTAAATATTCAATAAATTAATAGAGTGAATAAAGTGCAGCCATATAATAAAATAGTGAAAGAATATATCTTATGTGGAATATAATGGCCTTAAACAATATAAAATGCAACCGTGACTGAATGACCATAAAAAGATACTGATAAAAACTTATCACAAAAATCCTTAAATAAAATTAATATAAGGTACAATCCATCGCAAAGTGGTTGATATTAAAATAATATCACAAGTGCACTAGAAACTCAGTGTGAAAAATATATTTCATCTAGAAACTCAGTGTGAAAAATATATTTCATCTAACTGCGCCTTTAAAACTCAGGATAGCAGCATTACAAGTTAGAGTTATGTATTACATAGAGTCTAAGATAGATGGCGCTGTTGGGTGAATAAAAGTCCTTCTAATCAGGTCTGTGTGTATTTTAATGCTGATGGAATAATTCCTGCGGTGATGTCCTCTAATGTAGTCTCTCTAGCCTCTCACCTTAAAATAGTACAAATCGGGTAGTGGAAATAAGATCCGTATAGTATAGGAGCGCTGCTTGGACACTTCTCCTTCTGTGTCAAATGACTCTCTGGATCCTCTCCTGTATTCCCTCGACTCCCTCCGCTCTGATGCAGCTCAGACAGGATAGAAATAGGGGAGGGGGAGAGAGAAGGCAGGCTCCACTCGTGTATTAACGTTTTAAAAACCAGGGGGATGTTTATTTAATATGCTCTTACATTTAAAATGAAAAATTCAGGCAAAATACTGAACAGATGAGAAGTCTGGCGTTCTCAGCGCCCTCTCACTTGAATTGACAGCTGTGTGCCGCTCCAGCCAATCCCTACGCGTTACGACACGTCACGTGTCTTCATCTGGGGACCTGCACAAGGACCTGCACAAGTACCCCCATAGTAAGTGGCTTGCTATGGGGGCACTTGGTGGGGGGAGGAAGAAGAGCCAGAATCACTGGCGGGGGACCCCAGAAGAGGAGGATCAGGGCTGCTCTGAGCAAAACCATTGTATGATGTTTCTTATTTACATTTTTTTTTTTTAACAATTTAGCGACCGCCCTATAACAGTTCTACTGCTACAGGGCGGAAGCTGGGTACTGGATCACGTGTGTGTGTGTGTGTATATATATATATAAATATATATATATATATATATATATATATATATATATATATATATATATATATATATATATATATATATATATATATATATATATACACACACACACACACACATACACACACACACACACGTGTTCCGGACTTCTGCCTGCAGGGCGCAGGCGCATCCCAACGGCAGGCTACTTCTGCTATCAAACAAGGCAGACTGCGGTTCTGCCTGGGGGGATGGCATGGATCCTGTGTCTCTGCAAAGCAGGGACTAGATTCCATCTCTTCCCCTAGTAAAAGCTGCACATACAGTACACATAAACACTAACTAGGCACACAGTTAACCCTTTGATTGCCCTAGATGTTTAACCCCTTCCCAGCCAGTGTCATTAGTACAGTAACAGTGCATATTTTTAGCACTGATCACTGTATTAGTGTCACTGGGTCCCACAAAGTGTCAGTTAGTAACTGATTGTCCGCCGCAATATCGCAGTCCCGCTATAAGTTGCTGATCGCAGCCATTACTAGTATAGAAAAAAATGATATAAATACATCCCATAGTTTGTAGACACTATAACTTTTGCATAAAACAATCAATATTTGCTTAGTGGGATTTATGTTACCAAAAATAAGTAACAGAATACATTTTAGCCGAAATTATTAAAGAAATTCAATTTTTTTAAAATTTTTGTTGGAATGTTTTATAGCAGAAAGTAAAAAATATTGTTTTTTTTTTTTTTTTTTCAAAATCGTCTGCCTTTTTTTGTTTATAGCTCAGAAAATAAAAACTGCAGAGGTGACCACCAATAAAAAGCTCTGTGGGGAAAAAAGGACATCAATTTTTTTTTGGGTACAATGACTGTGCAATTGTCAGTTAAAGTAACGCAGTGCCGTATCACAAAAAAATGGCCTGGTCATTAAGAGGTAAAACCTTCCAGAGGGCAAGTGGTGAAACCCCAAACCAAAAATGCAATATATTACAGCTTACCAATCATTAGATGTGATAATAATAAAAAAAAACAAGCGCCAACAGAAATAATGAAATAATGAAAAGGCACAATGTTAAACCAGCTGCAGTAAAAAATAGCCAAAGGCAATGATGAATATCTAAAAACAGTCCATTGCGCTTGGTCTTAACAGGTATATCCACATAAATATGGAACAGTCCCAATATTAAGTGATATAAAGTGCTCGTGCTCAGTATTGATATATCCGTGCTCCGATGTGCTCAGACTTGGGTGCCCCACATAGATGTAAACTCACCCCCAAGAGTTGACCAACTATCTCTAGTATGGTCATTCACGCGTGTGGGGATATCCCTGTAGAGATCCGTTGCTGGCGTCTCATGCAGTGTGATGCCTCATACAGATAGATAAACCAGAAAGAATCCTCATTGTGCAAATATCGTTCCAAAGGTTTATTGTGTTAAAACCAATATTAAAATAACACTCACATGTTATGGTGCCTTAACATCCTGGCACCCGGCGTATGTAGCAGGTGATTTTTTTAGGGGAAAAAATTGGCCCACAATATTGGTGTTACCGCATGCAGCCCAGTATTCGCTTGGGCGGAAGTGTGTCGCGGTGACGCGTTAATGCTTCGACGCGTTTCAGCCAGTCAGAATTTCAGCCAATCAGCGGGCCATCCTTAGGAAGCTCTGGGAGCTGCCCAGGCCCCACTATGTGCCCTCCCTACCCCTGCAGTGCTGCTGTCTTCCGTCCTCTCCTTCCAGCCAGCAGCTGCAAGCACACAATCGGGTCCTTCAGGATGGAGAGTGGGGGAAGGGTCCAGTAAATGTCACATTTACCAGCCCCTTTCTTTCCTGAATGAACACAATGAGTGATTGGTGCATTCATAACTGAAGCACAGTAAACAGTTTTTTTTGGGGAGGGGGCCTGTCAGGTTGGCTGTATGGGGCCCCGTGGTTTCTAACAGCAGCTCTGGAAGGAGCAATGTATAACTATTTATTGCTATTTATGCTCCATGCACGCTGTACACCCTTTTGTGGCCATATGCATGAGGCTTATAGCAGTTAGCTTACTTTCTTATCCCAAGGGCCAACATTATGATACTATTGTGGTTGTCTCATCCTTGTCATGATGAACATGAGGATCTCCTTCTTGTTCTTTTCACACACTGGCTCCTCTGTCTGCAACTTACTAATAGTGGTCTTCTCTCTTTCAGGAGAGCCTTCCAACAGTTTTACAAAGAGTTTGTGGACTACACATGTCCCACAGAAGATATATATCTGGAGTAGCCATGGATTTCTGTGCATGGACTAAATGTAAGCAGGAAGCTGCCGAACTTCGAGATGAGCGATAGGCTAGAGGCCTGCTCTCGTCTCAGTCCCAAGGAACTGGAGGAGCGGTTGTGTGAATGTCAGCCAAGGTGATCATGGGTGGTTCCTCCATATAACTTCCCCCAATAACCTTCTCCCTTCTTGGACTTGCCCTTAACCCACTTCTACATAATCAAGGATCAGAGGGTGCAAGTGGACTAATGCACTCCCCCCGTGTACTGCAGGTGGAATGTCCCAGCATGTGCAAAATGTAAGAAGAGGAAGAAACCAACGGAACGAGGAAGGGGAGTGGCAGAAAGCGCGCTGGCTTTGCAAGCCAACAGACTGTACTAAGACACTGTGTATGGAGAAATATAGTATTTATTTAAAAAGAGAGGGCTAGCAAATGATTGCGTGCATTAAACTGTATATTAGTAACAGAGAGCGTGTTGCTGCATTACATGCATAGTGAAACAGGCATGGTGATGGTGTATGTGGAAAGCGCGGCAGTGGTAGTGAGGCTCTATTATAGGAACTACAGGGAAGCAGATATAGTGTTATAGTCCATAGCAACCAATCTGGTAAGCTTTCATTGTTTAAGTTGCCCCACAGTGGGCATTTGGTCAGTATGGGCAAGAGTCACATTGAACCTTAGGGCCTAGTATATGAAACAATGTTTTCTTGCTCTTACCTACCAGATTCTTTTATAGGTCTAGAGGAGATTTGAAGATCAATGATTGTTTGCTTGGAGCAACGCATTTTCTTCTTCACACACTGTGGGGCAAATTTATAAAGTTGCGAATTTGACATTCACCAAGCGTTCACTGCAGGTGAACCTTCCCAGTGTATATGTTTTAAAGCTGAACTCCATGAAAGCTAAAAGTCCTCCCTTTAAATGGGGCTGCACCTGTGCTGCAAGGGTTAACTGCTCACATTCTCTTTAGGGGATGGGTAAAGCACTTTTATTTTCCGATCCTCCATTCCTGCAGACTCCTCCGCTCTTCTAGACTGGTCCCCGCAGCCTCTTCTCCCCTACACTCCGGTGCCCTAAGGTCCTTTGACATCATTAAGACCAATTCTGGGCTCCTAGCCCTGCACTGGATGTGAGGATGACAAGGGACAATCCATTGCTGGAGTTTAGTGGAGTGCCGCCTGCCAGTGGAGCAAAGGATTGGATGAGTAAAAGTATTTTCCTATTCCCTAGACAGATATGCGCAGTTAACCTAGCATTGTGGGCACAGCCACCACTGCAAGAGAGGACTTTTAGTTTTCCCAGAGTTGACCTTTAAATGAAAGATTTTTTTCACCCCCAGTGAATGTTTAGTGAATAAGACCTTTATTCCGTGGTGCTTGTTTATAAAAATGAAGCTTAATGTGTCAATAAATAGCCCAGTTTTACAATCTGTGAGAACATGACTTGAGGTGATAAGGTAGCTTATGACTTATGAAGGGGCCCATAGTGAGCATCTCCAACCTTTTGTTAAATCCGTGTATCAATGGGCCCTCATCCTTCATCGATGAGGAGTTAGGGATGCCTACTGTATTCCAATGGGCCTTCATCCTTCAATGGTGAGGAGTTAGGGATACCTACTGTATGTCAATGGGCCCGAATCCTTCATCAATGAGGAGTTAGGAATGCTTATGCCAAGAGGCCTTCATCCTTCAAGGGTGAGGAGTTAGGGATACCTACATCAATGGGCCCTCATCCTTCAATTGTGAGGAGTTAGGGATACCTACTGTATGTCAATGGGCCCGCATCCTTCATCAATGAGGAGTTAGGAATGCTTATGCCAAGGGGCCTTCATCCTTCAATGGTGAGGAGTTAGGGATACCTACGTCAATGGGCCCTCATCCTTCAATGGTGAGGAGTTAGGGATACCCATGTCAATGGGCCCTCATCCTTCATCTTCTAATGGTGAGGAGTTAGGGATACCTATGCCAATGAGCCTTTAAAATTTAATGGTGTGGCCTTAGGAATGCCTATGCCAATGGGCCCTCATACTTCAATGGTGAGGAGTTAGGGATACCTATGTCAATGGGCCTTCATCCTTCAATGGTGAATCTAGTTATTTCGTTTTGTTAAATTCGGTTGATTCGTTCAATTTGTATTTGGGATTTGTATTCGGGATTCGTATTCGGAAGTTGTTTCGTCTTTTTCTAATTTTCTTCAAATTTACAGATTTTTTTTTTTAATTCAAAACGTTCGAATTGATACATTTTGAATCGGTCAAATCGAAAACTTTACATTTTTATTTTTTTCGATTCAAATGTGGCAAAGTGAAAAACAAAAGAAAAATCTTCATCAAATGATCACAATGACTCTTTAAATCACCTTTGGCTTAACAAAAACAGCATTATTTTGAAATGGTACACACAGTCTTTTATTTCAGCATTATGTGTACAGTTAGAATTCGACTGGCGTTTGATGTAAAAATCTATTTGAATTTCAGTCCAGATTTTCAAAATTCGGACGAATTTGGTTTCGTTTTTTCGGAGCATTCAGTAAAATTTGTTTATATTGTAATTTGGGTATTCGGGTATATCTAAATCTCTCAATACTGAAAAATTTGTCAGAATATTAATTTGGAACTAAACAAACCGCACATGTCTAATACCTACTGTATGTCAATGGGCCTCTATCCTTCAATGATGAGGGGTTAGGGATGCCTATTCCAATTGGCCCTAATACTTCATCCTTTAATGGTGAGGAGTTAGGGATGAAGAGTACAGCTTTGCTCTTCATAGTCCACTGGTTTGAAAGTCATGGTGTTCACTGGCAACAAGAATGGGCAGATATTCCCCATCTATGGCCACACATTTCAATGGCAATGATGGGTGATGTCACCTGCCCATCCTTAATTGCATTGCTGATCCACTTGGGCCCTGGACACACTTTGTTGCTTGATTGGCCAATGGGTGAACCAACGTGGACAAGGAAATCATTGGTGCAGAAATATTCCATAACTTCTCCAAATAACCAGTGTATTCAATGCTCAAAAATACCCATTATAGCCCCCCTAGGGAGCCTTTACAGAGGCCAGTCTTCTCCCAATCACCAGAATAGAAACTCAAATCAGACTCATTGATTATCAAGACCAGCCCATGTATGGGCACCTTTAGCATGTAAATGTGGGTGAAGTTTATACCATACATAATAAAAGAGGGATAAGACCACCAAGGTGTGCACAAAGTGTCAGCCATTGTAAGTGTTCTCCAAACCCAACTGTCAAAGAAAAACCAATATGCATCTCCTCCACAAAATGGCTTGCTTTGGTTTTCTTTTTTTCCAGTGAAAAATGAAAAGTCCTCTAAATGTAGACTACAAGTTTCTTTATGTAGAAGTAAAAGTACTGCAGGATACTTTCACTAAGAAGTCCTACTGAACCTCCACCTTTACCATGGTGTCATTTCCAAATAGTATCTCATTCTTTTGAAGAAGCACATAATGTATTCACCTTCGTACAGCCCTGAACACTGCCTCAAAAATAGATTCAGATGCATCTTTGGTGCTACTGAGGTCCACAATGGCATAATTGCCTATAGAGACATATGGTCTCCATGTGTACTTGATGGATCTGAGCTCCAGCTGTAGGACAGTGATGGTTATGCACCCTAAATGTCATATTTAAGCATGTTTAACAAAAGCCAAAGCATTATTAAAGTTTGGGATAGAATGAGAAAGGTTTAGAACATCTTTCAGGTTTTTATTGCGGTCACTATCCCTGTCCGAGGGTTAATCTACATCTGTTGGGATGTGTCAACGCACGTTATGTTGCACATTAATGTGCGCTGCAATAAAACAACTCATTATAATGAACGTGCTGAAAATCAGATGTGACCCTTGGTAATGCAACTCACTACAGTGTACTACTATGTGCAATCATGAGATGCTGCAACCCAGGTGTATTCCTATAATGCGTTGGGTGCCATTCAAAATGAATGGCAATGCTCCACAGTACCATATCACTTCCTGTTATATCTGAAATCTGTCAACACAACAGGATTTGATACAGCATGGAGAAACAAACAGTAATTAAAACAGTATATATATATATATATATATATATATATATATTTTTTTTTAAATAAAGTGGAAAAAGTTGGCTCCGCCTGTCAAACTTGCCCATTGAGTCCAATGGGGCCGCACTGCAACCGCAAGCTGAGTGCTTGGCTTACAGTTGCGGCACAGCCCCACAATGGAATGATAAAAGTTAAAAAAAAAAAAAAAGGCGTTCAGTAGGTGGTAGTAGCACCTCCTGAACGCCGGTCAGCCACAATTATACCACCCTCTGAAAAGTGATTAACCACAGATTGCTTTTCTGATGGCAGTAAGCAGTGCCACTAATATGAAAGAAGCCTTATAGCGGCAGGCAATGTACCTGCACTGCAGAGAACCACTTTGCTTTTTGTGTACGGTGCACCGACAGCCTATTCAAGATCAACGGGCTGCTGTAACACAGTTCACCTATATGCACAATAATCCTTTGCATTTATGTGTATGGTTTTAATGGCCCCCAAAACAAGGCTACAGACAGCAATAAAACTCAACAGAGGTTCTTATCTTTCCCCATTCTATCTGAAACCAACAAACAGTTTTGATGGGATTTTAGTTATTCTTAAAGCTGAATCATGGAAAAATTAAAAACTACCTTTGCAGTGAGGCTCCCCTCTCATACTGCAAGGGATAAATGCTTGTTTTTTTTGCCTGAGGAAACTTGAAATAGCACTTTTACTTACCTTATCCATCACTCCTGTAGGCTCCTCCTCTCCATGCAACCGCTTCCTCAAAAGGCGTAGTCGGTCCCACTCTAATGATCATATACAATGGAGGACCATCGGTCTTGCATTGTAAGAGAGGGCGCCAAGAGCACACCCACAACTAGGCGCATCGTACGGAAAAAGAAAATGGTGACTGCGGGAGGGGGGGGGGGGTGAAGGATAAGGTAAGTACACGTGCTTAATAATGGTACCCTAGCCAAAATAAGCATTTAACCCTGGTAGTGGTGGGGGGAGCCCCACTGGAAGGGTAACTTCTTATTTACCTGCGAGCTTGCTTGGCATAAAGCTTAAAAAATGAAGGACATGTTTATTTCTACACTCAGTGAGCTGGGGGGCGGGGGTCTGGATTGTTTCCCCCCTACAAACTGCACTGCCATCGCCCATAGATCACAAACATAAGATGCATCTGGTAGATCCCCCACCTCAGGTCTCATGACCGATGATTTCTGAAGGCAAAATTGTGTCAAGCGTTGTAACCAATCTGGTTTTTCCATTCATGTTTGTAGGGTGAAGAGAGATTCTGGTTGCTATGGGCAACCCAGACAGATCATCCAATCATACATCTTTATGGACCTAATAAAGTGTGCAAAAGAAAAGTTCCTGTTGTTCATTGCATTCAATCAGTTTTCCTTTATCGCTGCCAATATACAGTAGATCTTGAATAAAACCGTTAACCTATGTATGAAAATATGTTCCTGAAATTCATAAGACTGGCGCAGACAGATTTTGTGAACGTGTCTCATGTGCGTTCTAAAAGAATGCGCCAAATTCATCTACCTGTCTAGAACTTGTACTTGAATTTGGCACATACTGCGCCACTTTTGCAAAATCTGTCTGCGCCTCTCTCTGTACACCAAATGAGAGTTGGTCTTAAAGTGGTAGTAAAGGCTACAAAAAACAAAAACAAAAACAGACCCCGCAAGGTAAAGGCAAATAAAGTGCTAGTATGCATTGCATACTAGCACATTATGAATAACTCACCTTGAAACTAAGCCCAATGGCGGCGCGCTGTCACCACTGCAGAGCCTTCCATCCTCACCTGGACTTTCGGGGTTCAAGGGCTGCGGTCGCTTGAATGGCCGAGCTGGGATGACGTCCCTCCCACGCATGCACGCAGGTGTCACGGCTGTGGCACAGAGCTCTGAATGAACAGCACAGGTATGCCACTCCTTCAGAGCGCACGCCCCGGTGACATCACCTAGAATATCTCTTACATGGTGCATGTTTAGGAGATATTCATTTAACCTACAAGTAAGCTTACCTATAGGTTAAAATGAAAATTCAGTGTTTACTACCACTTTAATTAGCTCCACTTTTGTAAGATACCAACTGGTATCTTATTCTGAAATTGGTGTAGGCGTTGCGCCACAGCGTAAAAATGGCGCACTTTAGAACCACTGGAATTTGTCGCAGGAGTCGCTGTCAGAACCAAAAGTGTTGCAGATGCTTTGTGAATTTGGTGCAATGCATTTACAAGGGGGATTAACGCCAGAAAAGTGGCGCAGCAGCTTTATTGAATTCCCCCCTTGGACTATAAAATCTACTTTAGATCTACCGGCAAGTATGCAGCAATTTAATATCTCCGCTGCTCAGAGATTGAACTGCTTGTTGGTGGTCATTTCATTAGCATCAGAATGGATTTCAACATCCAAATCTTACAAAGGAAGCTGCAGGAAGGCCACCGGAAGCAGAGATTCATTCACCCATGTAGCCTGAGCCTAAGGATAATAAATATTGCAGAATAAATATATATTGTATCAAAATTAGGTATATTGGTATGCGTGATGTCATCCCCGCGCCCCTGTTTGAGCCATATTCAAAAGTGATCTTACATGGCTGCCTTGTTACAAATGACAGCTACACTTTGCCGATAATCACAAAAGGCCACAGCTGTACTAGAAGTGAGAGAAAGGAAAAAAAAAAAAAGCAGGCTCAATTAGATAAATAAAATAACAGGGTCATTTGAAATATATTTTTAAAATATTTCTACATGATGCAAAAAAAAAAAAAAAAATTTCAGTGTCAGCTTATACTTTAAAGTGAACTAAACCCTTATACCGCGATTAGATTTAACAGATTCGAAAAATCTGTTAAAGTCCTTTCACACGGGCGGTCCGCCTGGCGCACTTCGTTTTGCTCAGCGGGGGATCGATCCGCTAATCCCTGCTGAGCAGGCAGGTGACAGGTCCTTCTCCGCTCACTGTGCAGGGACGGACCTGTCAGAGCCCCGCTGTCCTCTATGGGGAGATCAGATGAAAACGGACCTGCCTGGACATTTTCATCCAATCTGCCAGACGGATGGAAAATAGGGTCTCCATCCGTCTGGATTTCACAGACAGGATCGGATGTCAGCGGACATGTCACCGCTGACATCTGCCGCTCCTTAGGAGTGAATGGAGGGTCCGATCAGGTCCGCCTGAAAAACAGACAGGCGGACCTGATCAGAAAGCCCGTGTGAAAGGGGCCTTACGTTGCAGACATGTAACCGTCACATTGGTTGTGCTCTCAACCAAACTGTCAAACCATCAAATGGCTGGTGTCATAACTGATGACATTGGCAGGAACCATGGAAGTTGCAGATCGAACTAAGATGGCAGCTTCCTTGGCTGAAAAGGAGAGGAGGGTTTAGTTCCACTTTAAAGTTTTTGTGGCTCCAAGACCCCTTTCACACTGGGGTGCTTTTCAGGCGTTTTTAGCGCTAACAAAAGAGCCTCTCTAACCTCTCCAGTGTGAAAGTCCGAGGGCTCTCACACTGGGGCGGTGCGCTTGCAGGACGGGAAAAAAAGTCCTGCAAGCAGCATCTTTGGGGCGGTGGAGGAGCGGTATATACAGCGTTCCTATACCACCCCTGCCCATTGAAATGAATGGCCGCAACACAGGTGCTTTTAACCCTTTCATCTGCAGCTAGCGGGGGTTAAAAGCACATTGCTAGTGGCCGAAAAGCAACGCTAAAACTAGTGGCGCTTTACAGCTGCCGCCCACACTGCCCCAGTGTGACAGGGCTTTTTAAGGAGACTATTTTGGCTCTGGAGATGAATCTCTGTGGGTTAGATGGTTATGGCTCACATGTAGAAAAGTCAATGTTTCAGAATCTCGCAGGATTCCTTTATCATCAGGCGCGGTTGTCTGATGGAGTCCTGCAAGGCTCTGAAACATTGCTTTTCCTACTTGATCCGGGGGCCCGTTCACATTTTGAGGCACTGCAATGAAGGTCACAGAGCGCATGAATACTAGTTACAAATATATTCTATAAAGCTGTTCACAACAGAGAGTAGTGAGCAGCATTGGTGAAAAATCCTGCTTGCTGAGTCTTTTACGTTTGGGAAAAAAGGAAAATTACTTTATTGTTAAATGTAAACACACTACACTGCAGTATGCATTGTAAATAAGTGCATTGAAAAGGATGCATAACAACCACACAAAACAAATCTGTTCCATTTTACCACGACAGATTAAAGATGTGGTGTGCGTTTTCTAAGGCTTGGTTCACACAGATGCAGTTTGCTTTTGATCCATTTCTGCAGGGCTTTTTGCGGTGCGCTTTGCATTTTTTGCACACAGGTTTTTGACGCATTTTGCATTTTAATGCTTTTTTTTCCTAAAAGGGAGATGTTTTTGTTGTTAGGCAGATTAAAAACCACAAACAACGCATCAAAAGCCATGTTAAATGGACTGTATTGCGCTTCTGCAAAATGCACTAAAAAATGCATAGGTGTTAACCAGGCCTACCAGGATGGTGCAAATTGCCCCTAAGGCCTGGTTTCCACTAGTGCTACTTTTCATGTAACTTGAGACTGCAAAGTCGCATGACAAGTCCTACCCCTTGATTTCCAAGGAGTACCGTTCATATCTGTGCGACTTCAAGGTAGTCCCTGCACTACTTTGGTCCCACTTTGATGCAACTTGAGTACCTTAGACCTCAAGAATACACAGGCATTGCTTCAAGTCGAGGCAAAAAAAAAAAAAAAAAAAAAAAAAATCGGGGTAAAATCTCAGAAAAAAATTGCGGCTAAATTGCACGACTTTGGGGTTGCAATAGTGGAAACCGAGCCTTAAAGTTGCTCCTTGAGAGCTACAGGATGTGCTGATGAATATGTTTTTGATAGTTCTAAAGAGACCGAGGAGCAGAAGATTGCTGATACAGGCCTCATTGACCTCAGTTGCCCGCTGTGCAGTAAAAAACACAAATATCTCGGCTGCAGATGATTACACTAAACATGTTAACTTGATGGACTTGTGTCTTTTTTTTCAGCCTCACCTACTATGTAACTATGTTAAAGAAACACCTGGGCTGCCATTGCTGAGCTCCTCCTGAAAATGTGAAATGCCTGCTGACACTTATTGACTTCCATATATTCGGAGTCATTGACCTGGATCAGATATGCCGACAGTCATGGAAAGCTAGAGAAAAGTCCTTGTCTAGCTCACTGCCTCAAAGGTTTTGAAACAAAAGGTCAGCATGACAAATAAGCACCCAACTTTTTTAGAAAGAGGCTTCAGCAATGGCAGCCATGTTGCTCTGATGAGAGCGATCTTTATTGTATATTCACTCACACACACACACACACACGTGCAGGCATTCTATTGACCCCAATGCACATATACAGTATAAACAATGACTCTGCCGTCAGCACACCACAACACATTGCATTTACCTCAATGTGGCTTGTGCTAGGGTGACGGACCACATGTCCCGGATTGCCCGGGACAGTCCCGCATTTTGCAGGTCTGTCCTGGGTCTCGTTGTGATGTGCTGTATTGTCCAGATATAGTGCAGGTGCTTTTTTTTTTGTGTGAATGTTAAAGAGACCCTGTCTGGCCCCTAAGGCCCGGTTCACACCTTTGCATTTTTTTCTTTGTGTGTTTTCAGTTTTGCAGAAACTCATTACAGCCCATTTAACATGGTTTCCTATGGGTCACATTCACATCTGTGCATTTTATGGAAAAGGCCAGGGACCAGCAGGTTGTGTTTTTGATTCAATAGACTTCAATCGATCAAAAACGTGTATTGAAAAGCGCAAAATGCACCTGGGATATGCAAACTGCATAGGTGTGAACCAGGTCTAAACAGATAAAAACCAGCACTTTCCTGCATTAGTAGATGTAACAAACCTCTCCAGCAGCCCGCGTCTCATATTGTTTCTCCATTTCAATGCTGTGGTCTCAGTCAGACTCACCAGTCTCTCCAGGAGTATCATATGCTGGTGTTCCTATGGTTCTGTCATCTGACCCCTACATTGCTACAGGATTCAGTGATGCAGGGGTCGGGGGGGGGGGCACGCCGCATTACGGGAAAAACAGGCATTTGACACTCCAGGAAATGTCAAATAATGAAAAGACTGACAGAGGCTGCAGCACTGGTACAGAGGGAAGGTATGAGACATGAACAGCCAAAGATATGAGGTAAGGCTACAATCACACGGCCACAAAGGGGTGGCTGAGAATCTAGGGATTCTCGCCGGTGGTGCTAAACGCTGCCTGTGCACACAGAGCGACGGCTGTCAGATTTGTACCATGTACAAGTCAATGGCCGGCGCCACTACTGTTCACCACATGCAAATAAAGCCTCCGACCGACCCTGGTCACAGTTGTGTGCATCCAAGGTTGGCCTTTCTGCGGAGTTCTGGCTGCAGCTAACTGGCCAGTATATATGTGGCCAAAACACAGATTTCACTGCGTCCGCAGACAACGTTTAGCTACCTCTGGCCATCTATGCAAATGTAGTAGAGATGCACCAAAATTTTGTTGGCTGAAACATATCGGCTGAAAATGATGTTTTCTGCATTTTGCCGATAGAGGAAAAGATGCCGATAATGGCTTAAAAAATGCATGCGATTTTGCCGCGATTTTACCACAATTTTACTGTGCTTATGGCGCATTTTTCATGTGACTCCAAAACTGCATCAAAAACGCAACACGGGTGCGTTATTGATGTGTTTTCAATGCATTTCAACTGGGAGGTGCGTTTTTGGTGCCTTTTTTTTTTTTTTAACTGGCCAGAAATGTAGCAAGCAAGATTTTTAACAACACAACGGGAACGCAACGGACCAGTTTGAAGACATGCATAGAATTTAAAGGGATGCTTTTTTCTTGAGCTTTTCATGTTCATTTAAAATTCATGATATTAATTAAAAAGTTGAATATGATAAATATTTTTTATAAATAATTGTATTTTTTTTTTTTTTTTTAAACTGTCATTTTCAGTTTTTGCCAAGTGTATCTTGAAGTTTCTGTTTCGGTACACCTCCAAAATTTAGCCTTATTTATCTTCTCATTGGGTGCACCTTCTTTTAGGATTTTGTGCTACATTGCCACAGTCACCTCCATTCACACTTGTACGACTCCACTTTGGATGGCTGCGACTTAGATGTGACTTGTTGTCCCACTGAAAAGTCAGACCCACTGTTGCATGTAAAATATTCAGGTACATCTTTCATGCAACTTTTGGAGGGTTAACATGGAAGTCTAATGCCGCGTACACACGACTGGACTTTACGGCATACTTTGCCCGGCGGACTTTTCGACTGACTTTCCGAATGAACAGACTTGCCTACACACGATCAACCAAAGTCCAACGAAATCGTACGTGATGACGTACGACCGGACTAAAACAAGGAAGTTCATAGCCAGTAGCCAATAGCTGCCCTAGCGTGGGTTTTTGTCCGTCGAACTAACAAGCGGACTTTTCAACCGGACTCGAGTCCGTCGGATAGATTTGAAACATGTCCGACAAACTTTTGAGAAAACAAAGTCCGCTGGAGCCCACACACAATCGAATTGTCCGACGAAATCCAGTACGCCGGACCAAGTATGCCGTAAAGTCCGATCGTGTGTACGCGGCATTAGGCCCTCAAGTTGCATGAAAGTTGGACAAAAGTAATGCATAAACTACCTTAAGGTGGAAGTTCAGCCTAAAACTAAAATCTAAGACTAACTTATTTAGCCCTATAAAGCAAAAATTGCTATACATACATTTTCTGAAGCCGATCTGGTCTGGTCCCACACTGAGCGGTCATCAGCGGCTTCCCCGTGTAGGCGGGTCTAGAAGCTGCAGCCCATAATGGGAGCCCCATAGTAACTCTATGGGTGACGTCACTTCCCAGCTGTTGTCGGTTGTCTCCTGCACAGAGCTTCAGTCGCTGGAGATCGGCTTCAGAAAAGGTATGTTTAGCGATTTTTGCTTTACAGGGCTAGATAGGTTAGTCTTAGATTGTGGCTGCCTGTAGATTTAGAGATAAACTTTAGGCTGAACTTCCACTTGAAGGCTCCTCTCAAATTGTACGACACCGCTGACTTTGGAGTGCAACTTTGATACAACTTTGACCAGTGATAATGGACAAATGTTGCACAACGGTTGCATTGTAGAACATTCAGGTACGACTTTCATACAACTTTTGAGGGTTAACGTTGAAGTCTATGGCCCTCAAGTTGCATAAAAGTCGGACCAAAGTAGTGCATGAACCACTTTGAAAGTCGCTGCAATTTTGAGTCGTACATATATGAATGGTTATCATTGGAAAACATGAGGCACGACGTCTCATGCGACTTTGGTGTCCAAAGTTGCATAACAAGTTGCACAAGTGTGAATGGAGCCTTAGTTTCACATATATGAATGGCTGTCATTGGGAAAAACATGAGGTACGACTTGCTATGCAACTTTGATGTCCATAGGCGCATGACAAGTCGCAAAAGTGTGAACATCAGACTTAAAGTGGGCTTTAAATATAATGACTCCACACAACACAAAGTTATACAAATTCCCAGTGAGGAAAATAGAAATTCATTTTGTATTGATTTGAGACTTTTAAACAATGACAGAGAAAAATCCTCTGTATCACTTGCATGAATTCATGATGGGTCAGGAAACATTGTAACCAAAGAGGACAAAGTTTGCTCCATAGAAAACAGAGGACAGCTGGAATCTGGTTGCTAAAATAGGTATCAGTTAGTATTGAGAATCCACGATAGACAGACTGACAGAAGACCTTTTGCTTTGGGCCACTGTATTGATGTCAGGTAAATTAAAGGAATACAGGAGAAAATACTCATACAATCAATGTAAAGCTGCTCCAAAGCCAGCCGTTGCGTTCTTCTTCAGCCCACTAGTGCCTCCAGGGGCCAAGTCTTTGCATCGCAGTTTATTGAGAGCTGCACACTACTTCCATGAGGTTACAGACAACCTTATTTTTCCAGTAAAGACACAAACATTCCATCCAGCTGCCCTAATGTGTTTCGTCCCGTCTTCTGGGGCTTAATGATAGAGCAATTATGTTTAAGTGCTGGTGAAACACAATAGCTGTTGATTGTGCATGTGCTGGAAAAATAAAGTTATTTTTCACCTCATTGAAGTGGTGTGCAGCTGTTTTGGAAACTAGGAGAAGCACGGGGCTACTCTTGCTGACCAGCTATTCTGAAAATGAAAGTTGCCTGGCTGTCATTCTGACCCAGTGACTTCCATACCTTTATAGTCACTGACCTGGACCAAGTAAACAGACTAGGAGCTTTGACTTTAAGCTGCATGCTTTTTATAGGCCATCAACTCGAAGGATTAAAGTAAACCTTTCATAGGAGAAAGATGGAGGTTGCCATTGCCGACCAACTTCTGAAAATATCAGTGAGCTAGAACAAGTACAGATAAGTCAGAGGAGAGTCAGACCTCATTCTCTACAACCTTGTTCCGGGTCAGCGACTCGATGTTCTGAAACAAGATTGACATTCACAGCCAGGCAACTATCATTTGCAGAATAAGTCTGAAATGGCAGCCTTCATGTTAAAGATTACCTTTAAAACAAGAGAGCCAGGTGACTAGAATTTTAAGAAGAGGGTCAGCAATGGAAGCCTATAGATTTATTTCTGTGTCCCCTATTAAAAAAACAAATTCCATTAGGTCTCTGGTCAAATTTGTGATTTTCCCTATCCTCCAAAAAATGCTCCTCAAAAAGCATGTCAGAAGCAAAATACAAATGCCTATGTATACTAACTTAATTTGGTCAGGTCTCATATTATTCATGTCGCTCCATGTGCTTCTAGATCAGCCATTCTCAACCAGAATTCTATGGAATGCTAGGGTTCCTTCTGAGGTTGCTGGGGGTTTCTTGAGCTGTGGCTCCCATCTGACGGTGCTAGTTCCAGGTCCAGTGCCAAATAAACACCAATGATCTTTTTAGCTTCCTGCAAGGGGGCATTCTTCCCACTGACCACCAATGAAAGGAACATTCTTCCCACTGACCACCAATGAAAGGAGACATTCTTCCCACTGTCCACCAATGAAAGGAGACATTCTTCCCACTGTCCACCAATGAAAGGAGACATTCTTCCCACTGTCCACCAATGAAAGGAGACATTCTTCAGACTGATCACCAATGAAAGGAGATATTCTTCAGACTGATCACCAATGAAAGGAGATATTCTTCAGACTGATCACCAATGAAAGGAGACATTCTTCAGACTGACCACCAATGTAAGGAGCATTCTTTCTATTGGCCAAAAATGTGAGGAGCATTCTTCAGGCTGACCATCGATGAAAGTTGCATTCTTCTCAATGAGCACCAATGAAAAAAGCATTCTCCCCACTGACCACCAATGAATTGGTTTTAGTAAGGGTTCCTCCAAGACCTGAAAATTATTTAAGGGGTTCCTCTTGGGTAAAAGGTTGAGAAAGGCTGTTCTAGAGTCACGTGATCCAGTGACAATATTGTCACAGGAGGTAGAAAAGAAGGTAACAGGTAAGGTTCTGGTCATGTCACAGGGCAGGATGTCACCTGGGAGCAGAGTCACAGTTTTGCTGTGAAGTTAAAAAAAAACAAAAAAAACAAAACAAAAAAAAACCCAAAACAAAACACAGTTCAGTGTATGGTTGTTTGGCCATTTTGTCCCATGTGATCAGCAGTAATCAGGTGACAAGTAATGTGGTAGTCGGGATGATCCATGCTCTGTCCTGCTTGTGTGAAATTCACAAGCATAGCCCAGCTCCCGATAGTGTACCAGGGCAGGCCACCCTTAGCCCCAGTTATAGAAGTAAATCTTCTGCCAGACAGGTAGGTAATCCATGAGGGGACCTGGGGAGAAGCAAACAAAGGGTTATAGAGCTGAAAGAATATGAATATGGGTTAAAAAAAATTTACGTTTTTATTACTTACGTGCCACCAACCCGAGTCCTGGGACATAATCTCCTAGAAGGCGCAGGAGGAGGAGCAACCGAATTCTGCCCAAGAATCAAAAATATGTCAGAATAAACAAATCATGGAACATCAAATAAAATCCAAACCACAACTAGATAACTTCAGGTTTGCTAAAGCACTGTGTGTCAAACAATTGCCACTTTTTAACGTCTTGCTCGCCACATAACACATATATCCAGTAACAAAGAAGGTTGGGTTTAATGCCCACACACCGCACCTACGCCACCATGGATGGCTGAGGCTTCTGTGGTGAGAGCATACTTAATGTGTTCTCCCAGCACAGCGACCAGACTGTCATAGACAGCTCCGAGTCAATGATCGGGAGCCAACAGGATAGGCCCCCCCAATAATGTGACCACTGTGACAGCCAATCACCATGCCCTAAGACTAAAGCATGGAGCTTCACTCAAGCCAAAGAGGAAATCCTTCTCTTCTGATCTTAGGATACGAGGTGCCGGTGTCCTTCTATATTCATGCAAGAAATCACCTGCAATAAAACGCTGATCTCCCAGCCAGCCCATTGGATATAAAAATGAGGAATGACCTCAGCCTACGTTTTTCTGCCAACGCGTTTCACCCCACCCACTGGGGCTTAGCCATAGAGGTTGCTCCTCATCTTTATTGCACAGGGGCTTGCTGGGAGAGCGGCATCCGATTTCACTCTACTACAGCCAATCACAGGGGTCGTGTGATTGAGCAGTTCTTTTCACCACTGGAAATAAAGACCCAGTAAAAGGATGCCCGTGCTGGGTGGGAAAGGGTTAAAATAAAATACTAAATTGTTAGCTTCTTTTTCACATCTTAGTGCTGCTGACCTCCATCAGCCTCATTCGGCCAATTCCTGCCTACACGTACTGTACGTGTTCATGTAGTAGCTCTTTATCATTGCTCCGGTTCGGTTGCCCTTTGGGGACAATGGTGGATCATGCCTGCGCATTGTGTGTCAGCGCTACTGCTTGGGACAAGGTGACACTCATAGGTGTGCGCAGCCTATTAGGTTGTGCACTCCAAAGCTCAAAACACACATTCCTTTCTCTGCAGCCTCAGCTGCACTGGACAGTGAATGAATGGGAAGTGCTCTGTGCTGAGCGGCTTCCTGTTCAGTCACAAACTGAAGCATAGTAAACAGTGCACTATGCTTCAGTTATGAAAAAAACACAGTGAGTGTGTGTGTGTGTTCATTTAGAAAAGGAAGAGGCTGGTAAATTACATATGTACTAGCCCTTTCCCCGCTCTCCATCCTGAATCATCCCTTGCAGCAGCCAGGGGGAGAAGGGAGGAGGGAAGCCAGCATCACTGCAGGGAAGGGGGCACAACACGGGGAAACCCAGGCAGTAGGGGGAAAATCGGCAACAAACAGAGTGATAGGGGTGTCCCCAGGCACATCCCTGTCTGTGCATGCCTATGGTGACAATGCAAGGGCACAGACAGTTGTTACCCTATAATAGGAAGTGTCTGAACAAGGGCCCTCATGGTGACAGGATCACTGTGCATTATTTTAATAAAACCTAAAGATTAAAGAAAAAAAAAAGAAGAAGAAAGAAGGAGATTTAAAACAACTTTTGTATTTATATGAATATGGTTACAGCTTTTGTGAGATGTTAGCCATTGGTTTTAGAGCTCCTAAAATATTATCATTATTTTACATGGAACACTGCCCTCTACTGACAAGGATGTGTAGAAGCACATGCCTCCAGGTAACGTACAGATAATACAATGCTGGAGGAGGCTTCAACTTTAAAAAAAAAGGACGATTCATGGATTTAAATAAAATCTTATCATTCATACACAATATGAACACAGATACAATACACGGTTGATATGGACTTAAAGGTAACATGAAAAAAAAGGTATGTTAACTAGAGTGGACAAATAAAGAGACATAGAAGGGCTGAAATAATGACCTTTCCTGGGGGAAATGCTGTTGTTCCATGTTCCCTTTTGTGCAGCTTACATCAATAAATACCTTGACATTCAGATCAGGGTTCCCATCCCCCCTGCAGAAGATAGATCAGGGTTCACATGCCCCTGCAGAAGATAGATCAGGGTTCACATGCCCCTGCAGAAGATAGATCAGGGTTCACATACCCCTGCAGAAGATAGATCAGGGTTTCCACCCCCCTGCAGAAGATAGATCAGGGTTTCCACCCCCCTGCAGAAGATAGATCAGGGTTTCCACCCCCCTGCAGAAGATAGATCAGGGTTCCCATCCCCCTGCAGAAGATAGATCAGGGTTCCCACCCCGTGAAGAAGATAGATCAGGGTTCCCACCCCGTGAAGAAGATAGATCAGGGTTCCCACCCCGTGAAGAAGATAGATCAGGGTTCCCACCCCGTGAAGAAGATAGATCAGGGTTCCCACCCCGTGAAGAAGATAGATCAGGGTTCCCATCCCCCTGCAGAAGATAGATCAGGGTTCCCATCCCCCTGCAGAAGATAGTTCAGGGTTCCCATTCCCTGCAGAAGATAGATCAGGGTTCCCATCCCCTGCAGAAGATAGATCAGGGTTCCCATCCCCTGCAGAAGATAGATCAGGGTTCCCATTCCCTGCAGAAGATAGATCAGGGTTCCCATCCCCCTGCAGAAGATAGATCAGGGTTCCCACCCCCTGCAGAAGATAGATCAGGGTTCCCACCCCCTGCAGAAGATAGATCAGGGTTCCCATCCCCGTGCAGAAGATGGGTCAGGGTTCCCATCCCCCTGCAGAAGATAGATCAGGGTTCCCATCCCCCTGCAGAAGATGGGTCAGGGTTACCATCCCCCTGCAGAAGATAGATCAGGGTTCCCATCCCCCTGCAGAAGATAGATCAGGGTTCCCATCCCCCTGCAGAAGATATCATGTGATCATATACCTAGGCCACATTACAGAAGGGAACATGGAGCAGCATTTTCTCCAGAAGGAGGTATTTCACCCGTTACATGAGTATAGGTCCACGTAAATATGGTTTGCAATGCTAATAAGCCTCTGTTTAGGAAGTTCTGGGGATATCCAAAGCAATTTTATCCCAGCGATATAAAGTATTTCATAGCTAGACTATGAAAAATCCAACCGCAGAAGACCATTAAAGCCCAACTTCCCCCAGCCTGAGACTGGCAGTGAAAGGAGAAGGAGCAGGCTGATGAGCTCATCTCTCTGCTCTCTCCTCCTATCAGAATATCCCTTGTCAGCACATAAACGGATTAGGTACCTGAGCTATTCCTCCTTTTCCCAGTCTGAGCTCTGCTGTACAAAAGACTGCAAGCGGCTGATACAGAGTCGAATTCCAGTACTTACACTGCTTTCATTTAAAAACACATAAAATCATATATTAACCTCTTCCCACCCGTCCTGGCGTCCCTTTGAAAAGTCCTGAATGCCTAGGGAGGCAGGAAAGATCGGCGATCATGTGACCACTGTGATTGGCTGTCACAATGGTCTCATGATCGGGCGCCGGTCCTAGTGGCTACTGAACGTTAGTGGGGACGGAGAGCTGTCTGACTGCTTGGTGTCTGTGCTGGGAGTGCATTGTCAGCATAGAAATATCAGCCTCCCCAGTGACACATACCTTATGTTTAGTAGGTTGGCATTAAAGCCCACCCTTTTGTCACCGCACATATATGGCAACAGATTAATTGCGCCTTTTATATCTGCATGGAGTTTGGCCTTAAGTTGAAAAATACACTTCTGCCCCCATCTTAAAAAAAAACAAAAAAACAAAAAACAAAAACACATCCTATGCATTATAAAGAAGATTGAATGTGGAAGTTTATGGCTTTCCATACATTATTGTATATCTGTGATGGGAACTCACTCTGTGTATCTGTTGTAAAATGGCGACCGCACCAAGTAATAGAGAAGGAGGAGGGTCCTGCGTCTCAGCTCTGCGTGTTCCCTGCGACTCAGCTCAGGGATATCACGTAATATTGACAAGCTGTGAAATTAGAAACATGAAACCGTTAGACAAAATGTAATCATCCTCTGTACATAACTGAAGGCAAAGAGCTGAGAGGTGATAGCAACCAGGCGTCGGGCAATTCTATTTCTTTTCTGGCATAAAATTGATTCGCTACTATTATTTCCTACACATATACACAAATTTAATATTATATTGAAGTTGATTTACTAAAACTGGAGAGTGCAAAATCTGGTGCAGCTCTGCACAGAAACCTATCAGCCCCTCTCAAAAAAAAGAGAGAGAGGGGGAAGAATTGTTAATGATAAGGGTGTATTTATTTGGATAATATATGAATACTATAGATATGAAGTATGATTTAATGGATATGTTGGAAAATAATTAAAAATTTAATAATAAAAAAAAAAAAAAAAAGAAAAAAAAAAAAAAAAAAAAAAAAAAAAAAAGGAAACCAATCAGCCTCCAAGTTTTATTGTCAAAGTTTAACCACTTGCCTACTGGGCACTTTTACCCTTTTCCTGCCCAGGCCATCTTTCAGCGCAGTCACATTTTCAATGACAATTGTGCATGCAGCACTGTACCCAAATTAATTATTGTTCACTTAAATAGAGCTTTCTTTCTTTTGGTAGTATTTAATCACCACTGGGTTTTTTATTTTTTGCTAAAACAAATAAAAAAAAAAAAAAAAAAAAAAAAAGAAAAGAAACTGATGAGGTGGCACTGATTGGCAGCACTGGTGGGCACTGTTGGGACTGCACTGGTAATCAGGACACTGATATTCAGTGCCCTGATTAGCAAAGCCGATGTCCCTTTAACACAAGCCGGTTATCGGCTCTTTTCTTCTCTCCTCACGCTGTCAGCGTAAGGAAAGAAAAGTTGATAACCGGCCTGTGTTTATATCCTGTGATCAGCTGTCATTGGCTGACAGCTGATCACGTGGTAAAGGACAGCTGTGATTGGCACTGGCAACGCGATCACGGGAGGACGTCCATGGACGCCCTCCTGGCAAACTAAGCCTGCGCTGTAGCCATCTTCCGGCTGTAGTGCGGGCAGGAAGTAGTTAATTGAACAAGCTGAAGTTAGACGCTGATTGGCTACCATGCACAGCTGCACCAGATTTTGCACTCTCCAGTTTTAGTAAATCAACCCTATTGCATCTAAAGCCAAAACCTTTCAATTTTAGAGAACTTATTAAAGGAACAATAATAATAATAATAATAATGCTGTCTGTGACTCCACTGGAGAAAATCATCCTGTTTCTCTGTCACCAGGACAGAAAGTAATGAGAAATCTGGAATTTTACAGGTGTCAGAGGACCAGGAGATCAGGAGCATTTTCCAATAGGGACACCAGCTCTGGTGGCAACCATCTAAAGCTCAACACATGTTATAATCTATCTATCTATCTATCTATCTATCTATCTATCTATCAAATCAGTAGCACCACGTGTCACTGATCCAAATGCTCTAAAGGACAAAATCAGTTCAATGCACAACAGCAGCTATTATAAACATACACAATTTAATAAAATGTGTCAGAGATAAAAAATCAGGAGCAGTCATCTCAGCACTAACAGAATAATGAAAATGCAATATTCAGTGCAGATAATGGCAATTAAAAACCATTGGAGAGTCAATCAACATGCAATATAGAAAAAAAGTCCACTTAAAATCTATGTAGTATGAACTGTGCTCTGTAACTCTTAGCAACCAGAAATAGACTCCTCATCTGGATAACATCACCAACACCTCATGCATGAATAATCCCTGTTGGTAATGAACTCACCAGAGATGAGTGATATATAAGCCTTGTGTCTCTACACACTGCAAGATAAACTCCAATCCTCCCAGCGCAATGTAAATGTAACAGAAACTGGAGCCCAATTATCCCATGAAAGAGTGATCTAATCCAGGGGTAGGAGCCAGTTTCAAGTCTCAGATGATTACAGGCTCCATTATCAGTTACATTTTCATCGCGCTGGGAGGATTGGAGTTTATCTTGCAGTGTGTGGCAAGACAAGGCTCATATATCACTCATCTCTGGTGAGTTCATTACCAACGGGGATTATTCGTGTATGAGGTGTTGGTGATGGTATCCAGATGAGGAATCTATTTCTGGTTGCCAAGAGTTACGGAGCACAATTCATACTACATAGATTTTTAGTGGACAGGTTATAATCCAATTGTACAATCACCTTAAGATCTACCAACATATAGTGCAAGGGGCTACCTGATTGGGTACAAATTAATTGGATAGTTTAGGTAAGGACTCGTACCCATGTTGGAGATTAGGGGGCGGTAAAACCCCTCCCTACCTCCCTACCACCCCCTTTAGCTGCAGAAGCAGCAGCTGGGGAGGAAGCACAAATGCTGCGGTTACTAAGCTAAGCATGAATATGAAGAAAGGAACAAAGGGCGCATCAGCTTAGTGCATTACCTTTGCGACGATTTATTGAAAAAAAAAAAAAAAAGTATATATAAAATTATACTCACAAAACAAATGTATATATCTGAGCTCTGAGGAAGAGGGGGCACCCCTCGAAACACATCATATCTTGACTTTTCCATCTCACAATTGGCACTTGTCAACAGACCACACTGCGTGGAGCACTAGGTGGACTGTAGTTTGCTTGATATATGCATTTGTGAGTATCATTTTAAAGTCTATACAGTATCTCACAAAAGTGAGTACACCCCTCACATTTTTGTAAATATTTTATTATATCTTTTCATGTGACAACACTGAAGAAATGACACTTTGCTACAATGTAAAGTAGTGAGTGTACAGCTAGTATAACAGAGTAAATTTGCTGTCCCCTCAAAATAACTCAACACACAGCTATTAATGTCTAAACTGCTGGCAAAGTGAAAATGACCAAATTGGGCCCAATTAGCCATTTTCCCTCCCCGGTGTCATGTGAATCGTTAGTGTTACAAGGTCTCAGGTGTGAATGGGGAGCAGGTGTGTTCAATTTGGTGTTATCGCTCTCACTCTCTCATACTGGTCACTGGAAGTTCAACATGGCACCTCATGGCAAAGAACTCTGAGGATCTGATAAAAAAAAAAAAAAGAAGAATTGTTGCTCTACATAAAGATGGCCTAGGCTATAAGAAGATTGCCAAGACCCTGAAACTGAGCTGCAGCATGGTGGCCAAGACCATACAGCAGTTTAACAAGACACTCAGAACAGGCCTCGCCATGGTCGACCAAAGAAGTTGAGTGCACGTGCTCAGCGTCATGTCCAGAGGTTGTCTTTGGGAAATAGATGTACGAGTGCTGCCAGCATTGCTGCAGAGGTTGAAGGGGTGGGGGGGTCAGCCTGTCAGTGCTCAGACCATACGCCACACACTGCATCAAATTGATCTGCATAGCTGTCGTCCCATAAGGAAGCTTCTTCTATGGATGATGCACAAGAAAGCCGGCAAACAGTTTGCTGAAGACAAGCAGACAAAGGACATGGATTACTGGAACCATGTCCTATGATCTGATGAGACCAAGATAAATTTATTTGGTTCAGATGGTGTCAGGCGTGTGTGGTGGCAACCAGGTGAGGAGTACAAAGACAAGTGTTTCTTGCCAACAGTCAAGCAAGGCGGTGTGAGTTTCATGGTCTGGGGCTGCATGAGTTCTGCCGGCACTGGAGAGCTACAGATCATTGAGGGAACCATGAATGCCAACATGTACTGTGACATACTGAAGCAAAAGCATGATCCCCTCCCTTTGGGGACTGGGCCGCAGGGCAGTATTCCAACATGATAACGACCCCAAACACACCTCCAAGATGACCACTGCCTTGCTAAAGTAGCTGAGGGTAAAGGTGATGGACTGGCCAAGCATGTCTCCAGACCTAAACCCTATTGAGCATCTGTGGGACATCCTCAGATGGACGGTGGAGGAGCGCAAGGTCTCCAACATCCACCAGCTCCATGATGTCATCATAGAGGAGTGGAAGAGGACTCCAGTGGCAACCTGTGAAGCTCTGGTGAACTCCATGCCCAAGAGGGTTAAGGCAGTGCTGGAAAATAATGGTGGCCACACAAAATATTGACACTTTGGGCCCAATTTGGGCCCAGTGACCAGTATGAGAGCAATAACACCAAATTTAACACACCTGAGACCTTGTAACACTAACGAGTCATATGACACCGGGGAGGAAAAAATGGCTAATTGGGCCCAGTTTGGACATTTTCACTTAGGGGTGTACTCACTTTTGTTGCCAGCGGTTTAGACATTAATGGCTGTGTGTTGAGTTATTTTGAGGGGACAGCAAATTTACACTGTTATACAAGCTGTACACTCACTACTTTACATTGTAGCAAAGTGTCATTTCTTCAGTGTTGTCACATGAAAAGATAATAAAATATGTACAAAAATGTGAGGGGTGTACTCACTTTTGTGAGATACTGTACTTTAACAATAAATTTGTTCCTTTCCTTATAGAGTTCCATTTGGGTTTCCCTGATCTGTTGTGAGTGGCAGCACAGCCAATGTGGAGGTTGAACCAGTGGAGATACACGACCACATCCAGCACATTTCTCTCAAGTGCAGGCAATTGGGTTCTCTGTCTAGTCTACTAAGCTAAGCATTGTAGAAGTTATACCCGCGGTTGCTTTCAGTTGGCGCTACCACTTGTCAATCGCGACCCATGCAAGCGAATGGGGCCACACAAGTGCGTATAATGCACCTGGGTTGAGGCATGGTAGCACAGGGTCCAAGGGGTTAAAGCAGGCAGTGAGGAGGAGTATCCGAAGGCAGATCTTGCTTTCCAGAGAGCACTGTACATGTGAATAAGCCCTCCTGTTACATAGTTTAAGTAAATCTAAGGTTGTTTGGTCAGATTGTAATGTGTATGAAGACCCTAAGATTGGCCTTCCCTTAGCTTTGGAGAGATTTCTTCCTATTTGTGCTAGTGTCTCCAGGGAAAGAATTGAAGGGAAACCTACCCAATGGAACGCAAAAAGCCAAAAGCCAATTCTTAATTCTATCAAAAAATAGAAAAAAAAAAAAAAGTAAAATAAAAAAGGGAGGTTTGGGCCTCATTTACACAGGATTTTTATCACAGATGTGGAAGGAATCCAGTGAATTTCTGCTGATGGATTTACAAGTGTATGCAAAGAATTCTTCTCAGCCTGTAAAAAGCAATGACAGACAGACAGACAGACAGCTGACAGACAGACAGCTGACAGACAGACAGACAGACAGACAGACAGACAGACAGACAGACAGACAGACAGCTGACAGACAGACAGACAGACAGACAGACAGACAGACAGACAGACAGACAGACAGACAGCTGACAGCGGTCACAGCAGTCTGTGGGTGTTCAGAAGCAATTACACATGAACTGATTACCCGCAGTTAGGGACAGATATACAGTGCCTTGAAAAAAAAATATTCATACCCCTTAAAATTTTCCACATTTTGTCATTTTACAACCACAAATGTAAATGTATTTTTTTGGGATTTTATGTGATAGACCAACACAAAGTGGCACATAATTGTGAAGTGGAAGGAAAATGATAAATGGTTTTCAAAATATTTTACTAATAAAATGTGAAAAAAGTGTGGGGTGCATTTATATTCAGCCCCCCTGAGTCAATACTTTGTAGAACCACCTTTCACTGCAATTACAGCTGCAAATCTTTTTGGGGGATGTCTCTACCAGCTTTGCAAATCTAGAAAATTACATTTTTGCCCATTCTTCTTTGCAAAATAGCTCAAGCTCTGTCAGATTGGATGGAGAGTGTCTGTGAACAGCAATTTAAGTCTTGCCACAGATTCTCAATTGGATTTAGGTCTGGACTTTGACTGGGCCATTCTAACACATGAATATGCTTTGATCGAAACCATTCCATTGTAGTTCTGGCTGTATGTTTAGGGTCGTTGTCCTGCTGGAAAGTGAACCTCCACCCCAATCTCAAGTATTTTGCAGACTAACAGGTTTTCTTCTAAGATTGCCCTGTATTTGGCTCCATCCATCTTCCCATCAACTCTGACCAGCTTCCCTGTCCCTGCTGAAGAAAAGCATCCCCACAACATGAGGCTGCCACCACCATGTTTCATGGTGGGGGTGGTGTGCAGTGTTAGTTTTCCTCCACACTTAGCGTTTTGTTTTTAGGCCAAAAAGTTAAATTTTGGTCTCATCTGACCAGAGCACCTTCTTCCACATGTTTGCTGTGTCCCCCACATGGCTTCTCACAAACTGCAAACAGGACTTCTTATGGCTTTCTTTTAACAATGGCTTTCTTCTTCCATAAAGGTCAGATTTGTGGAGAGCATGACTAATAGTTGTCCTGTGGACAGATTCTCCCACCTGAGCTGTGGATCTCTGCAGCTCCTCCAGAGTTACCATGGACCTCTTGTCTGCTTCTCTGATGAATGTTCTCCTTGCCCGGCCTGTCAGTTTAGGTGGATGGCCATGTCTTGGTAGGTTTGCAGTTGTGCCATACTCTTTCCATTTTCGGATCATGGATTGAACAGTGCTCTGTGAGATGTCCAAAGCTTGGGATATTTTTTTTTTTTTTTAATATAACCTAACCCTGCTTTAAACTTCACAACTTTACCCCTGACCTGTCTGGTGTGTTCCTTGGCCTTCATGATGCTGTTTGTTCACTAAGGTTCTCCAACAAACCTCTGAGGGCTTCACAGAACAGCTGTATTTATACTGAGATTAAATTACACACAGTTGGACTCTATTTACTAATTAGGTGTCTTCTAAAGACAATTGGTTCCAAATGCATGCCACACTTTTCACATATTTGTAAAATATTTTGAAAACCATTTATCATTTTCCTTCCACTTCACAATTATGTGCCACTTTGTGTTGGTTTATCACATAAAATCTCAATAAAATACATTTACATTTTTGGTTGTAACATGACAAAATGTGGAAATAATATAATTGCACATGAACTTAGAGACAGATAAACACCCCGTGACACATGTCATTTGCATCCAGGGGCGATCATCTGTCTATAACCATGAAAATAAATAAAATATCTTAGCGCCAAGTTACCCAATTCTGCCCCATAATAAATTTGAAGATTGAACTGTAGTAAAACTAACCTGCCAACATCCAAGGCAGCTGCCAGGAGCCACGGCTTCCAGGATTTCTGACCCCATACAGCTAAGCCTACCACTGTGATCAGTAGGTTAAGGTTCAATGCATTAAAACATTTACCATGTCTGGTGCACGATTAGGGCAATGGGGGGGTGGGGGGGATGTAAAATCCCAGGTGAACCATGCTTTTACTGCCCCCCAACTACTAACCCCTTTAGTTGAAGCCACGGGTGCTATATCAAGAATTATATCCTCTGTCGCTTTTTTTTGCAGGCATACGGCCCACCAAATGCGAGGCTGAGCCAACTGCCGGTCCAGGCATCTGGATGGATTCCGATTGTAAAGTTGGGATCTTTCCCAGGCCTGGACCGGCTCAATGTCAGCCGACAGCGGACTTTATCCCACTGTCAGCTGAAAACGGGTTACAGCAGTGCAGTTTGAAATATAGCTTTGGCTTTACACTTCTCCTTTAAGCTGATCTCCAAATAGATATTTAAAAAAACAACAACACACTAATAAATGCAGTTATGTATTTAACTAAAATTACTAAACAGATTTTAAATGTAAACTAGTAAAAAGAATATGAATTTATCTTAACCACTTCAATACTGGGGATTTTCACCCCCTTCCTGCCCAGGCCAATTTTCAGCTTCCAGCGCTGTAACATTCTGAATGACAATTGCGCGGTCATACAACGCTGTTCCCAAATTTTGATCATTTCTTTCCCCACAAATAGAGCTTTCTTTTGGTGGTATTTGATCACCATCTGTGCATTTAGACACACAGATCCACGTCCCTGCTCTGTGACAAGCAATCGTGGGTGCCAGGCGGACATTGTGGCCGCCGGGCGCGCACATCGGCTCCCGAGTGACGCGGCGGGTGCCGCCCCCCAGAAGGCCAGGAAGCCGAGGACGTCATATGACGGCCGCCCGGGATGACAGAGCCACCTTGTGGCCGTCATATTACTATGCGTGGGATGGGAAGTGGTTAAAGTGGCGTTCCACCCTAAAAAAAAAAAAAGTCATGATTGTGCCTAAAAAAAAATAAAAAAAAAAAAACATTTGGATATTTTTTTTTTTTTACTTACCTAAACACCTGTTGCTAGGGGGTCCCTCGTAGTCTGCCCCTTCCAGTGCCTGGGCTGGTGACATCACTTCCCCCTCGGCACAGGAAGGGCTCAGCTCTGCTCCCTCCCTCCTGTCAATCATCTGGGACCCATTACAGGTCCCAGGTGACTAAGCGGCCAATCACGGCGCGCGGCGCCGTTTTCGCACGCGCAGTGGGTGCCAGGCTGTGAAGCCACAGCCCGGCGCCCACAGTTGCAATGCCGGCGCCACAGAACAGAGGGGTAGACGAGCGGGGCAATACAAGGGACTTTTGAGATAAGAATACATACTTGAATTAAAAAAAAAATAAAAAAAATTCTAAGTATGTATTCTTATCTCAAAAGTCCCATGTATTGCTCTAAGCCTCCGCCGTATCTCCAAATTATATATATATATATATATATATATATATATATATATATATATATATATATATATATATATATATATATATATATATATATATATATATATATATATATATATATATACACACACACACACACATATACACACATACATACATATACACATACACACGCACGGGATTATGAAAGGCTGATATTTTATATTTAAGTGGCACTAAACTCTGGATAGATAGATAGATAGATAGATAGATAGATAGATAGATAGATAGATAGATAGATAGATAGATAGATAGATAGATAGATAGATAGATAGATAGATAGATAGATAGATAGATAGATAGATAGATAGATAGATAGATAGATAGATAGATATCTATCTATCTCTATCCAGAGTTTGGTGTCACTTAAATATAAAATATCAGCCTTTCATAATTCCTTGTACAGCAGCACTCAGACTAGGAGGGAGAAGCAGCCAGTCAGGTTCCCTGCATTGTAGACCATCTTTAGGTCGTTGTTCACCTGGAGTTGAGCTTTAAACTAGAAATATAGGCAAACCTTTTTTTTATCACTTTGATTTGAGTAAGGTAGGGTTATGAACCCTTTAAGGTTTATTTTTGACATCTTTGTCCCATTACGGAGATTTCCGTCTCTCAGAAAGTGAGAGGGAATTCGTGCAAATTAAGGGAATCCCTTGGTGCCCCCCAGGTCACCACAACTAGTGTCCCCATTGGAAGATTTCCCCACCATTACTTTTCTGGGGACGATCCAAAATTTGGGATTTTCTTTTACTTTCAATGATAACAGTAAACAGGACAAATAGAGAGGGAGACTCTCCCTAACGGGGACACAGACAGCGATAAGAACCTGACAGGGGTTCCAATCCATCGCCACTCTTACCAAAACTAATAAAAAGTTTTGCCTTTAGTTATACTTTAAGCTGGCACAATATTCTAAGCCAGATCATCAGCAAAAGGTATTCTGGCCCTGACTATTACCTAATGCAGATGGTTTATTTCAGGGGCATCCCTTCCAACTAGGCAGGATATGGATGGCAATAATCTAGGTCAGTCTAGTGAACTCTATTCTCAATTAAAAGGTAAGTATGGGATTTTTTTTCTGGAATCATACTTACCTAGGTAGATGCAGCATTGGTCCGATGCTGCCTCTGTCCCCCACTGGCTCCAACACTGAGAACCGAGCGATCGAACATCTCTGATCGCTCAGTTCTCACAGCTCCCTGAGCAGAGAGTTGGTGACCGTCAGTGCCGGTGTTCTGTCGAATACTGCCTCCAGTCGAAAAATGCCTCAGACGATCTGCGCATGCGCAGTACCAAACGTCACTCCAGCTGATATGCCGATCAGCTAGCGTGACGTCAACACAGCGCATGCGCGGATCGTCGGAGGCAGTATCCGGCGCTTTGCAAATAGCGGAGGGAGGGCGTATTTTTCAGATTCTGCCTCACTGTTGTGGGCGAGTTTTCTGTGTGGTGAAAGGCGAGTTTTGTGTGCGGTGAAGGGCGGGTTTTGCCTGCGTCTAAAGCTGGATACACACTATACAACTTCTGTTTGATTTCCTTTAGATTTACCAAAACTAATGTAGTGCAAGGGCCTACCTGATTGCATACAAATTTAAACTGTTAAGGCTTGACCTCATATTATATGGTTTTGGTAAATCTAAAGGAAAAAATCTAAAGAAAATTGTATAGGGGGTTATTTACTAAAGGCAAATCCACTTTGCACTTGGAAGTAAAGTCGCTGCAGATCCAAGGGGGACATGCAAGAAAAATAAAAAAACAGCATTTTAGCTTGCACGTGATTGGATGATAAAATCAGCAGAGCTTCCCCTTATTTCAGATCTACCCCTTAGATTTAGAGCGATCGCACTTCCAAGTGCACTTTCAGTGCAAAGTGGATTTGCCTTTAGTAAATAACCCCCATAGTGTGTATCTAGCTTAAGGGCGGGTTGCAACAATACTGCCTCAGACGATCTGTGCATGCGTTGTGTTGACGTCACGCCAGCTGATCAACATATAAGCTGGAGTGACGTTGTGTACTACGCATGCGCAGACCTGTGCAATATTCGACAGGAGACATTTTTCAACAGAACACTGGTCCAGGCTTCTGGGTGGATCCCGACCATATGGTTGCGATCTTGTCCAAGCCTGGACCGGCTCTGTGACATCAGCCGACAGCGGGCTTCAGCTGGCTGTCTGCTGAAAATGGGCCACGGGAGTGCAGAACGAACTGTGATCCTGTGATCCACAGAAGTACAGTCAACTGAGCTTTGACTGTACTTCTCCTTTAAATTAGATGTCTTTTTGAAGAAAAGTGTGTGGAGTTATTAGGGATTCTGGCTAGTTAGGGGAGGGGCCTGCTTCTCTCACATTTACATTCTCATGCATTCAGGCTGAATTCATACCCGAGCGATGTGGTAATATACTTAGGTTTGCCGCAGTGCCGTATTGCACCTTAATAATATGCCGGAGTTGCAGCACACCACAGCATATGGTATTGCACTGCCATGTGTTGCGCTGGATCGCTGAGAATGGTACATGTTCATTTTTTCTCTGTTCTGGTGCCCTGGCAGTCCATTCATTTGAATGGGCGGCCTTAATGCAACACACCGGACGTATGTGAATCCGCTCTTAGAAGTTGGCTTTGATCCTGTCAGTAAAAAGGATGCCGTGATCCATTAGCCACATTATCAGCTCCAGTAGTACTTTATACACCCGGGTTCTCAGGCTGGGTATTGTAGAATATTGCAGTACAGATGTACAAGGATACAGTGAGTGATGGGGCGCAGTATGTGAACTGCTTCTGCCATAGTGCCCAGAGTCCCCAGGTCGGTGGATGATGCATTGTTGTCACCTAAACCGTTCCTCTGCTTTCCATCTAGAACCTGAGGGCTTCGCCAAAACCGACTGCGGCCAGAGGGAGCTAAAAATTAGGAAAAAAAGAAAAGAAAAAAAGAAACAAGACTCAAAAAATGCTTCAGACAATTGGAACTAAAACTGGTCACCAAGTTAAAGCTGAATTCCAGGTATGGCAATTGTTTTTACATACCTACAATGTACAGTATCTCACAAAAGTGAGTACACCCCTAGCATTTTTGTAAATATTTTATTATATCTTTTCATGTGACAACACTGGAGAAATAAACACTTTGCTACAATATAAAGTAGTGAGTGTACAGCTTGTATAACAGTGTAAATTTGCTGTCCCCTCAAAATAACTCAACACACAGCCATTAATGTCTAAACCGCTGACAACAAAAGTGAGTACACCCCTAAGTGAAAATGTCCAAATTGGGCCCAAAGTGTCAATATTTTGTGTGGCCGCCATTATTTTCCAGAACTGCCTAAACCCTCTTGGGTATGGAGTTCACCAGAGCTTCACAGGTTACCACTGGACTCCTCTTCCACTCCTCCATGATGACATCACAGAGCTGGTGGATGTTAGAGACCTTGCGCTCCTCCACCTTCCATTTGAGGATGCCCCACAGATGCTCAATAGGGTTTAGGTCTGGAGACATGCTTGGCCAGTCCATCACCTTTATCCTCAACTTCTTTAGCAAGGCAGTGGTTGTCTTGGAGGTTTGTTTGGGGTTGTTATGTTGGAATACTGCCCTGTGGCCCAGTCTCCGAAGGGAGGGGATCATGCTCTGTTTCAGTATGTCACAGTACATTTTGGCATTCATGGTTCCCTCAATGAACTGTAGCTCCCCAGTGCCGGCAGCACTCATGCAGCCCCAGACCATGACACTCCCACCACCATGCTTGACTGTAGGCAAGACACACTTGTCTTTGTAATCCTCACCTGGTTGCCGCCACAAATGCTTGACACCATCTGAACCAAATAAGTTTATCTTGGTCTCATCAGACTACAGGACATGGTTCTAGTAATCCATGTCCTTAGTCTGCTTGTCTTCAGTAAACGGTTTGTGGGCTTTCTTATGCATCATCCTTAGAAGAGGCTTCCTTATGGGACGACAGCCATGCAGACCAGTTTGATGCAGTGTGCGGTGTATGGTCTAAGCACTGACAGGCTGACCCCCCCACCCCTTCCTCTGGATATGACGCTGAGCACGTGCACTCAACTTCTTTAGTCGACCATGGCGAGGCCTGTTCTGAGTGGAACCTGTCCTGTTAAACCTCTGTATGGTCTTGGCCACCGTGCTGCAGCTCAGTTTCAGGGTCTTGGCAATCTTCTTATAGCCTAGGCCATCTTTATGTAGAGCAACCATTCTTTCTTCAGATTCTCAGAGAGTTCTTTGCCATGAGGTGCCATGTTGAACTTCCAGTGACCAGTATGAGAGAGTGAGAGCGATAACACCAAATTTAACACACCTGAGACCTTGTAACACCAACGAGTCACATGACACTGGGGAGGGAAAATAGCCAATTGGGCCCAATTTGGACATTTTCACTTAGGGGTGTACTCACTTTTGTTGCCAGTGGTTTAGATATTAATGGCTGTGTGTTGAGTTATTTTGAGGGGACAGCAAATTTACACTGTTATACAAGCTGTACATTCAAAGTGTCATTTCTTCAGTGTTGTCACATGAAAAGATATAATAAAATATTTACAAAAATGTGAGGGGTGTACTCACTTTTGTGAGATAATATAAGTTTCTGTGTCTGCCTGTGGGATCCCTGTGGAAGCTGGAAATCCCTGTACTAAGCAATGCTACAATGATCTCTACTAGCTTCCAGGTCTCGTAATGGTCACCAATCAGACCACACTTTGAATTTTCTCAATGAATGCAAAGTGTTCTCTGTTCAGACAAGGTAGACATTGTGACATCACTGCCCTGCCTCTCCACCTCATCCAATCAGAGAATGCTTTGCATTCATTGAGAAAAAGCAAAGTGTTCCCTGGATGGCACCACACAAGCGACCTTCTGTGTTCACAATGCACTCAGCATGGGACCCAAAAGCAAGTGGAGATCATTGTAGTAGCGATGTCTGATACAGGGATTTCCAGCTTCCACGCAGAACCCAGAGGTATGGCACATATTTCTGTAATTGCATTAATCAAAGCTGAACTGGTGTAACAATATAAAGATTGCTAGCCCCGAAAAATAGATTAAAGTGTTCATTAAAGCACCAGCAAATCATTTACAAATTAGCTTAACCCCTTCAGGCCGATGTAACACATATGTGGCCTCACTGAACTGAGCTTTTTTCCCATGGAGCTGCATATATACGTATCTGTCTTTGTGCTGGGAAAATGCCGCACAGCGCACTCCAAGCACAGAGATTGGGGTCTCAGTGGCAGCCCCGGGTCCCATACTAACGACTGGGACCCGGATCTCCCGGTTCCAGGTCGCTCGCTCGCTGCGATGGCCTCTGATTGGCTATCACAGTAATCAGTCACTGTGAAGCCCGCCCCTTGTGTTTTGCTCTCTGAGAATGGAGGATGAGATACATTGCATCTCTCGCTTTCCTTGCGGGAGAGAAAAAGTGTGTGTAAAAGAAAAAAAAAATATTCATAACAGTAATAATAACGAAAATAAAAAAATAACTAGATCAAGGTTTGATCTAGATCAGTGCCAGGGTTAGTGTTTTGGTCAAGTAAGTGTCAAAACGTCAAGGTCGGTATATTTTGGGCAGGAATTTGTTTTTTTAAAAAAAAACATTTTTTAAATGAATATTAGTGTCAGTCAGTGTTTTTAGGTAGAATAAAAAAAATAAAAAAGCAAAAATGTGCACTATTGTTTTTGGGCTGTACTACAGGTACATACAACAACAGCTAACATACACATATGTGGTATCACTGCAATCGTCCGGAGCAGGAAAATTTATTTTGGGTTGTTCTTTGGTAGTAGGGTATGATAGTAACAAGAAATATACAGCTAAATTATAAAATAATGTTTTGTTTTTGTTTTTTTAACTATTTTGGGCCAGTAACCCTACGATAATAAAAGAAAAAAAAAAAAAAATATATCAGGAGATATCCATTATCATTTACCACCAAATAAAAGCCCCCCCCCCCCCAAAAAAAAAGTATAATCCACCTGGATGCTCAAAAGTAGTTGTGGATATGTACGGTTTTACTGACATATGTCAAAATTATGCTTAGGCATTTAGATTTGTTTTACCCTTAGGCGTGAAGGGGTTAATATTGTAAAAAAAACAAACAAAAAAAAAACAAAAAAAAAAAACACCACGACAACATTTAAAAGGATAATATTAAACTAAAGAGATTTGTGCTGGAAGTAGTCGGTGTGGGAGAAATGTTCCTTTACACAGAACCAGTTTTGGGTTGTATGAAGAGCTATATGATATTTCTGTATGACAATCCTTCAAAGAACCAAAAAAAACACCAACATATATATATATATATAAAAAATCTGCTGCACAGCTCTGTAAACTTGTCACACAGCGGGAAGCACAACAGTCTCCATCACAGCTTCCTTCCCTCCTGCAGGGAAAACTGAATTTGCAAAATGATATGTGCGCTGCCTGCTGACAACTTCTCACTACTAGCTATAGGTCAATATGTATTATATAACCATATGTTGTGAGTAGCGCTCTGCTTAGCAGGATGTGAAGAAGCTTTGATAGAGATTTGCGCTCAGTCTCCCTGCAGCTTATAGCGAATCTGTCGGATGCTGAAAGTATATAAAACCGGCTATATTCCTAGCAGTGCCTGAGAAAGATCCTGGAATCCAAGCAGAGACTGTACACTGGGCCTCATCACCTGTCTATATGCCCATGTCACAATATCGCTCCCGTCGTTGGTGGCATATCGCTAAAGAGACTAGTTAACTGCCTCCTTAGATTGCCATAAGGGGTCAGCTCACACCAGAATGCGATGTGGCGCGTTCCATCTGTGCTTCCAGCACCATGTTCAAAATGCACTGCACTTGTGATCTGCAGTGGGTGTCAGTGCAATGCTAACGACACCCCAAATGCAGTTTGTTTGCCTGCACTGGATCGCTGGGTACAGAAGTACCATGTGATCCAGTTGCTGTGCGTTTTTTTAACCGCTTGCCAACCAGCCACTGTCGTTATACGGCGGCAGGTCGGCTCTCCTGTGCAAATCGCTGAAGCTGTACGGCGGCTCATGCAGGTGCGATAGCAGGCGATATGCACTCCCGCCCGCTGCAGGAGCGTGCCCGCGCAGACTCGATAATCGTGGTATACAGAGGCAGAACGGGGATCTACCTTTGTAAACAAGGCGGATCCCCGTTCTGACAGGGGACATGACAGATCTACTGTTCCCAGTGATCGGGAAAAGTGATCTCTGTCATGTCCCTGCCAACCCATTCCCCCTACAGTTAGAACACATTTAACCCCTTGATCGCCCCCTAGTGTTAACTCCTTCCCTGCCAGGGTCATTTTTACATTGATCAGTGCATTTTTATAGCACTGATCAATGTAATAAATGTCACTGGTCTCCAAAAAGTGTAATTTGGGGTCAGATTCGACACAGCTTCCTTCCCTCCTGCAGGGAAAACTGAATTTGCAAAATGATATCTGCCCGGCATGCTGACAACTTCTCACTACTAGCTATAGCCTGCATATCCATGAAAGAAAAAAAAAAAAATTACAGATGAAAATCAACCAGCTGGGCTCATCACTCCTCGGCTCAAAGGCTCCATCTTGCGGGAAGGAGAGAAATCAAGGGGGGGATCCATCCGGAGGTACCAGGGCTCCCTTACTGCCCTGCTGCTTACTGGACACAGGAGGTCGCTTACTGGACACAGGAGGTCGCTTACTGGACACAGGGGGTCGCTTACTGGACACAGGGGGTCGCTTACTGGACACAGGGGGTCGCTTACTGGACACAGGAGGTCGTTTACTGGACACAGGAGGCCGCTTACTGGACACAGGAGGCCGCTTACTGGACACAGGAGGCCGCTTACTGGACACAGGAGGCCGCTTACTGGACACAGGAGGCTGCTTGCTTGGCAAGGGTGCCATTTAGAGCACACTTTGCATTTTCTCAATGAATGCAAAATGTTCCATGAAAGGAGGAGGTGGAGATTGTGACAACACTGCCAGCAACAGGACCACTAAAGAGACTAGTTAGTTACATGCCCCTACGGCACTAGTGAGAGGACAGCAAAGAAGTGACACCTCAAGGGAGTGATTTTGTAGAAATAACTGCAAAGGCCATAAACGCAGAGGATACTTGGTGCACTGATCAACCCTGATCAAGGTGGCCCCCTGAAATCCCCATCGAAATGTGTTGGCGGTTTTTACATGATCTAGACTGTTAACCTTCGAGAAATGCCCTTGTCAGCATAAAAAAATAACACTGAACTAAAAAAAAGGATTGCTACATTTACATGAACTTGTGTGAATAGTTCCAGTGTGGCTATGGAGTAAAAGGGACCCATGATTTGGATTTTCAGGTTCAATAAAAGCAGACCTTCACTCTGCTTTGTATTTTTACATACAATTAGTCGTCCCCCCCCCCTGCTGGCATGAGACCCGGCGTGCAGCAGCAGATTACACCGGACAATGTTTGATTCGCTGAGAGTATGTTGAGCACAACCCAGTGGACAAAGTGTGAAGTTCCTCTTTAAACTTACTATAATTTAGAGACCGCACACAACGTCTTGAACGCTTCCCTACAAAGCAGGTGTCCGGTTTGCCATTGTCTTCTTCTCCTGAAAAAGATATGGTGAGATCTTAGTATATGAAATTTAAAGAGGAGCTTCAGTCAGTTCTGGAAAAAGTCAGCAGCTACAAAACCTGCAACTGCAGACTTTTAATAAACAGACACTCACCTGTCCAAAGATCCTGGGCTGTCCTCACCCGGGTGGGTTCTTCACCAGGCTTTTAGGTCCCCAGCGCCGGAATGTTAACAGTGGGCAGCCGGCTGTGACTTCATGTGGCTTTACAGCCGGTCGCGCATGAGCGAGCCACGCTGCGCATCGGGGATGGTCCCACAGCTTTCTGGGACCTGTAAAGTGGAGAACTTCCAACTGGAAGTTGGAGGGGGCACCTGTCATAACCAGGTCCCTGGACACCCCCCCCCCCCCCCAAAAAAAATGTAATCCAATTGTGGCAGAGGAGGAATTGGGAAGGGGGAGGGGGGGCAGAGAAGGAAGAGCTGAACTTCCCCTTTTGAACCCATTTCATCAGAGGACTGCAAGTCTGCAATATATACAATTTTTGTTCTTAGGTTAAAATGCTCTTTAAAAACGCGGAGCTTTACTAAAAAGAGGAAGCTCTGCTTGTTTGCATCCTCCCCCCTCCACTGCCACATTTGGTACTTTTTTGGGGGCGAGGGGGGTGCGGCGTTCTGTGCCGAAAGTTCAGCCCCCCCTCCAGCCTTGCGGGACCATTCACATAGCGCAGCACGTCTCGTGCATGCACAGTAGGAAACCGGCTGAGAAGCCACAGTTCTTCACTGCTAGTTCCCTTACCTAAGATGCCGAAGAATCGGCTCAGTTGAGGACATCGCTGCACCCTTGGACAGGCAAGTGTCCGTATATTAAAAATCAGCAGCTACAGTATTTGTAGCTGCGAACTTTAAATTTTCTGGGGGAAGCCCAGAGCTCCTCTTTAATTGTGGGTAACGGAGATTGCAAATATGGTGCAGTTATACTATGCTACCACTAGATGTCGTGGCCATACATCTTGTATTGTATTTATGTTTTTTTACTGCTTACACGTTCACATTTTTAAGAAATACAATGTGATACATATACACGTATATTGCATACAAGTGCTGTGTATTAAAACTGAAGTGTTTGTAAGATACTCATATATGTCATGTAATGGGGTATAATGGTGTTGAGTTTGAAGGTGTTCATTAAAAATTAATTCCAGCTAATGATATTTTAAACAGTTACATTTTGTCCAAGCTGGAGCAATGTAACTACGTATACCATATCTGGCTGATGGACCTAAATGCTGGAAATCGCTGTAGTACATACTGCTACTCCAGGTATCTCCGCTTGCTTCTGGGTCCTCAGCGGTTGTGCTGCTCATTCTGAATACAGGAGGTCGGCTGCTCAGCACAGGCGCCATTCAGAGAATGCTTTGCATTTTCAGAAGATGCTCAGCAATGGCAGTCTTCATAACCATCTCAATACATGACTCTTTTTGGCTCCATTTACACTTGTGTGATTTTTCAGGCAACTTTAGCCACTTGCTGCCCGCCCACCGTCATATGACGGCGGCCCTTCCAGGTCCCCCAGGGGGCGCGTCACTCAGGTCCCGGTGCACGTGCCCGGCGGCCGCGATGTCCGCCGGGCACCCGCAATTGCCTGGTAACCGAGCAGGACGTTAGATCTGTGTGTGTAAACACACAGATCCACGTCCTGTCAGATGGGAGGAGACCAATGGGGTATTCCTTGTACAGAGGAACACCGATCGGTCTCCTCCCCTTGTGAGTCCCCTCCCCCCACAGTTAGAATCACTCCCTAGCAACACAATTAACCCTCCTGGTTAACCCCTTCATTCCGAGTCACATTTATACAGTAATCAATGCATTTTTATAGCACGGATCGCTGTACAAATGTGAATGGTTCCAAAAATGTGTCAAAAGTGTCCGATATGCCTGCCGCATAATCGCAGTCACGATAAAAAACGCAGATCGCCGCCATTACTAGTAAAAAAAAAAATAATAAAAATGCTATAAATCTATCCCCTTATTTTGTAGACGCTATAACTTTTGCGCAAACCAATATACGCTTATTGCGATATTTTTTACCAAAAATATGTAGAAGAATACGTATCGGCCTAAACTGAGGAAAAAAATGTGTTTAAAATAAAAAAATTAAAAAATTGGATATTTATTATAGCAAAAAGTAAAAAATATTGTTTTTTTCAAACTTGTCACTCTTTTTTGTTTATAGCGCAAGAAATAAAAACCGCAGAGGTGATCAAATACCACCAAAAGAAAGCTCTATTAATGGGGAAAAAATGATAAAAATTTCATTTGTGTACAGTGTAGTATGACCGCGCAATTGTTATTCAAAGTGCGACAGCACTGAAAGCTGAAAATTGGCTTGGGCAGGAAGGGGGTGAAAATGCCCTGTATGGAAGTGGTTAAACATCAACGTCACATGACTAGTCACAGAGACTTTGAAAGGTACCTGTACTACTTTGGTGTGATTATTGAATGTAAGGTCTAACTCAGGGGTAGACAACCTCTGCCCTCTAGCTGTTGTGAAACTACAAATCCCATCATGCCTCTGCTTCTAGGAGTCATGCCAGTGATTGTCAGGGTCTTGCAGTGTCTCATGGGACTTGTAGTTTTTAAAACAGCTGGAGGGCCGAGGTTGCCTACCCCTGGTAATCAAAGTCACACCAAAAGCCGCTCCAAAGTCGCACTGGAAATCGTGAGACTTTGGAGACCCGCTAATGTGAATGGAGCCTAAATCTCACATTTGGGCCTTATCTATGTGGATTTAAAGGACGGATGTGCATTACATACGTTTTCAAAAGCTCGAGTTTTCTGTGACTTAGTACTGTATAGGGACCACACCTGTGTGATTCAGGACTCCTTCTCGGTCCAGAGGAGCAATAGGAGGACAATTCTGTATGCCGGATTTATACCAGAAGAGAAGCACTAAACGTAGACAGGCCCTGATGGAAGAGAAAGAAGAAGTCAGAGGGACAGAACAAGTCAAAATAAGACATTTATAAACATACAGTAAATCTATTGAACACAACTGACATACAGCAAACACCTAAACATGAAATGAATGGTAATTAGTTTGCTAAATTAACGATCGTCATATTTTTAAAAATAAAATACTGCTCTCCCCTTTTTTCATCATAGCCCCATTTGCAGCTACTTCTTGTCTACATGCAATCCAGTGACGGCTGTGTGTCTTGAACCAGAGAAATCAATTTCTCCATAAGAATCTCTCTGGTCAGCTATTAAGTTTGGACAGTCAAAGCACCTGCAGATGCCTGAATACCCGAAAAGTGACTGCATTGGATTGGATACAACTAATGTTTGGCCGATTAATATCCACCCGGCTCAGGCAATTTTTAAAGTAACTTTTGCTGAGAGGAGGAGGTGCCAACAGGGCACAATTAGTCAAAATGATGACCACAAGGTGGCAGCATAACCAAAAACAATTACCAAGCAGGGGTCTCCAAACTCTGGCCTATGGGCCACACCCAGCCTCCTTCAAGATTTCATCTGGCCAACACCTAGGATCAGTGGTGTATCCTCATATGCACAGATTGAGGGTTAAAGTGGTTGTAAACCCATAAAAAAATAAAAAAAACACCAGCATGCAAGACAAAAAAGCATAATGAGCTAGTATGCATCACATACTAGCTCATTATGAAATACTTTGATCGAAGCTGTTGCAGCGGTTCCCGCACACTGCTGCGACCGGCGACATGTCTCCCGGAGTTATTTCTGGGTTCGCGGGATCTGGAACTGGGATTGACCGGAGCCGCGATGACATCACTCCCGTGCTTGCGCGCGAGAGCCGCCGGTCACGGCACAGCTACTGAAGAAAAGGCACGAGTGAGCCGTTTCTTCAGTGCGCAAGTGCCGATGACGTCGGCACATGCGGATACAGTGAATTCCTCCTAAACGGTGCAAGTTTAGGATATATTCATGGTACCTACAGGCAAGCCTTTATTATAGGCTTACCTGTAGTGAAAAGTGGTGTGTAAAGGTTTACAACCACTTTAAGGTAAGCAGAAGCTGCCTATTGTCTCCCTTTCTGATGTAAAGATAGGGGGGGGGAACCCTGATGTAAGGGGGACTCTGATAGGAATTATGAAGTAAGGGGGGCTTTGACGGAGACCCCAATGGATATTCTGATGTAGGGACAACTCTGATGTAAGGGGGACTCTGATTAGGATTTTTTTCAACCTGCAAGTATTTGTAAATTAAACATTGGACCTCTTACTGAAACATTTGAAAACCTCTGAAGTAGAGAAACATAAGCTATAGACATGTGCAGTTCATATGGTTCCGAATCGAAATTGACACAATTTTCGTTATTGAACAATTCGGATGTATCCAAAAATTACAACAGTAACGACTTTAAATGAATCCAAATCTAATTCAATTTAAGAGAAAGAGAGAAAGAGAAAGAGAGAGAGAGAGAGAGAGAGAGAGAGAGAGAGAGAGAAAGAGAGAAAGAGAGAAAGAGAGAAAGAGAGAAAGAGAGAAAGAGAGAAGAGAGAGAAAGAGAGAGAGAGAGAGAGAGAGAGAGAGAGAGAGAGAGAGAGAGAGAAAGAGAGAACGAGAGAACGAGAGAACGAGAGAACGAGAGAAAGAGAGAAAGAGAGAAAGAGAGAAAGAGAGAAAAAGAGAAAAAGAGAAAAAGATTTTTTATATATATATATATATATATATATATATATATATATATATATATATATATATATATATATATATATATATATATATATATATATATATATATATATATATATACATACACACATATATACACATACACACACACACACACATACACACTAGAAAGAATATAACCATCTTCTGAAATTCGAATGGAATTTAATTAGATGGAATTAAGGAAAATTCAAATCAAGTTTGAATAAATGAAAGGAATTCCGAAAACGAATAAAATGAATTTAACTAAACGAATTTATGTAAATAACAAATAAAAAAAAAAATTTATAATTCATTCTATTTGTCTAATAAGCTATATATATATTTTAGATACAATTGCATTGCCCATATAACTAGTGACTAGTGGAGACAGCACAACGTCCTTACTTGAGCAGCTGGATAAGTAAAATAGCAGCCCATCTCGTCCCATCGCCCCACACCCTTGCTGATCCAATTTCGAGGAAGACCTCTAGACTTTCCAAGATGCTAAGCCAGTTGAGAAGACGTTGCCGGGGTTCATCCTGTAAATGAGGGCAGGACAAGGACAAAAATGAGTCCCATCCACCTAATAGAATACATAGAAGGACTACTCCAGGGGAGCTTACAATCTAATACACACACAAGATAATTTATACAGATTTAAATGAAAAAAGACCAGCTAAATACATGAAATGCATGGACACAAAAGGGTTTATAATTCTGTTTGGCCGCTTCTGTGATCCATTAGTTCATCCCTAAGCTGTGAATATTAGTGGGGTTGCAGTGATCTTATGATTCCATTCAACGTTCCTGTAATCTAATTTTACATTTTTTTTTATTTTTATCATTCCCAACACATTTTAGGATTATAGGCCCTTTCACACTGATGTGCTTTTTATGCGTTCCCATTGACTTACAATTAAAAAGGTGGCTTTTTTTGTGTGCTTTTGAAAACCTGCACGAAAGATGCAGCATGCAAGACTTTTCAAAGCGCAGGCCCACCTGCAGTGTGAACAATTACATAGGATTTCATGGGGAATAGATTTCATGCCCTTTTGGTCGCCATGGAAAAAAGTGCAGCAAAAATGCACCAGTGTGAAAAGGGGCCTATGCCGTTTGTTTTTTCTTTATTCAAAGTTTTATAAAATAGACAAAAAAAAAAAAAAAAAAAAATTATGACAAAAACAAAACCACAAAATTGTAACATGACACACGATATGTGTATACAATATTCAGAAGGAAGGATCAAGAAAATAATACAAACAGGCAACAATGCCCACACAATAATCCAAAGGACTGATCACAATCCAGAAAGAATGAATAAATCATATAAAATATAAATCAATCAATCATGTACCAGTGGTAAGACCATGAAAACCATCTTATTCAAGAAAAGAAAAAACAAACAAATAGGATGCTGTCAATCTATGATGGCTATAAGGCGGTGAAGGGTGGACAAAAAAAAAAAAGTCCAAGATATAGAAAATCCAGTATGGCTCCCTTAAGTGTATCACAAAAGAAGAAAAGTAAAAAAAGGAGGAAAATGAGAACTGCTGTGGGTTTTTTTTCCATAACATGTTTTTTAAAATGTCTGTGTGTGGACTTTGTCTAGATATGTATACAGTATATGTGCCAATTATTTTTTAATGTGAATTGGTCCAGTATAGAGTTGCACATTCTTTACATTTTACTCAAGTACTCATTCTCTGGCTGGTTTTATAGCCCTGAAGAAGCAGGGATTTGACACTCGAAACGAGTTGGAAGTTTTGTGTTTTTCTGCTGTGAACTAAATTTTATCATTAAGGAACTTTTGGACTCTTAAGCTGCATACACACTACATAACTTTTGTTGTTCGATTTCCTTTAGATTTACCTTCAACTATGTAGTGCAAGGGCCTGTCTGATTGCATACAAATTGAAAGTGTTTAGGTTTGACCTCCTATTCTATTGTTTTGGTAAATCTAAAAAAGGAAAAAAACAACAAAAGAAAACAAAAAAATTGTATAGAGTGTATCCTGCTTTAGACCTTTGTTTGGTGCTCTAATCAGACTGTATAAACTCTTGTGATCCAGGCAGATCTGCCATACTGCAGGGCAAGTGTTTGCAGATTAAGCTGTATGGATTAATGCATCACCCATCTATAGCATGTAGTATCAGTATTATCACCTCCATGCAACAGGAAAAGAAGCTGTAAATCCACGGCTGGCCATACATTATACAATTTTCCTTTAGATTTACCAAAATCATATAAAATGAGGTCAAACCTGAGATGCACCGAAATTTCTGCAGCCGAAATATATCAGCCGAAAATTGTGTTATCAGCATTTTGCCGATAAGAGTGCCCCGCCAGCGGCCGAAAAGTTCTACAAAAACGACGGTAAAGTGCCGCTAAAAATACCGCCAACGCCCCCACCGCTCCAGTGTGAAAAGTAGCCTTTAAAGTGATTGTAAAGGTGTCCGTTTATGAAGCAGTGAAATCTATTCACTGCTTCGTTCTCCGGCATTCACAGTGAAGATTTTTCTCCTCTGTGTGCAGTTTATGAAGCGGTGTAGATCGCTTCACCTTTGGAGGAGTGAAGAGATCTACAAATGCTTCAAATAGTGGAGAACGGCCCCTGATATTGGAATCTCATGAGACTTTATGAGATTATAGTACCAGATGTCAGTTTATCAAGCAGTGATAAATTATCACCGCTCAACGGCGTGGATTAATGTTAATAAAATAATGTGTCCCCCTACATTATACACATATGTATACACACACACACACACACACACACTATATATACACATGTATACACACACACACATGATATATATATACATATACACATTATATGTATATATGTATAAATATGTATACACATAAATATGACAGGGGGACATGCTTACAGTGTTGGGGGGTCTGAACGAGGCATAAGGAAGTTAAAAATCTTCCTCCTTCCCCCTCAGATCCCCCCAGATTTCCTCTTCACTCCCCGATTCACCAGCTCTGAGCTGGTGAACCTGGGAGTGTGAATTCTGACACAGATCGCCAGTGAAGCGCTGAGATCACCGCTTCATAAACTGGCCGTTCCTGTGTCATTCAATGAGGATTCTCCGTGCGTAGAGATAATCGGCGGGAGAACAAGTTCAAACATGTTCTCACCCGATTATCACTGTTTCATAAACTGTTTATAGACTGTGATCAGCGGTGATCCTCGGGATCACCGCTGATCACTGCTTCATAAACGGACACCAAAGTCAGAAGGTTTTTTTTATATCTTAATGCATTCTATGCATAGTATAAAAAAACCTACTTAGCTCCCGCTGCGGTCAAAGTTGGCTAGCCAATCAGGAGAGAGAGGGGGGGGGCGGGGCCAGGCCATGGCTCCATGTCTGAATGGACACAGGGAGCTGTGACTCAGCCCGGGTGCCCCCATAGCAAGTTGCTGTGGGGGCACTCAACAGGAGGGAGGGGCCAGGGTCACAGAAGAGGAGGATCGGGGGTGCTCTGTGCAAATCCACTGCAACAGACCAAGCAAATATAACATGTTTATTATTTTTATAGGAAAAAAAAAAAACAAAAAAAAAAAAGAGACTTTACAATCACTTTAAGGACCATTTTTGGATGATGGTACTTTTTTATGTCTAGGTTTAGGCCTTGATATTTGAGGTTATACTCAAAAATTTCCTACAATTATATATAAAAGTAGATTTAAAAAAAAAAAAAAACTGTCATTTTCAGTTTTAAGCCAAATGCTTCCTGCATTTTCGGTTTCGGCTCCAAAAATGTCTATTCGATGCACCTCTAGGTCAAACCTAAACGCTTTCAATTTGACAGCAAATCAGGTAGGTCCTTGCACTAGGTTGAAGGTAAATCTAAAGGAAATTGAATTAAAAAAAAGTTGCAGAATGTATGGGCAGCCTAAGCCAGAAAATATGTAGATGAAATTTCCAGACCATGCCATGTAGCAAAAGGGTGAATCATAGAACTGGCCAAGCAGAATTTAAGCCATAACATTAGGACCACCTGCCTAATCTTGAGTAGGTCCCCCATTTGCCGCCATAAAAGCCTTGACCCATCGCGGCATGGACTGCACTAGACAAAGCATCACGCTGCCTCCTCCCGCTTGTGTTCTTCCCATAGTACATCCTGGTGTCATCTCTTCCCCAGGTAAGTGAGGCGCACAACCCGGCCATCCACATGATGTAAGAAAACATGATTCATCAGACCAGGCCTCCTTCTTCCATTGCTCTGTAGTCCAGTTCTGATGCTCAGGTGCCCTTTGTAGGCACACTTGGCTGTGGGCACCCTGACCGGTCTGTGGATACACAGCCCCATACCCAACAAACTGAGATGGCTTTTTTTTCTGCTTTCAACACATCAACTTCATGGGCAACATGTTTACTCGCTAGCCAATTATTCCAACCCCCTTCCAGATCCCACTTCAATGAGATCAGGCTATTCACTTGGAAATTTTAGGCCTGAACATTTCTGAGAGCAGAGACCATGGAGAATAAAATGGTGGCGATGCACTGTGTGTTCTGACACCTTTCTATGGGAACAAGCAATTTGAGCTCCGATAGCTCTGCTATTGGAGAGGACTACAGCCTTTGTTACCCAATGTCATAGCTCCCAACTGTCCCTGATTTCAAGGGACTGTCACTGATTTGGAGCAATGTCCCTCATTCCTCCTCATTTGTCCCTCATTTTGGTCTGATCTATACAGTTGTATACATAGGTGTGCGCAGCCTATTGCATTAGGGTGTGCACCCCCAAAACTCAAACACATTTGCATGTGTATATATACACCGACGGTGTCAGTAGGGAAGAGACTGCTTGCAGTAGTTTTTATTTTTTACAGTTTTTTACTTTATCTTAAAACATTTTTGGAGCCTTTAGGGGTCTTTGGTGAAATATTAGGGGTCTTAACAGGGGAAATCTGCACCACACGGGGTGATTAGGGTGTTCCCAGGCACACCTGGCACAACCTGTGCGCACGCCTATGGTTGTATATAAAATTTACTTTTTATCTATCTATCAAAAAGTGTTTTCCAGCACTAAACCTTTCATCTTATTTCTAAATGGCTGCATTTGTAAAATTCCAAAAGCCAATATAAAGAAATAGCAGTGGTAAAAAAATAAATAAATTAAAAAAAAAAAAAAAAAAAAAAAAAAACACTTGTGGGTTTAACCAATCTTGTTTTTTTGTACAATTCCCCTTTAAGGGGGCGTGGCAAGGGGTGTGTCCTATGCCTGCATACTTTTGCTGATAGGTGTCCCTCATTCCCATCTCAAAAAGTTGGGAGGTATGTCCAATGTGCATCAGTGAGCCTTGGCGGCCTGTGACCCGGTCACCGGTTCTCCTTCCTTGGACCACTTTTGGTCGGTCCCGACCACTGCAGACTGGAAACATCCACAAGAGCTGCAGTTTTGGAGTTGCTCTGATCCCGTCATCCAGCCATTAAAATTTATTACAGTCATTTGAATCCTTACACTTTCCCATTTTTTTTTTTTTTTAAATTTCAAACACATCAACTTCAGGGACAACATGTTCACTTGCTGACTTATATATCCCACCCACTTTCAGGTGCCATTGTAACAAGACAATGAATGTTATTCACCTTACTGGTCAGTGATCATAAGGTTATGGCTGATCAGTATATATGCATTTCCAATGAGTGATTAGCAACCAGAGTTCCATGTAACTTATGGGATTTGGATGGTTTTGGATTGGAAGCTGAGCAGTGGGGGGAGGGGATGGGGGTCCCTGAAGATGCAAATACCATACAGACAGTAATCCTGGTGGAATGTGACCCAAGAACTCAGTGCTGACCCCACTAATGCCACACAAGCACTCCGGGGATGGCGCCCCTCCCCCTCCAACACAGAGATCTACGCTAACAACCCCCTCCATCCACCCAAGACATATTAACTGGGTGCCCATAGACCTTACAATCAATCATCGCCCAATCTGGTAGGAGGAAAATGCTGCAAAACGAGAAGTTTCCTTCCTTTTCTCCAGATAAATGATTGGCGCTCGGTGACAGAGATTCACCGACATCCTAGAAAACCTTTGCTGGACGGAACGAGCACTTGTGATACTCAGAAGCATCCATGATCACTTCTACAGCAAAGTACATGACATATGTGTCATTCTGGATGCTATTATTAGATAGGTATCCAGGCAACAAGCGACAGGGACCTATTTATATCATCCAGCAAGTGCTGCAATGGTGCTAAAAAAACTAAATATGTTGAATTTCTCTCAATATGAGATTTCCTTTAATCCTCTACAGCAGAGACGTCAAACTCTATTTCATCCTGGGCCACATCAGCATTAAGGGTGTCCTCAAAAGGCCGGTTGTATCTGTAAGACTATATAAAATTTATTCCGAGCTTCCCCAATCCCCCCCCCCCCCCCCCCGAGAATAGGTGCAGAAACTCAACCACACTCCCCGCACCGCACCACAGCAGTGGGCGTGGCCTAATTGCAGTAACAGTGGGAGGATCTTAACTGCTGGTTCACACTGGGGCGACCTGTCAAGCGACTTAACCGCCTGACAAGTCACACTTCATGCATTGCAATAGAACCTAATAGGAGCGACTCAAGTCGCTCTGACTTAGAAAAAGGTTCCTGTACTACTTCGGGGTGACTTTGGAGAGGCTTCCATTGACTTGTATACAGAAGTCAAATATTAGCCATACTGTCTGTATAGCTGAAATCGCATCGCACGGACATCGATTGCACTACAGAGCGAATCACATGCGATCTCACTAGTGTGAACCGGCACTTAAGGCCCCCCTTTTCAGTTTTGACTGGAGGGTAACTTTAAAGCTGGATGAAAAACTCTCTCAATCAACATTAACAATTTTTTTATCAGATAGAGCATTAACTTTTTTACTTCCTGGTTTCTGGCCTAGGCCAAAATGATATCATACATCCCAGAAGTCTTTCATTTGGAGGAGGGGCTAAGCATGTCCTTTGTCTGCATGCCTGAGCTAAGGGCAGATGGATTCCAGGAAGTAAATGCTACATGAATCATTTGCCCCTATTCAAGATGTCCACAGCTAGAAATGCTGGGGAGGGGGGTTGTCAAAGTGATATCAGTCATGGAGACATGGATGGATGGGGGAGTTTGCTTTGAACATCAAAATTAATTCAATAGCGTGGTGACCAGATGCAGTTTAGTTACCTAGTAAGCCTGGTTGGAAAAAAAAAAAAAAAGACACAAATCCATCTAGTTCAACCAATTTAGTTCTTCTTAAACCTCTTCTGAACTGCCCACCACACGTATACTGCGGCACGGTGGCCCTGCTGCGCCAAATCACATGCATGCAGGCAATTTGGTATTTTCGGGTGCCCACCACCCCACCTGTGCTTTCATTTGCTACATCACAAGCCGATCAGCGGGTCCCGGCCAATGATTTATGGCCAAAACCTTCTCCACTGAGCAGGCTGATGACAGGTCTGTGTCCGCTCCGCTATGTAGAGTGGATACAGACACAGGCTACTCTCCTCTATCAATCGGATCGAAACGGACTGCCTGTCCATTTCTATTATATACGATCCGCCAGACGGATGGGGAATAGAACCACCATCTGTCTGTTTTTGGTGGACAGGATCGGATTGGATCGGATGGAGACGGGTGTCCGCTGACATCCGCCACTCCATAGAAGAGACTGGAGGGTCTGATCAGGTCCACCTAAAAAACTGACAGGCGGACCTGATCGGATCACCCATGTGAAAGGGGCCTTAGTATCACAGTCCCACTATAAGTCGCTGATCGGCGCCATTACCAGTAGGAGGAAAAAAAAAAAGAAAATATACAATGGAACCTCGGATTGCGAGCATTTCACAATACAAGCCATTAAAAAAAAAAATTCTGACTCGCTTTGCCTCGCAAGACGAGCAGGATTCAAGGCTCTGGGGTGTGCAGTACCGCATTTGGCCAGGGGTTCGGGGGGGGCGCTGGTGACACCCATAGACTCTCAGAGACACACGGAGACACTCGGTTCCCCCCCACCTCTGGCCACATGCGGTACTGCATAGACAAGCAGTGGCTGTGGAACGGATTATCCGAGTTTCCATTATTTCCTATGGAGAAACTCGTTTTGATATATGAGTATGATGGATTAAAAGCATTCTTCTAGAACAAATTACGGTCCAAGGTATTACTGTAGAACCTGTGTGTATATATATATATATATATATATATATATATATATATATATATATATATATATATATATATATATATATATATATATATATATATATATATATATATATATATATATATATATATATATATATAGTTTTGTTTTTTAGACACTATAACTTTCATGCACACATGTATTATTGAATATGTTTTATAGCAGAGAAGTAAAAAAATAAATAAATAAAATAAAAAAAAAAAATAAAGTTTTTTTCCCCCAACATTTTCTGTCTTTTTTTTTGCTTATATAATAAAATAAAAAATAAAAACCCCAGTGGTGATAAAATACCACCAAAAGAAAGACCACCAAAGACGAGCGCAATTACCAGTAAAAGTAATGCAGTGCTGAATAGCAAAAAAAATGGCCTGGTCATGAAGGGGGGGGGGGTAAAACCTTCCGGAGCTGAAGTGTTTAAACCATAAAATGGAATAGAAAGAAAAACAAAAGAAAAAAAAAAAAGTAAAAGAAAAAAGACCCCTAAGTACTCACAGTGGGGGGAGGTTTCAGCAGCTCCTTCCTAAGGATCCCGTCATTCAGTAAGGCCAGAAGATTGGAAGATGAATAAACTGACACAGAAAAAAAGGTTGTAAGAACACTAGAAGAATCAGCCAATAGAAGAATCAGCCAATAGAAGAATCAGCCAATAGCTGGACCTGATTCAGATATAAAATACACCAATTATCTCAGCTCTATAGTTAATATTTTATTGAAGGTACATTTTTAATGCAAACAGTGTAAATACCTCGTATTTTATTATACAGGATTTATATAGTGCAGTGCTTTACAACATCAGCCTCTTGAGGTCCTTGTACAGCAAAGCTCGGACTGGGAGAAGGAGAAGCAGCACAGAGAGCCACAGTCAGTTGTGTTGCAGGGCTCATGAACTAGGAATGCTGATAGGAGTGTAGAGAAGAGGGACAGAAAGATGAGCTCATCTGTCTGCTGCTTCTCCTTTTCACTGTCCAATCACAGCCTGGGGGAGGAACCAGACCTGCTGCAGCAGAGAAAAATCTGCTCTCCTGCCAGACAGGACTGTGCTGTGTGGCAGAGCTGTGTAAATCTCAAAACTGGATGAACAGGAGAACAAATCCTTTGGCAGGTAAAACCACTATAATGAATTCATTTCATTTGTGTATTTAGCGGTTTGCCTGGAAATTAACTTTAATTAAAAAAGCAAAAAACACACCAGACTAAGGATCCTTATTTGGAATTTGAAAATTAGAGTCCCGACTCCCGTGACAAAAAATAAAGATTTGTATCCTTGTGTAATGCTTTGTGAATTGAGCCCAGTATTTTCAGCAAGCCTATCTACACAACCCCCAGCACTATTCCTCTCCTGTTTATGTAGGATCATATCCTAAACCACGACTGCATGAGAGCTTTCTCTAACTTCCTGTTGTGTCTCCCAGGGCAGGAAGTGAAGGGAAATCTCCTCATTAGGACAACTATGGCGAAAAAAACAAAAACATGCACATACAACACACACAGATATGTAAACCACTCCTTACTTTATGTACAATGTAAAACAAGGGGGAAGATTTTCTAAACCTGGAGCACATAGAATCTTGTGCAGCTGTGCACAGTAACCAATCAGCTACTAGGTTTGATTGTCAAAGATTAAATTAAACAAGCTGATTGGTTACCATGCAGAGTTCCCCCTAGGGCTTCGTTTTATACAGTACCTTGAAATTTTCCACATTTTGTCATGTTACAACCAAAAACATAAATGTATTTTATTGGGATTTTATGTGATAGACCAACACAAAGTGGCACATAATTGTGAAGTGGAAGGAAAATGATAAATGGTATTCAAATTTTTTTACAAATATGTGAAAAGTGTGGAGTGCATTTGTATTCAGCCCCCCTGAGTCAATACTTTGTAGAACCGCCTTTCACTGCAATTACAGCTGCAAGTCTTTTTTGGGATGTCTCTACCAGCTTTGCACATTTAGAGCCCTTTCACACTGGGGCGGCGTCGGCGGTAAAACGCCGCTATTATCAGCGGCGTTTTACCGTCGGTATGCGGCCGCTAGCGGGGCGGTTTTACCCCCCGCTAGCGGCCGAGAAAGGGTTAAATACCACCGCAAAGCGCCTCTGCAGAGGCGCTTTGCCGGCGGTATAGCCGCGCCGTCCCATTGATTTCAATGGGTAGGAGCGGTAAAGGAGCGGTATACACACCGCTCCTTCACCGCTCCGAAGATGCTGCTGGCAGGACTTTTTTTACCGTCCTACCAGCGCATCGCTCCAGTGTGAAAGCCCTCTGGGCTTTCACACTGGAATGCAAGCAGCGGCACTTTCGGGTCGGTTTGCAGGCGCTATTATTAGCGCAATAGCGCCTGCAAACCGCCCCAGTGTGAAAGGGCTCTCAGAGAGGGACATTTTTGCCCATTCTTCTTTGCAAAACAGCTCAAGTTCTGTCAGATCAAGTCTTGCCACAGACTGTCAATTGGATTTAGGTCTGGACTGGGCCATTCTAACACATGAATATGCTTTGATCTAAACCATTCCATTGTAGCTCTGGCTGTATGTTTAGGGTCATTTTCCTACTGGAAGGTGAACCTCCGCCCCAGTCTCAAGTTTTTTGCAGACTCTAATGCCCCGTACACACGGGCGGACTTTTCGGCAACAAAGGTCCGACAGTCTTTTCGACGGACTTTTGACAGACTTCCGAACTAACGGACTTGCCTACACACCATCACACCAAAGGCCGACGGATTCGTACGTGATGACTGGACTAAAATAAGGAAGTTGATAGCCAGTAGCCAATAGCTGCCCTAGCGTGGGTTTTCATCCGTCGGACTAGCATACAGACGAGCGGATTTTTCGATAGGAACTGGGTCCGGTGGAGTTCCGACGTAAAGATTTGAAATGTTCCAAATCTAAAGTCCATCAGATTTTCGACAGAAACAGTCCGCTGAAGCCCACACACGGTCGGATTGTCCGCCGGATTCGGTCCGTCGGACCAGTCCGGTCGAAAAGTCCGCTTGTGTGTACAGGTCAGAACACGTTTCCTTCTAATATTGCCCTGTATTTTGCTCCATCCATCTTCCCATCAACTCTGACCAGCTTCCCTGTCCCTGCTGAAGAAAAGCATCCCCACAACATGATGCTGCCACCACCATGTTTCACGGTGGGGATGGTGTGTTCAGGGTGATGTGCAGTGTCAGTTTTCAGCCACACATAACGTCTTGCTTTTAGGCCAAAAAGTTCAATTTTGGTCTCATCTGACCAGAGCACCTTCTTCCACGTTTGCTGTGTCCCCCACTTGGATTCTTATGGCTTTCTTTCAACAATGGCTTTCTTCTTGCCACTCTTCCATAAAGGTCAGATTTGTGGAGAGCACGACTAATAGTTGTCCTGTGGACAGATTCTCCCACCTGAGCTGTGGATCTCTGCAGCTCCTCCAGAGTTACCATGGACCTCTTGGCTGCTTCTCTGATTAATACTCTCCTTGCCCGGCCTGTCACTTTAGGTGGACGGCCATGTCTTGGTAGGTTTGCAGTTGTGCCATACTCTTCCCATTTTCAGATGATGGATTGAACAGAGCTCCGTGAGATGTTCAAACCTTGGGATATTTTTTTATAACCTAATCCTGCTTTATACTTCTCCACAACTTTATCCCTGACCTGTCTGGTGTGCTCCTTGGCCTTCATACTGCTGTTTGTACACTAAGGTTCTCTAACAAACCTCTGAGGGCTTCACAGAACAGCTGTATTTATACTGAGATTAAATTGCACACAGGTGGACTCTATTTACTAATTAGGTGACTTCTGAAGGCAATTGGTTCCACTAGATTTTAGTTAGGGGTATCAGAGTAAAGGGGGCTGAATACAAATGCACGCCACGCATTTCACATATTTATTTAAAAAAAAAATAAAAAAAATGGGAAAACCATTTATCATTTTCCTTCCACTTCAGAATTATGTGCTACTTTGTGTTGGTCTATCACATAAAATTCCCAAAAAAAATTATTTATGTTTTTGGTTGCAACATGGCAAAATGTGGAAAATTTCAAGGGGTATGAATACTTTTTCAAGGCACTGTACTTTTGATAATTAACTGAGCTGGTATGCTTGGTCCAGGGTTATAGAAGAAAATAGCACTGTATACACCGCTGGTGTCCAAGCTGTGGCCATTTGACACTTACTATATGTGCTGCGGCCATCGGGGCCCCTAGAGACAGCGGTCTGTTTTGGTGCTTACTCAGTATAGAACAAATATTCCTTAGACCGGCTGCCAGCAGTTCATGGCTTGGTTTAGCAGTTTTAAATGATCTTACTTTTTCTGTGTTGTTTGTATTTTTATTTTATGTCTTGTTTGTCCTCTGACCTTTTATAATGGATCTCACTGAGAGAAACATCCAATGTGGCACAAGTCATTCATAGAAGGGCTGTAGGGAGCACGAATGTGGAAGCATTGACTTGTAAGGGGGATGAAATAGCAGTGATCTCTAGAAGTATCATGTCTGCAGTCTCTGACCATCTCTTGTATCATGTCTGCAGTCTCTGACCATCTCTTGTATCATGTCTGCAGTCTCTGCCCCCCTCTTTTAGCATGTCTGCAGTCTCTGACCACCTCTTGTATCATGTCTGCAGTCTCTGACCACCTCTTGTATCATGTCTGCAGTCTCTGATCATCTCTCGTATCATGTCTGCAGTCTCTGCCCCCCTCTTGTATCATGTCTGCAGTCTCTGACCATCTCTTGTATCATGTCTGCAGTCTCTGACCACCTCTTGTATCATGTCTGCAGTCTCTGACCATCTCTTGTATCATGTCTGCAGTCTCTGACCATCTCTTGTATCATGACTGCAGTCTCTGACCATCTCTTGTATCATGTCTGCAGTCTCTGACCATCTCTTGTATCATGTCTGCAGTCTCTGACCATCTCTTGTATCATGTCTGAAGTCTCTGATCCCTCTTGTATCATGTCTGCAGTCTCTGATCCCTCTTGTATCATGTCTGCAGTCTCTGATCCCTCTTGTATCATGTCTGCAGTCTCTGACCATCTCTTGTATCATGTCTGCAGTCTTCGATTTCTGTAGCATTACATTGACTGAATATTACATGTGGTCCTTTGGGGCTGTCAGGGGCCACACTTAAGGTCCCCTATATCTAGTAAGATGTCCACCAAAGACCAATAATAATAAACCAACTACAGAAAAATACGATGACTGTCTTGTATGGGGAATGTATTTTGCAGATCCTCGGTGCTTAGTGTTTTACGGCTCACTCCCACCGACCTGCACACTAGAACACATGTACGCTGGTCTGCGTTGTGTAGGGATGATGAGATGCGTTGTTACAACGCATCGCACAGTTCACATTTTTTGTCACAAAATGATACTTCATTCCCCATGCACTGCGGCACGTTGCGACACACGTGTGGTGACATTCAGCGCCGTGCACTGAGCTGCATAGTAATGCAGACGTGTTACATGCATGTAGCGTTATGGTTTCTGCAGGACACACAGAAAAGCAAAGATTGTACTTACTCAGCTCAGACAGCTCATGGGAATCCGTGAATCGTCCTTATAAAGAGAGAAAGACGAGCGTTAGAGGGAGTGCCACACAAATGGGTGAAATAAAAGCTCTATCTGATTGGCTGCCACTGGCTGGTACCCATTAACAGGCAATAAGCCCAGCCGGATTAAACATGATCTAAAGCCAAGAACAAAAATATAACGTATAGCAGCTTACCTGTCCTAAGTGTGGTGGCTGCATTAGTTTTCTTTTTTTTTTTTTCCACCTGGTGATCCTGCCAGCAAGGCCTAAAAACACATGGACAGTATGGTCCAAGTGCGTCAAATCTCTGCGTTTTCTTGCTCCTGGGAGGCAGAGGCACAGCACCCAGATCACTGCCAGTCTAAGGCTTGGTTCACACTGGTGCTGTGCGGGAAGCGCATGGGATTTGAATGGGAATGGCACCGCATTCCTGTTCAAAATCACATGCGATTCTGCAGCCATTGATTCTAGATGGCTCAAAATCGCACCAAAATTGCACAGGACCCCTTTTTCTTGGCACACTAGAATCGGATCGCATGAGTGTTCAGACCCATGCGATTCGTTTCACACCCGCAGCGGTTCACTGAACGGGGTGCGATTTTGATGCGGTGCAGAAACCGCACAAAACTTGCTGCGAATTCTGTACGGCATCCGCAAGGACAGGGACTAATACTGTAAGAGGCTGAAAATCGCAGCAGATAAACACTGTACCAAACGGAACTTGCATTTAGGGTCATCTGCTTTCAATTAGGGTTGCACCGACACCGTTTCTTTACCGCGAGTATTGATACTTTCGGGCAAGTGCTCGCCCATACCAAGTACCGATACCTTTGAAGTGCGATACAAAAATGAATGGGCCCAAATGCACTGCAAAGAATTGCATGCAATTTGAACAGGAACGTGGTGCGATTCCTGTCCGAATCACATGTGGTTTTCCCGCAGCATTCCCGTGTGAACCCAGGCTGACGTCACTATGACAAGCCTAGGTTCACACAGGAGCGGTAAGGGAAACTGCATGCAATTCGGACAGGAATCGCACCACATTCCTGTTCAAATCGCATGCAATTCTTTGCAGAGCAATTTATTTTGTATGGGCTCAAATCGCACGACAAGAAGGTACCGGTTTTGGGTATTAGAGCATTTGCACGAGTACGATACTCGGTGTTGGTGCAACCCTACTTTCAATGCAGAAATGATAGGTTTCAGGCATACGACATGTACAGGCGATTTCAGCCCGTCATACATTTTGACGGGCAGTGGGGCTGGGGCTGCAGGTAGTGGGGCTGGATGCTGCATCTGTGCCTCCCGGGTACAAGAAAGTGCCGGAATTTGATGCACATGGGCAATGGAGCCCAACACACTTCCTGCCCTTTATAGAACTACAGAACACCTCCCCCCCCCCCTTTATCTCCAAACATAGGAGGGAGATTAAAGTATAACTAAAAGGCAAAACTTCCTTGTTTTGGATGGAGTGCAGAGAGATTAGAATGCTTCTCAGTTTTTATCGCTGTCTGTGCCCCTATTAGGGAGATTCATCCTCTCGATTTGTCATGTTTATCATTATTATTGAAAGTGAAGTAAAAGAAAGTCCCAAATTTTGGGTTGTCCCCAGAAAAGTAATGGAGGGAAAATCTTCCAATGGGGACACTAGTTCTGGTGACCTGGGGGGGGGGGCCAAGGAATTCCCTTAGTTTGGAGGGATTTCATCTCACTTCCTGTTTTGGCTATGGGGCAGGAAGTGAAGGAAAATCTCCCCAATGGGACACAGATGTAAAAAGAAAACAAAAAACAAAATGTGACACCGGTTAATAAATATATATATATATATATATATATATATATTCATATATTATTTGTAGTTCCATGAAAACAATACAGTGCTTCAATGTAACTCCAACAAGCAACGCTCTTAAAGTGTTACTAATCCCAGGACCCTGCATTCACTATATCTGGCCTCCCACAGAACATGGATATGTAATTATTTTAGTAAATATAAACTGCTAAATATCTTTTCTCATCAGCAGTATATAGCAGTCTTGTGACTTCTATCAGTGTCTGGTTAAAGCTTGTAGGAGGAGTTTTCATTCTCCTCTGACTGACCTATAAGGCTGCAGGACCCCTGACCCTCTGTCTGGATAGTGCTGATTGGCCCTGTGCTGATCACATGCACCCACCCAAGAGAAAAGAGAAAAAAAACAAAAACAAAAAAACAAAACAAAACAAAAAAAAACACCTCTCTAGCAATACACACCAAACTGAGCATGTGCAGCTTGTCCCCAGTGCTCTGTTCTATATGTAGATAGATTGGGGACAGTGGAAGAAGGGGAGGATCAGAGAAGACAGGATCAAACAGCCTTTTTACACAATGCAGATGATTAACCCCTTAGGTTCCACAGTGAGTATAACAAGCATGCTTTACTGCATATACAGACGGATTTTACTGTTGTGGGTTTAGTAACACTTTAATGAATCAGTATCTGTACTCATCTTAGCATTGCAGTGCAGGCTAATGCCCAGTACACATGATGAGATTATTGGATGAACGATTGTCCGTTTTTTTTTTTTGCATGCTAATCTCAGATCGAATCTGAAGAGTTTATGAAAGTCACGAAAATTCTCGTACGACAGAATAAAAATGTTGGAAGTGATGTCATGTGTTGTAATGTATTTGTATTGTATTTTTGAACGACAACTGTACCGATTAAACGAAAATCTGGTATGCTACGGAAACATTTTTCGGATAATATCGGACGAACTGTCGCGATCGGCTCTGGAAAGCTCTGAACCAACGATCAGATTATCGAACGATTGCTTCGAAAAGCGGTGTTTTTCCTACAACTTTCTGATCGCGTGTACGGGGCCTTAGGATTCGTTCACACATGCTTTGTTCTGTGAAGAGTAAATCGATGTTCAGTTCGCTCTTCAGAGAGCATTTCACGGGTGTTGAGGAGACCTGGTATCGCCCGCTTTAACCCCTTGAACTCCACAGTAGCGTGCATTGCCCGCGGGTTGAGGGGGGGCCCCATGTACAGAGGCTCAGTTCACTTGTATGGGTGGTGTTCAGCTGCCACTATACCAGCCTGAAGTAACAGAGGGTAGAATTCTAGGTGCGGCTGTAAAGCAATGGGGCCGTGGTATGTAGACACCCTGCAGCTAAAGGGGTGTAGTAGCTGGGGGGTTGTTAAAACTGTGGCTCAACCACTAGTGTTTACTGCCTCCCAACTGCCAGTGTGTATGAGCCCTTCCAGAGTTACAGTAGGCAGTAAGGCAGCAACATAACGGCTTTCAGACGGCGGTCACATGCTGTGGTGGATCGCTTTTCAGAGGAGCCCCAAGTGTAAGAGCTCATCCACAGGCTTGCTGCTCCTCTGAAAAGCGACCTGCAGTGTATTGCTTTTCACGGGCGTTTTGACAGGTGGCGAGGGGGGGGGGCCATGTCTCCCCCTTTACTGCCTGCTTCTGCAACCCTCAAAATGCCGGACTCAGCACACTGCAACCCTAGGCGCTTGCAGGCGTCGTGGCGCGGCACCATTCCGTTGATCGGGTCTCACTTGGCAGTCACGTGCCATTCAAATTTTTGCAAAGCACTGCTGCCATGGCATGGGCACAGCCCCCGTGTTCAGGTGGGCAGCAGGCAGATTGGCGCCAGGTATTACCAATCCTCGGTCAGTGAATGTTAACCCTTTCCATGCCAAATCCTAAAGTCGAAAGCACGTGGAAAACGCATGTCAGCGACGCTTGTCAGCACACGAAGAAAACGCATTGCTGCAAATGGTAAAGGTAGGCAGCAGACGAGGCTGCGGTACGGAGGGGGTAAGGTTCAGTCGATCACCATAGAGGGATATCAGTGTATGAGCGTTGTCACGGTTCATCCTCATACCTGCGATCAGGTAGCTCAGCATGCGTACCGCCCCCTCCAGCTGGGTGGCCCCGGTGGGGTTCTGGATGACGAATTCCTTGTACCTTCGGATCAGCTCCTCCAGCTTGTCCCAATAGCGAGCTGCCATCCTGCTCCCCCGGCTTCACCTCTTCCTGGTGACACCAAACCACCCCGCCTCTGGCCATGCCCATCTGTGGGCGGGGATTACAGCTTAACCCCCCGACTCCCAGACACTTTTTCTGCTGTTTTAACGTTGCCATGGCGTGCGCTGAAAATGAAGGCATGCAGTCACTTTAATTAATCGCGGTGAAAAGAAATCAATAAAATGTCACTTGTGACAGATCAATAAAGTTCTAAAAAACAAAACAGTAAAGAGTTCCATGTGCTGGAATCAGTGTATCCATACTATTCCTCCCAGTGCAGCTTGCTGGTAAATGACCCCCGACCGCTCCATTCACACCTGAGCGCTGCGATTTTACCCGTGGTTCCAAATCGCTGCAAAACGCTGAACGCGTTTGCAATGCTACTGCTTCTAATGTCACCCGAATCGCACTGTGATTTTTGCCATCATGGTCGCCTCATCAATCGCGCTGCAATCGCAACGTGCTTGTCGCTCAAAAAGGAAACACGAGCTTCTTTTGGGCAACAGCATCGTGCGTTGCAATTTGCGCGCGATTGCAGCATGATTTACAACGCAAAATCATGGCGCAATTGGGGTGCCATTAAGAAGTAAGACTCCGTTTCCACTGTGCAACTGCAGAGTCGCGTGACAAGTCGTACCTCCATGATTTCCAATGAGTACCGTTCATATCTGTGCGACTTCAAGTCACAGCGACTTTAAAATAGTCCCTGTACTACTTTGGTGCGACTTTGATGCAACTTGAGGTCCATAGACCTCAAGAATACACAGGCATTGCTTCAAGTCACATCAAAATCACGCGACTTTCAGGTCGCAATAGCGGAAACCCAGCCAGAGGCTCCTTTCACACCCGATTGCAGGTGCAATCGATGCAAAACGCAAGACATGTTTGTGATGCCGTTACTTTGGATGGCACCCCAATCGCGCTGCCACGATTGTCGCGTGGTAAATCGCGCTGCAGTCGCAGGAAAAAAAATGCTGCACTTTCGCCCCAAAAGCAGCTCAGGTTCCTTTTTGAGCAACAAGCGTCATGCGTTGCGATTGTAGCGCGATTTTTTGTGTGACAATCGCTGCAAAAGCGCTGCGCGATTAGGGTGCCATAGGGTGTGAATGGAGGCGTACATGACGCTTGTCACTCAAAAAGGAACATGAGCTTCTTTTAAACCATAACGCCGCGCATTGCGACTTGCCGCAATTGCAGTGTGATTTACCGCGTGACAATATCGCAGCACAATCGTGGTGCCATCGGAAGCAATGGCATCGCAAATGCATCCCACGTTTTGCAGCGATTTGGGATCGCTTGCGGAATTGTGGCGATTCCGCCCACGTTAGGGTGTGGATGGAGTGTTTGGGGCCACAACTCAGGATCGCAGCGTGCAAACGCATTAAACCTACCCTTGTAATCAATGAAGCGCTTCATATTGGTGTGTTTTGTTAGCGCGCAGTGCATTGCGTTTTAAAAAAAATCCTGCTTCCTGCATCTTTGTGCGCTTTTTAGTAAAAAAATGCATTTGATTATAGTAAAAGGCAATGGAAATGTGCGCTGAAAGCGCACTACAAATGCAAAAGGCATGCGACAGACATCCTTTGCGCGATTTTACCACGATTTGTTGGACGACAATCGCGGTAAAAATCTCTCCGCAATTTGGAGGCCATTGAAAGCAATGGGGATCACAGGGGCGTCCCGTGATTTGCAGCGATTTGGAACGCTATAGTGCGAAGGCCCCATTCACACTTGTGTGACCTGAAAGTCGCACAACTTTGACGTGACTTTGCTGCGCTGCGTTAACGCGACTTGAAGCAATGCCTGTGTAGTCTTCAGGTCTATGGACCTCAAGTTGCAGCAAAGTCAGACCAAAGTACTATAGGGACTACTTTGAAGTCGCACAGATATGAACGGTACTCACTGGAAATCATGGGGTGCGACTTGACATGTAACTTTGCAGTCCCAAGTCGCATACGTGTGAATGGGGCCTGTATAGTACAGGCTGCAGTGACTGACCCATGTGAAAATGCTAGTTCCCTGGCTGTCTCTGGTCCGCCCCCCCATCTTTCTCCATTACATGATATGTATATGAGGACAGTGTACTGTTCATCCATGGAATGTGCTGTAACCCATGGCAACCAATCAGAATAAAAACTTTATTTAATCAAAGCACATTTGTATAGCTGGGTTGCTATGGTTACAATAAGCAGACACAGAGCTCCTGTCCAAGTCCCCAGATTTCACATTCCTCTGCTTATATTACAGTCATGTCCCCTTTAAGAGGAGAGAAAATCCCCAGCAAACCCACGCCCCCTTCATCTGATTGACAGGCCAAAGTCCGGGGAAACAATGAGAGCGAAGCGCGCATGCGTGTCACTTTCACTTGATCTGGTCTGGATTCAGGCAGGTGAAGCGATAACGGAGAACATCGATTGGGAATCAGCTTTATGGTACTGACTGGGCACCGGGCTGGAGGACCCAGGAGGAGGAGGAGATGGGGGACAGTGTGTGAGCGGGGGGCAGAGCAAGAGGTAAGACCACTGATAGAGGGGGGATGTGTGTGTTGAACATGGGAGGGTGCAGAGTATATGGACATGGGGGGGTGCAGAGTATATGGACATAGGCAGTAGTGTATGGGGGGTACAGAGTATGAGGACTAGGGGGGGTGGGGGGGTGTATGGGGGGTACAGAGTGTGAGGACATGGGGGGTACAGAGTATGAGGACATGGGGGGGGGGGGGTGTATTGGAGGTATAGAGTATGGCTACATGGGGGGGGGGGGGGTGTATGGGGGGTACAGAGTATGAGGACATTGGGGGGGGGGGGTATGGGGGGTTCAGAGTGTGAGGATATTGGGGGGGTGTATGGGGGGTACAGAGTATGAGGACATTGGGGGGGGGGTGTATGGGGGGTACAGAGTATGAGGACATTGGGGGGGGGGTGTATGGGGGGTACAGAGTATGAGGACATGGGGGGGGTATGAGGGGTACAGAGTATGAGGACATTGGGGAGGGGGGTGTATGGGGGGTACAGAGTATGAGGACATTGGGGGGGGGGTATGGGGGGGGTACAGAGTATGAGGACATTGGGGGGGGTATGGGGGGTACAGAGTATGAGGACATTGGGGGGGGGGTATGAGGGGTACAGAGTATGAGGACATTGGGGGGGTGTATGGGGGGTACAGAGTATGAGGACATTGGGGGGGGGGGTGTATGGGGGGTACAGAGTATGAGGACATTGGGGGGGGGTGTATGGGGGGTACAGAGTATGAGGACATTGGGGGGGGGTGTATGGGGGGTACAGAGTATGAGGACATTGGGGGGGGTGTATGGGGGGTACAGAGTATGAGGACATTGGGGGGGGTGTATGGGGGGTACAGAGTATGAGGACATTGGGGGGGGGGGTATGGGGGGTTCAGAGTGTGAGGATATTGGGGGGGTGTATGGGGGGTACAGAGTATGAGGACATTGGGGGGGGGGTGTATGGGGGGTACAGAGTATGAGGACATTGGGGGGGGGGTGTATGGGGGGTACAGAGTATGAGGACATGGGGGGGGGGGGGGTATGAGGGGTACAGAGTATGAGGACATTGGGGAGGGGGGTGTATGGGGGGTACAGAGTATGAGGACATTGGGGGGGGGGTATGGGGGGGGTACAGAGTATGAGGACATTGGGGGGGGTATGGGGGGTACAGAGTATGAGGACATTGGGGGGGGGGTATGAGGGGTACAGAGTATGAGGACATTGGGGGGGTGTATGGGGGGTACAGAGTATGAGGACATTGGGGGGGGGGGTGTATGGGGGGTACAGAGTATGAGGACATTGGGGGGGGGTGTATGGGGGGTACAGAGTATGAGGACATTGGGGGGGGGTGTATGGGGGGTACAGAGTATGAGGACATTGGGGGGGGTGTATGGGGGGTACAGAGTATGAGGACATTGGGGGGGGTGTATGGGGGGTACAGAGTATGAGGACATTGGGGGGGGTGTATGGGGGGTACAGAGTATGAGGACATTGGGGGGGGGTGTATGGGGGGTACAGAGTATGAGGACATTGGGGGGGGTGTATGGGGGGTACAGAGTATGAGGACATTGGGGGGGGTGTATGGGGGGTACAGAGTATGAGGACATTGGGGGGGGTGTATGGGGGGTACAGAGTATGAGGACATTGGGGGGGGTGTATGGGGGGTACAGAGTATGAGGACATTGGGGGGGGGGTGTATGGGGGGTACAGAGTATGAGGACATTGGGGGGGGGTATGGGGGGGTACAGAGTATGAGGACATTGGGGGGGGGTGTATGGGGGGGTACAGAGTATGAGGACATTGGGGGGGGGTGTATGGGGGGTACAGAGTATGAGGACATTGGGGGGGGGTGTATGGGGGGTACAGAGTATGAGGACATTGGGGGGGGTGTATGGGGGGTACAGAGTATGAGGACATTGGGGGGGGTGTATGGGGGGTACAGAGTATGAGGACATTGGGGGGGGGTGTATGGGGGGTACAGAGTATGAGGACATTGGGGGGGGGGTGTATGGGGGGTACAGAGTATGAGGACATTTTGGGGGGGGGGTATGAGGGGTACAGAGTATGAGGACATTGGGGGGGGGGTGTATGGGGGGTACAGAGTATGAGGACATTGGGGGGGGTGTATGGGGGGTACAGAGTATGAGGACATTGGGGGGGGTGTATGGGGGGTACAGAGTATGAGGACATTGGGGGGGGTGTATGGGGGGTACAGAGTATGAGGACATTGGGGGGGGGGTGTATGGGGGGTACAGAGTATGAGGACATTGGGGGGGGGTGTATGGGGGGTACAGAGTATGAGGACATTGGGGGGGGGGGGTGTATGGGGGGTACAGAGTATGAGGACATTGGGGGGGGGTGTATGGGGGGTACAGAGTATGAGGACATTGGGGGGGGGGTGTATGGGGGGTACAGAGTATGAGGACATTGGGGGGGGGTGTATGGGGGGTACAGAGTATGAGGACATTGGGGGGGGGTGTATGGGGGGTACAGAGTATGAGGACATTGGGGGGGGGGGGTGTATGGGGGGTACAGAGTATGAGGACATTGGGGGGGGGGGTGTATGGGGGGTACAGAGTATGAGGACATTGGGGGGGGGGTGTATGGGGGGTACAGAGTATGAGGACATTGGGGGGGGGGTGTATGGGGGGTACAGAGTATGAGGACATTGGGGGGGGTGTACGGGGGGTACAGAGTAGGAGGACATTGGGGGGGGGGGTGTACGGGGGGTACAGAGTAGGAGGACATTGGGGGGGGGGTGTATGGGGGGTACAGAGTATGAGGACATTGGGCGGGGGTTTATGGGGGCTACACAGTATATAGACATGGGGTGATGTAATGGGGGGTACATAGTATGGGGGTGTGTATATGGGGGGTACAGAGTATGAGGACATGTTGGGGTGGGGGGGTACAGAGCATGAGGACATGGAGGGGGGGGTAAAGAGTATAAGGACATGGGGGGGGGTAGAGAGTATGAGGGGTATTGAGTATAAGGAGATGTGGGCTGGTGTATGGGGGGCACAGAGTATGAGGACATTGGGGGGGGGGTGTTTGGGGGTTACAGAGTATGAGGACATGGGGGAGTGGTGTATGAGGACATGGGGGGTGGTATATTGGGGTGTAGTATGAGGGGACATGGGGCAGTAGGGGTATATTGGAGAAGGTAAACAGGGACAATATATATAGGTATAGTATATTATGAGGATATAGAAGCACTACATTGGAGGGCAGTATACTGTGGTACAGTATATGATGGAGCAGTATATTTGGGGACAGTATATGATGGGGCAGTGTATTGGGGGACGGTATACGACGGAGCAGTGTATTGTGGGACAGTATATGATGGGGCAGTGTATTGGGGGACGCTATAGGACGGAGCAGTGTATTGTGGGACGGTATACGACGGAGCAGTGAATTGGGAGATGGTATAAGGTGAAGCAGTGTATTGGGGGACGGTATAGGATGGAGCAGTGTATTGGGGGACGGTATAGGACGGAGCAGTGTATTGGGGGACGGTATAGGACGGAGCAGTGTATTGGGGGACGGTATAGGACGGAGCAGTGTATTGGGGGACGGTATAGGACGGAGCAGTGT